>JAVIAB010000024.1:80398918-80718533 GCA_032433765.1 Megaustenia siamemsis | reverse complement strand
CACAACCAGTTACCATTACAACCACCAACATCATTTACCATAAAAACCACGACCAGTTACCATTACCACCACCACCAGTTACCATTACAACCACCACCAGTTTCATCATATACACCCACAACCAGTTACCATTACAACCACCAACATCATTTACCATAAAAACCACGACCAGTTACCATTACCACCACCACCACAGTTACCTTACAACCACCACAACCAGTTACCATTATACACCAACAGTTACCATTAAAACCACCACAACCGCAGTTACCAATACAACCACCACCAGTTACCATACAACCACAACCACCCACAGTTACCATAACAACCACCACCAACCACAGTTACAATAACAACCACCCACAGTTACCATTACAACCACCACCACCCACAGTTACCATTACAACCACCACCACCCACAGTTACTTTTACAACCACCACCACCCACAGTTACCATTACAACCACTACCACCCACAGTTACCATTACAACCACCACCACCCATAGTTACTATTACAACCACCACCACCCACGGTTACAATTACAACCACTTCCACCCACAGTTACCATTACAACCACTACCACCCACAGTTACCATTACAACCACCACCACCGCAGTTACTTTTACAACCACTACCACCACAGTTACCATTACAACCACCCACCACCCGCAGTTACTTTTACAACCACCACCACCCACAGTTACTATTACAACCACTACCACCCACAGTTACCATTACAACCACTACCATCCAGTTACTTTTACAACCACTACCACCCACAGTTACCATAACACCACCACCACCCACAGTTAACATTACAACCACCACCACCCAGTTACTTTTACAACCACCACCACCCACAGTTACTTTTACAACCACCACCACCCACAGTTTACCATTACAACCACCACCCACCCACAGTTACCATAACAACCACCACCACCCACAGTTACTTTTACAACCACCACCACCCACAGTTACCATAACAACCACTACCACCCACAGTTACCATAACAACCACCACCACCCCACAGTTACATAACAACCACCACCACCAACAGTTTACCATAACAACCACCACCACCCAGTTAATTTTACAACCACTACCACGCACATTTACTTTTACAACCACTACCACCCACAGTTACCATTACAACCACCACCACCCAAAGTTACTTTTACAACCACCACCACCCACAGTTACTTTTACAACCACCACCACCCACAGTTACTTTTTACAACCACTACCATAACAGTTACTTTTACAAATACTACCACCCACAGTTACTTTTACAACCACCACCACCCACAGTTACTTTTAAAACCACCACCACCCACAGTTACCATAACAACCACCACCACCCACAGTTACCATAACAACCACCACCACTCACAGTTACCATTACAAACACCACCACCCAGTTATTTTACAACCACCACCACCCACAGTTACTTTTACAACCACTACCACACACAGTTACTTTTACAACCACTACCCACACAGTTACTTTTACAACCACTACCACCCACAGTTACCATTACAACCATCATAACCCACAGTTATTTTTACAACCACTACCACCCACAGTTACTTTTACACCCACTACCACCCATAGTTACCATTACAACCATACCACCCACAGTTACTTTTACAAACCACTACCACCCACATTACTTTTACAACCACTACCACCCAAGTTACCATTACAACCACCACCACCCAAAGTTACTTTTACACCACAACCACCCACAGTTACTTTTACAACACCACCACCCACAGTTACTTTTACAACCACTACCATAAACAGTTACTTTTACAAATACTACCACCCACAGTTTACTTTTACAACCACCACCACCCACAGTTACTTTTAAAACACCACCACCCACAGTTACCATAACAACCACCACCACCCACAGTTACCATAACAACCACCCCACTCACAGTTACCATTACAAACACCACCACCTTTTTAATTTTACAACCACCACCACCCACAGTTACTTTTACAACCACTACCACACACAGTTACTTTTTACAACCACTCCAGACACAGTTACTTTTACAACACTACCACCCACAGTTACCATTACAACCATCTAACCCACCACAGTTATTTTTTACAACCACTACACCCACAGTTACTTTTACACCACTACCACCCATAGTTACCATTACAACCACTACCACCCACAGTTACTTTTACAACCACTACCACCCACAGTTACTTTACAACAAAAACAAAAAAAAAAAAAAAAACAACACCACCACCCCTAGTTACCATTGACAAACACACCATCCACAGTTACCATTATAACTACACCACAGTTTACCATTACAACCAGCACCATCCAAAGTTACCATTATAACCACCCACAGTTACTTTTTTTACAACCATCCCCACCCACAGTTACATTACAACCCTACTACACATAGTTACTTTTACAACCACCACACCCACAGTACCTTTACAAACCACTACCAGCCACAGTTACCATTACAACCACCACCACACCACAGTTAATTTTACAACCACCACCACCCACAGTTTAACCATTACACACCACCAACACCCACAGTTACCATTACAACCACCAACACCCACAGTTACTTTTACAACCCCACCACCCACAGTTACCATTACAACCACCACCACCCACAGTTACTTTTACAACCACTACCACACACAGTTACTTTTACAACCACTACCACACACAGTTACTTTTACAACCACAACCACCACCCACAGTTACTTTTACAACCACCACCACCACCCCAGTTACCATAACAATCACCACCACCCACAGTTACCCATAACAACCCCACCACCCACAGTTACCATTACAACCACCACCACGCACAGTTACCATTACAACCACCACACCCACAGTTACTTTACAACTACTACCACACACAGTTACTTTTACAACCACTACCACACACAGTTACTTTTACAACCACTACCACCCACAGTTACTTTTTTACAACCACCACCACCCACAGTTACTTTTACAACCACCACCACCCACAGTTTACCATTACACCACCAACCACCACACAGTTACCATAAAACCACCACCACTCACAGTTACCATTACAAACACCACCACCCAGTTAATTTTACAACCACTACCACTCACAGTTACTTTACAACCATCACCACCCGCAGTTACCATTACAACCACCGACCACCCACAGTTTACTTTTACAAACCACTACCACACACAGTTACTTTTACAACCACTACCACACACAGTTACTTTACAACCACTACCACCCACAGTTACCATTACAACCACATCACCCACAGTTACTTTTCCAACCACTACCACCCACAGTTACTATAACAACCACCACCAACCACAGTTACCATTACAAACCACCACCACCCACAGTTACCATAACAACCACCACCACCCACAGTTTTAACATTACAACCACCACCACCAACAGTTACTTTTACAACCACTACCACACACAGTTACTATTACAACCATCACCACCCACAGTTACCATAACAACCACCACCACCCACATTTACCATAACAACCACCACCACCCACAGTTACATTAACAACCACCACCACCCACAGTTAACATTACAAAACCACCCCACCCACAAGTTACTTTTACAACCATCACCACCCCACAGTTTACCATTACAACCACCACCACCCCCACAGTTAACATTACAACCCCCACCAGTTACACACCACAAGCAATATCTAGAGACACCATCTTATACTGACAACAACAAACAAATATCTAGAGACAACATAGTATACTGACAACACAAGCAATTATCTAGAGACAACATAGTATACTGACAACAACAACAAGCAATATCTAGAGACAACATAGTATACTGACAACAACAAGCAAATATCTAGAGACAACATTGTATACTGACAACAACAACAAGCAAATATCTAGAGACAACATAGTATACTGACAACAACAACAAATATCTAGAGACAACATAGTATACTGACAACAACAAACAAATATCTAGAGACAACATAGTATACTGACAACAACAAGCAAATATCTAGAGACACCACAGTATACTGACAACAACAAGCAAATATCTAGAGACAACATAGTATACTGACAACAACAAACAAATATCTAGAGACAACATAGTATACTGACAACAACAAACAAATATCTAGAGACAACATAGTATACTGACAACAACAAACAAATATCTAGAGAAAACATAGTATACTGACAACAACAAGCAACTCTAGAGACAACATAGTATACTGACAACAACAAGCAAATATCTAGAGACAACATAGTATACTGACAACAACAAACAAATATCTAGAGCCAACATAGTATACTGACAACAACAAACAAATATCTAGAGACATCATAGTATACTGACAACACAAGCAAATATCTAGAGACATCATAGTATACTGACAGCAAGCAAATATCTAGAGTCATCATAGTATACTGACAACAACAAGCAAATATCTAGAGACAACATAGTATACTGACAACAACAACAAACAAATATCTAGAGACATCATAGTATACTGACAACAACAAGTAAATATCTAGAGACAACATAGTATACTGACAGACAACAACAAACAAATATCTAGAGACAACATAGTATACTGACAACAACAACAAACAATATCTAGAGACAACATAGTATACTGACAACAACAACAAGCCAAATCTAGAGACAACATAGTATACTGACAACAACAAGCAAATATCTAGAGACAGTATAGTATACTGACAAACAACAAACAAATTATCTAGAAACATTCATAGTATACTGACAACAACAAGCAAATATCTAGAGACAACATAGTATACTGACAACAACAAGCAAATATCTAGAGACAACATGTATACTGACAACAACAAGTAAATATCTAGAGACAACATAGTATACTGACAACAACAAGTAAATATCTAGAGACAACATAGTATACTGACAACAACAAGCAAATATCTAGAGACAACATAGTATACTGACAACAACAAGCAAATATCTAGAGACAACATAGTATACTGACAACAACAAGTAAATATCTAGAGACAACATATTATACTGGCAAAAACAAACAAATATATAGAGACAACATAGTATACTGACAACAACAAGTAATATCTAGAGACTACATAGTATACTGACAAAAACAAGCAAATATCTATAGACAACATAGTATACTGGCAACAACAAGCAAATATCTAGAGACACATATTATATACTGACAACAACAAACAAATATCTAGAGACAACATAGTATACTGACAACACAACAAGCAAATATCTAGAGACAACATAGTATACTGGCACACAACAAGCAAATATCAGAGACAACATAGTATACTGCAACAACAAGCAAATATCTAGAGACAACATATTATACTGACAACAACAACAAGCACATATCTAGAGACAACATATTATACTGACAACAACAAACAATATCTAGAGACAAACATTGTATACTGACAGCAACAAGAAGCAAATATCTAGAGACAACATAGTATACTGACAACAACAAGCAAATATCTAGAGACAACATAGTATACTGACAACAACAAGCAAATATCTAGAGACAACATAGTAACTGACAACAACAAGCAATATCTAGAGACAACATAGTATACTGACAACAACAAGCAAATATCTAGAGACAACATAGTATACTGACAACAACAAGCAAATATCTAGAGACAACATAGTATACTGACAACAACAGCAAATATCTAGAGACAACATAGTATACTGACAACACAACAACAAATATCTAGAGACAACATAGTATACTGACAACAACAATCAAATATCTAGAGACATCATAGTAAACTGACAACAACAACAAATATCTAGAGACATCATAGTATCTGACAACAACAACAAGCAAATACTAGAGACAACATAGTATACTGACAACAACAACAAATATCTAGAGACAACATTGTATACTGACAACAACAACAACAAGCAAATATCTAGAGACAACATAGTATACTGACAACAACAACAATATCTAGAGACAACATAGTATACTGACAACAACAACAAGCAAATATCTAGAGACAACATAGTATACTGACAACAACAACAAGCAAATATCTAGAGACAACATTGTATACTGACAACAACAAACAATATCTAGAGACAACATAGTATACTGACAACAACAACAAGCAAATATCTAGAGACAACATAGAATACTGACAACAACAACCAAATATCTAGAGACAACATAAGTATACTGACAACAACAAACAAATATCTAGAGACAACATTATATCTGACAGCAACAAGCAAATATCTAGAGACAACATAGTATACTGACAAGCAACAAGCAAATATCTAGAGACAACATAGTATACTGACAACAACAAAAAACAATATCTAGAGACAACATTGTATACTGACAATAAACAACAAGCAAATATCTAGAGACAACATTGTTATACTGACAACAACAAGCAAATATCTAGAGAACAACATAGTATACTGACAACAACAAGCAAATATCTAGAGACACATAGTATACTGACAGTCTAGAACAAACAAAAGCAAATATCTAGAGACAACTTGTATACTGACAACAACAAGCAAATATCTAGAGACAACATAGTATACTGACAACAACAACAAGCAAATATCTAGAGACAACATAGTATACTGACAACAACAAAACGCAATATCTAGAGACAACATAGTATACTGACAACAACAAAACAAATATCTAGAGACAACATAGTATACTGACAACAACAAACAAATATCTAGAGACAACATAGTATACTGACAACAACAAACAAATATCTAGAGACAACATAGTATACTGTCAACAACAAACAAATCTAGAGACAACATAGTATAACTGTCAACAACAAACAAATATCTAGAGACAACATAGTATACTGTCAACAACAAACAAATATCTAGAGACAACATTGTATACTGACAACAACAAACAAATATCTAGAGACAACATAGTATACTGACAACAAACCACAAATATCTAGAGACAACATAGTATACTGTCAACAACAACAATATCTAGAGACAACATAGTATACTGTCAACAACAAACAAATATCTAGAGACAACATTGTATACTGACAACAACAACAGCAAATATCTAGAGACACATAGTATACTGACACAACAACAAGCAAATATCTAGAGACACATAGTATACTGACAACAACAAAAAGCAAATATCTAGAGACAACATAGTATACTGACAACAACAACAAATATCTAGAGACAACATAGTACACTGACAACAACAACAAGCAAATATCTAGAGACAACATAGTATACTGACAACAACAACAAGCAAATATCTAGGGACAACATAGTATACTGACAACAACAACAAGCAAATATCTAGAGACAACATAGTATACTGACAACAACAACAAGCAAATATCTAGAGACAACATAGTATAACTGACAACAACAACAAACAAATATCTAGAGACAACATAGTACACTGACAACAACAACAAGCAAATATCTAGAGACAACATAGTATACTGACAACAACAACAAGCAAATATCTAGGGACAACATAGTATACTGACAATAACAAACAAATATCTAGAGACAACATAGTATACTGACAACAACAAACAACAAATATCTAGAGACAAACATAGTATACTGACAACAATAAACAAATATCTAGAGACCAACATAGTATACTGACAACAACAACAACAGCAAATATCTAGAGACAACATTGTATACTGACAACTAACAACAACAAATATCTAGAGACAACATAGTATAACTGACAACAACACAACAAACAATATCTAGAGACAACATTGTATACTGACAACTACAACCAACAAATATCTAGAGACAACATAGTATACTGACAACAACAAACAAATATCTAGAGACAACATAGTATACTGACAACAAAAACAACAAGCAAATATCTAGAGACAACATTGTATACTGACAGCAACAAACAAATATCTAGAGACAACATAGTATACTGACAACAGCAAACAAATATCTAGAGACAACATTGTATACTGACAACAACAAACAAATATCTAGAGACAACATTGTATACTGACAGCAACAAACAAATATCTAGAGACCACATTGTATACTGACAGCAACAAACAAATATCTAGAGACAACATAGTATAACTGACAGCAACAAACAAATATCTAGAGACAACATTGTATACTGACAGCAAACAAACAAATATCTAGAGACAACATTGTATACTGACGCAACAAACAAATATCTAGAGCAAAATAGTATACTGACAGCAACAAACAAATATCTAGAGACAACATAGTATACTGACAGCAACAAACAAATATCTAGAGACACACATAGTATCCTGACAACAGCAAACAAATATCTAGAGACAACATTGTATACTGACAACAACAACAAATATCTAGAGACAACATTGTATACTGACAACAACAACAACAAGAAGCAAATATCTAGAGACAACATAGTATACTGACAACAACAAACAAATATCTAGAGACAACATAGTATACTGACACCAACAAACAAATATCTAGAGACAACATTGTATACTGACAACATTAAACAAATATCTAGAGACAACATAGTATAGTGACAACAACAACACAAAAGCAAATATCTAGAGACAACATAGTATACTGACAACACCAAACAAATATCTAGAGACAACATAGTATACTGACAACAACAAACAAATATCTAGAGACAACATAGTATACTGACAACAACAAACAAATATCTAGAGACAACACATAGTATACTGACAACAACAAACAAATATCTAGAGACAACATAGTATACTGACAACAACAAACACATGTCTAGAGACAACATAGTATACTGACAACAACAACAACAAACAAATATCTAGAGACAACAAGTATACTGACAACAACAACAACAATAAACAAATATCTAGAGACAACATAGTATACTGACAACTAAAGAAGCAAATATCTAGAGACAACATAGTATACTGACAATAACAAGCAAATATCTAGAGACAACATAGTATACTGACAACACAGCAAATATCTAGAGACAACATAGTATACTGTCAACAACAAACAAATATCTAGAGACAACATAGTATACTGACAACACAAACAAATATCTAGAGACAACATAGTACCTGACAACAACAAACAAATATCTAGAGACAACATAGTATACTGTCAACAACAAACAAATATCTAGAGACAACATAGTATACTGACAACAACAAACAAATATCTAGAGACAACATAGTATACTGTCAACAACAAACAAATATCTAGAGACAACATAGTATACTGACAACAACAAACAAATATCTAGAGACAACATAGTATACTGACAGCAACAAACAAATATCTAGAGACAACATAGTATACTGACAACAACAAACAAATATCTAGAGACAACATAGTATACTGACAGCAACAAACAAATATCTAGAGACAACATAGTATACTGACAACAACAAACAAATATCTAGAGACAACATAGTATAGTGACAACAACAAGCAAATATCTAGAGACAACATAGTATACTGACAACAACAAACAAATATCTAGAGACAACATAGTATACTGACAACAACAAACAAATATCTAAAGACAACATAGTATACTGACAACAACAAACAAATATCTAGAGACAACATAGTATACTGACAACAACGAGCTCCTTTCTCTGACACACGCTTAGAGGCATCATCAGACAGATGAAAAGAGAAGAAAAGAATAACATAAACATGATGCAACAGGCAGGCCGATATGGGTACAGCTATCCCCTAAACTTCAACACAAACCAAATATTGGGACAGCTATCCCCTAAACTTCAACACAAACCAAATATTGGGACAGCTATCCCCTAAACTTCAACATAAACCAAATATTGGGACAGCTATCCCCTATACTTCAACACAAACCAAATATTGGGACGCTATCCCCTAAACTTCAACATAAACCAAATATTGGGACAGCTATCCCCTAACTTCAACACAAACCAAATATTGGGACAGCTATCCCCTATACTTCAACACAAATCAATACCTATTACCACCAAGAAACATCTTATACAGTATACCCATTCTCATATTGTGCTACCAATGGTCACTTACGTCTAAACATAAAAGAAAGCTAGTCACCACAGAGATGAGATGTCTGAGAAAAGCGCTTGGAGTGACCAGAAAAGAGCAGAATCAGAAATGACATTATAGGAGAAAGAGTAGACATTGAACCAATCCTGAGCTACATACAGAAACAACAAATAAACTGGTTTGTCCATCTAGAAAGAATGTCATGTGATTCCTTACCATACAAAGCTTATTTTTAAGTGGAGAAGGAGAAGAGGCAGACCCAGAGTAAGATGGACAGACAACATCAAAGAAACGCTACAACAACATCAAAAGACAATGAGTGAAGCCGCCAACAGGGAGAGAACCAGAACTTTGTGTCTCCCTCGACACCAAGTACAAGAGGGAGTGAAGGAGAAAAGTTGTGGGCTGTCGCCACGAAGTGTTCGGTCCGAGGTTTTATTTCACTCTACCACCTCCCTCCCCTTTGACTTTACCGGGACTTGAACCTGCCTTCTGGTTTGGAGCCCGACGAGCTATCGATACGTTGACCTCCGCTCCCAGGGGGCTGCCATTAACACAGACACTCATTGACGACTGTCAAATAAAACAATATGGACGCGCGCAGAGACCACGTGCTCGTGACAACGTGACCAGCGATACCGACCAATGAAAGAAGCTCACCTTTGGAAGCTTGCTACGGGCTTTTACCGCTGATTAAAATTGCATGGTAACGGCTGTAGGCGTTCAGTGCCGGCTGCACGATGCCGGAACTAGAGAGGAGAGGGTACGTTTTGTAGCTAACGGGCTGACAGATTGCTGGTGTTGCTATCTCGTGTTGACGACTTTCGCTGTAACAACTCGTGTTTCCTCCGTTACCTTACTATGACTTGTGTTTTTGTTCAGCAGAACGTTCTATGATCAGCTGTTGCTGAGTCCGTTTATCGATGTAGATCTGGTGTCATTCAATGAATTTGGCAAGATTCCAATCAGAAATGTTATAACTTATCGAAAACAAGACTGATAACATGATAGTGAGAGAGAACAAATTAATGAATGACTTTGGACAAACATCACTAACATAAGATCAACAAACTTTTCAAACAAACATGTCAAACAACTTGCCCAACAAACGTGTCCAACAAACCAACGTGCTATCAAACGTGCTCAAAAAACGTGCTCAGCAATCGTGCCCACAAACGTGCTCAACAATCTTGCCCAACAAACGTGTCCAACAAACCAAACGTGCCTATCAAACGTGCCCAACAAACGTGCCCAACAAACGTGCTCAACAATCTTGCCCAACAAACGTGCCCAACAATCTTGCCCAACAAACCAAACGTGCCCAACAATCTTGCCCAACAAGGATGTCTACTTATTCCAGTCAAACTCCTGACGCCCCTGGGCTTCTCAATCAAATCTAACTTGATTCCACTCTGTCTCTTGCTTTGATGGTGGCAGGTTGTCATAGGCTGACCTGTCCATCTTTTGATGTTACCGCAGATGTTAGTCTTGGTTTGCCTCTGTCTCTTGCTTTGATGGTGCAGGTTGTCATAGGCTGACCTGTCCATCTTTTGATGTTATTCGCCCATGTTAGTCTTGGTCTGCCTCTGTCTCTTGCTTTGATGGTGCAGGTTGTCATAGGCTGACCTGTCCATCTTTTGATGTTACTCGCCCATGTTAGTCTTGGTCTGCCTCTGTCTCTTGCTTTGATAGTGCAGGTTGTCATAGGCTGACCTGTCCATCTTTTGATGTTACTCGCCCATGTTAGTCTTGGTCTGCCACTGTTCTCTTGCTTTGATATTGGCAGGTTGTCATAGGCTGACCTGTCCATCTTTTGATGTTACTCGCCCATGTTAGTCTTGGTCTGCCACTGTCCTCTTGCTTTGATAGTGCAGGTTGTCATAGGCTGACCTGTCCATCTTTGATGTTAACTCGTCCATGTTAGTCTTGGTTTGCTTCTGCCTCTGTTACCTTGTATTTTCCCTTCCAAGATTACTTTTAGTAGGCTGTTGTGTCTTTTAACATGCCCCAAAGATCTCACTTGTCTTGTTTGAATTGCATTTAGTAGGTTCTCTTTTCACCATCTATCATCATCACCATCTATCATTAACATCACCTATTATCATCAATCACCACCATTATCCATCATCATTATCCAACATCCCCACCATTATCCAACATCATTGCTCATCATCAAAATCATTATCCATCATCATCACCAACATCCATAAACGTGTGTGTGTTCATCATCATCACTATCCATCATCATCCACCTTCATCACCATCCATCATACCCATTACCATCATCACAAACTTCACCATCATCCCTCATTATCATCCAAAAATCAATCCATAATCATCACTATCATTCATTCTCATCCAACCAATACCATCCATCATCATCACCATCATCCAATCAATATCATCCATCATCATCACCATCATCAATCAATATCATCCATCACCATCATCCAATCATATCATCCATCATCATCATCATCCTCAATATCATCCATCATCATCACCAATCAATATCATCCATCACATCATCATCACCAATCAATATCATCCATCATCATCACCAATCAATATCATCCATCATCATCATCTCATCATCATCATCATCATCATCATCATCCAATCAATATCATCCAATCAATTCATCCATCACCATCATCATCACCAATCATTATCATCCATCATCATCACAATCAATATCATCCATCATCATCACCAATCATATCATCCATCATCATCATCCAATCATCATCACCCCAATCAATCCATCATCATCACCATCAATATTATCCATCATCATCATCAATCAATATCATCCATCACCATCATCATCATCCAATCAATATCATCCATCACCATCATCATCTCCAATCAATATCATCCATCACCATCATCATCACAATCAATATCATCCATCATCATCACCAATCAATATCATCCATCACCATCATCATCCAATCAATAAATCCATCATCATCCTCCATCACCATCTATATCCATCATCACCATCTATATCCATCATCATCACTATCCATCACCATCACTATCCATCACCATCTATATCCATCACCATCTATATCCATCATCACCATCACTATCCATCATCACCATCACTATCCATCATCATTTTCACTACACATCATCATCATCATCACTATCCATCATCATCACCATCACTATTCATCACCATCATCATCATCATCACTATCCATCATCATCACCATCACTATCCATCATCATCACCATCACTATTCATCATCCATCATCATCATCACTATCCATCATCATCATCACTATCCATCATCACCATCATCATCATCATCACTATCCATCATCATCATCACTATCCATCATCACCATCACTATCCATCATCATCATCACTATCCATCATCACCATCAATATCCATCTCGCCATCACTATCCATATCATCATCACTATCTATCATCACCATCCTATACATCATCATCACTATCCATCTCATCACCATCACTTCCATCATCACCATCACTATCCATCATCAACATCACTATCCATCATCACCATCACTATCCATCATCATCATCATCACTATCCATCTCACCATCACTATCCATTATCACCATCACTATCCATCATCACCATCACTACCATCATCACCATCACTATCCATCATCATCTCTATCCATCATCATCACTATCCATCATCATCACTATCCATTATCATCATCATTATCCATCATCTCATTATCCATCATCATCACTATCCATCACCATCACTATCCATCATCATCACTATCCATCATCATCACTATCCATCATCATCACTATCCGTCACATCACTATCCATCATCATCACCATCATTATCCATCATCATCACTATCCATTATCATCATCATTATCCATCATCATCACTATCCATTATCATCATCATCACTATCCATCATCATCATCACTATCCATCATCATCATCACTATCCATTATCCATCATCATCACTATCCATCACCATCACTATCCATCATCATCATCACTATCCATTATCATTATCATCACTATCTATCATCATCATCACTATCCATTATCATCATCATCATTATCCATCATCATCAACACTATCCATCATCATCACATCACTATCCATCATCACTATCCATCATCATCACCATCATCATCACTATCCATCACTATCACTATCCATCACCATCACTATCCATCATCATCACTATCCATCATCATCACCATCATCATCACTATCCATCATCATCACCATCATCATCACTATCCATCATCATCACTATCCATCCCCATCACTATCCATTATCACCATCATCACTATCCATCACCATCACTATCCATTATCACCATCATCACTATCCATCACCATCACTATCCATTATCACCATCATCACTATCCATCACCATCAACACTAACCACATTATTACCACCACCTATGAGAATCTCCTTCAGACACAAAAAAAGAGACAAGAGATCACAAAATAAACACTGTTTACAGAAGATACATATTTTGTTAATCGATCAACAAAGTGTCAATATAAAAAAAGAATGCTATGAAGATAATTCATTCTAGCTACCTCTATGTATAGTAGATGACATGGTCGCCACCACAACTTGTATATCTGAACGGCATCACGATGCTGTCCATGGTTACCCGTGGGGGTGCCGATGTGCTGCTACAGGTCACAGTCAGGAGCAAGCAGCAGCTTTTGGAGCGCGGGACGGCAACAAGGGACTGAACTCTCTGGGCGTGTCCTCGAGGGGCATCTATTCGGGGTCAAGGTCTCACATCATCGATTTGGGGAGACCAACAATGGATGCTGCAAAATTGTGGTTGTCGGAGATGGGAGCCGCCGGCACAAGTTGTCACAGATGAAGCTGTTGTGTGCTAGCCTCTCATGGCACATCCAACACACAAACAAGTGTCCCTGAGTTTAGAACAAAGAAGAGTTTCAGCCAAAAGCAGACATTTGGCACAACTCGCAGACATGGTTTACTGCAGGTGACGTCACTCAATCATTGCACGTTTGATTTGGTTTCTTCGTTAAAGAAGATGTTGACATGTGAGGACGTGCTGGCTACGGTTATAGCAACGTGAGGACGTGCTGGCTGCGGTTATAGCAACGTGAGGACGTGCTGGCTACGGTTATAGCAACGTGAGGACGTGCTGGCTACGGTTATAGCAACGTGAGGACGTGCTGGCTACGGTTATAGCAACGTGAGGACGTGCTGGCTGCGGTTATAGCAACGTGAGGACGTGCTGGCTACGGTTATAGCAACGTGAGGACGTGCTGGCTACGGTTATAGCAACGTGAGGACGTGCTGGCTACGGTTATAGCAACGTGAGGACATGCTGGCTACGGTTATAGCAACGTTAGGACGTGCTGGCTACGGTTATAGCAACGTGAGGACGTGCTGGCTACGGTTATAGCAACGTGAGGATGTGCTGGCTACGGTTATAGCAACGTGAGGACGTGCTGGCTACGGTTATAGCAACGTGCGGACGTGCTGCCTACGGTTATAGCAACGTGATGACATGCTGGCTACGTTATAGCAACGTGAGGACGGGCTGGCTACTGTTATAGCAAACGTGAGGACGTTCTGACTACGGTTATAGCAACGTGAGGACGTGCTGGCTACGGTTATAGCAACGTGAGGACGTGCTGGCTACGGTTATAGCAACGTGAGGACGTGCTGGCTACGGTTATCTCACACATCGCTACGGCAAAACCCAACGATAATTGTACCTATCTCACACACCGCTACAGCAACATCCAACAATAATTGTATCTATCTCACACAACGCTACAGCAACACCCAACAATAATTGTATCTATCTCACACAACGCGACAGCAACACCCAACAAGAATTGTATCTATCTCACACAAGCCGGCTACAGCAACACCCAACAATAATTGTATCTATCTCACACAACGCTACAGCAACACCCATAATAAGTGTATCTATCTCACACACGCTACAGCAACACCCAATAATAATTGTATCTATCTCACACAACGCTACGCCAACACAAAACAAGAGACAACCACTACCGCTTATTTCAACCGACAGTAAACAAGTGTGCCTTGTGAGCTTGACGTCACGACGCAGCACGGACAGCAGCAGCGCAGCACAAGTAGGTCGACAACAAACGGTCATCACAACCAATGGGAAGTGACGGGAGACCACTACGTACGCGTCATCTCTGTGTTGGTGGGCGGGACACTTGCCACCGAAATGGGCCGTCTGTAGGTCATCTTGTTGGCATCACGGCGGCTGTTGATGGGCGAGACAACACGTTACACAACTAACACGTGGGGGAGGGGGAGGGGCAACGGAAACACAACAACCTCGGCTGCTGGCAAGTGGTATTTGGTCTAAAATGTATCGGAAACTGGACTCCCGGCTGTCCTAGACGGTAATGACAACACTTACTGGACTCCCAGCTGTTATAGACGGTAATGACAACGCATACTGGGACTCCCAGCTGTTATAGACGGTAATGACAACACATACTGGACACCCAGCTGTTATAGACGGTAATGACAACACATACTGGACTCCAACATTTATAGGCGGTATGTAAAAGTGTGAGAGAAGGGGACAATGACAAAGTTTCTGGTGAGATAAAAGTGCGAGAGAAGGGGGCAATGACAAAGTTTGTGGTGAGATAAAAGTGCGAGAGAAGGGGACAATGACAAAGTTTGTGGTGAGACAAAAGTGCGAGAGAAGGGGGCAATGACAAAGTTTCTGGTGCGATAAAAGTGCGAGAGAAGGGGGCAATGACAAAGTTTCAGGTGAGATAAAAGTGCGAGAGAAGGGGGCAATGACAAAGTTTGTGGTGAGATAAAAGTGCGAGAGAAGGGACAATGACAAAGTTTGTGGTGAGATAAAAGTGCGAGAGAAGGGGCAATGACAAAGTTTCAGGTGAGATAAAAGTGCGAGAGAAGAGGACAATGACAAAGTTTCTGGTGAGATAAAAGTGCGAGAGAAGGGGACAATGACAAAGTTTGTGGTGAGATAAAAGTGCGAGAGAAGGGGGCAATGACAAAGTTTCTGGTGCGATAAAAGTGCGAGAGAAGGGGGACAATGACAAGTTTGTGGTGAGATAAAAAAAAGTGAGAGAAGGGGGCAATGACAAAGTTTCAGGTGTGATAAAAGTGTGAGAGAAGGGACAATGACAAAGTTTCAGGTGAGATAAAAGTGTGAGAGAAGGGGACAATGACAGAATTTCAGGTCAGAAAAAAAGTGTGAGAGAAGGGGACAATGACAAAGTTTCAGGTGAGATAAAAGTGCGAGAGAAGAGACAATGACAAAGTTTCAGGTGAGATAAAAGTGTGAGAGAAGGGGACAATGACAAAGTTTTCAGGTGAGATAAAAGTGCGAGAGAAGGGGACAATGACAAAGTTTCAGGTGAGATAAAAGTGTGAGAGAAGGGGACAATGACAAAGTTTCAGTGAGATAAAAGTGTGAGAGAAGGGGACAATGACAAAGTTTCAGGTGATAAAAGTGTGAGAGAAGGGGACAATGACAAAGTTTCAGGTGAGATAAAAGTGTGAGAGAAGGGACAATGACAAAGTTTCAGGTGAGATAAAAGTGTGAGAGAAGGGGACAATGACAAAGTTTCAGGTGAGATAAAAGTGTGAGAGAAGGGGACAATGACAAAGTTTCAGGTGAGATAAAAGTGTGAGAGAAGGGGACAATGACAAAGTTTCAGGTGAGATAAAAGTGTGAGAGAAGGGGGCAATGACAAAGTTTCTGGTGAGATAAAAGTGTGAGAGAAGGGACAATGACAAAGTTTCTGGTGAGATAAAAGTGTGAGAGAAGGGGACAATGACAAGTTTCAGGTGAGATAAAAGTGTGAGAGAAGGGGACAATGACAAAGTTTCAGGTGAGATAAAAGTGTGAGAGAAGGGGACAATGACAAAGTTTCAGGTGAGATAAAAGTGTGAGAGAAGGGGACAATGACAAAGTTTCAGGTGAGATAAAAGTGTGAGAGAAGGGGACAATGACAAAGTTTCTGGTGAGATAAAAGTGTGAGAGAGGGGACAATGACAAAGTTTCAGGTGAGATAAAAGTGTGAGAGAAGGGGACAATGACAAAGTTTCAGGTGAGATAAAAGTGTGAGAGAAGGGACAATGACAAAGTTTCTGGTGAGATAAAAGTGTGAGAGAAGGGGACAATGACAAAGTTTCTGGTGAGATAAAAGTATGAGAGAAGGCAAAGATCGTGATAGAATTAGCAAAATGAGTACGATGCTGTGTCTGCTGGCAGGCCAGGGGCGTCAGCGACACACAACACACCCTCGACATAGCACACACACACACCCTCGACAGAGCACACAACACACCCTCGACATAGCACACAACACACCCTCGACAGAGCACACAACACACCCTCGACAGAGCACACAACACACCCTCGACAGAGCACACAACACACCCTCGACAGAGCACACAACTAACTGTTCTCTACAAACAAGCAACACTGTCTGGTCACGCTGTCTGCCGCCCACAAAACACGCTGCACAAATTCCTCAACTTGTATGTCATGTCATAGTGATATACGGTCTCTCTTTCTCTCTCTCTCTCTCACTATCTCTCTCTCTTCCGTTTCATTGGCGCTATGGTCTATGTATCCATTTATTTGTTTATATATAGATTCATTCGCCAATTTATCTAAATACCCCCAGGAGAATGGGGTAAAATATTGGTAAATAGAGAACGAGAATGAGAAGAGGGATTCAGATTTGGTAGAATGTCATTGTTAACACCAGCAACAGCCTGACAAACAAACACCAGCAACAACCTGACAAACATCAGCAACAACCTGACAAACAAACACCAGCAACAACCTGACAAACATCAGCAACAACCTGACAGCAACAACCTGACAAACATCAGCAACAACCTGACAAACACCAGCAACAGCCTGACAAACACCAGCAACAACCTGACAAACACCAGCAACAGCCTGACAAACAAACACCAGCAACAACCTGACCAGCAACAGCCTGACAAACAAACACCAGCAACAACCTGACCAGCAACAGCCTGACAAACAAACACCAGCAACAACCTGACAAACATCAGCAACAACCTGACCAGCAACAGGCTGACAAACACCAGCAACAACCTGACAAACACCAGCAACAACCTGACCAGCAACAGGCTGACAAACAAACACAGCAACAACCTGACCAGCAACAGGCTGACAAACAAACACCAGCAACAACCTGACCAGCAACAGCCTGACAAAACAAACACCAGCAACAACCTGACAAACATCAGCAACAGCCTGACCAGCAACAGGCTGACAAACACCAGCAACAACCTGACAAACACCAGCAACAACCTGACAAACACCAGCAACAACCTGACAAACCCAGCAACAGCCTGACAAACATCAGCAACAGCCTGACAAACACCAGCAACAGCCTGACAAGCATCAGCAACAACCTGACAAACACCAGCAACAGCCTGACAAACACCAGCAACAGCCTGACAAGCATCAGCAACAACCTGACAAACACCAGCCAACAGCCTGACAAACACCAGCAACAGCTGACAAGCATCAGCAACAACCTGACAAACACCAGCAACAGCCTGACAAGCATCAGCAACAACCTGACAAACACCAGCAACAGCCTGACAAGCATCATCAACAACCTGACAAACACCAGCAACAACCTGACAAACCAGCAACAGCCTGACAAGCATCAGCAACAACCTGACAAACCCAGCAACAGCCTGACAAACACCAGCAACAGCCTGACAAGCATCAGCAACAACCTGACAAACACCAGCAACAGCCTGACCAGCACAACCTGACAAACACCAGCAACAGCCTGACCAGCAACAACCTGACAAACACCAGCAACAACCTGGCAAGCATCAGCAACAACCTGACAAACATCAGCAACAGCCTGACAAGCATCAGCAACAACCTGACAAACACTAGCAACAGCCTGACAAACACCAGCAACAACCTGACAAGCATCAGCAACAACCTGACAAACATCAGCAACAGCCTGACAAGCACCAGCAACAGCCTGACAAGCACCAGCAACAACCTGACAAACATCAGCAACAACCTGACAAGCATCCGCAACAACCTGACAAACACCAGCAACAGCCTGACAAACACCAGCAACAACATGACAAGCATCAGCAACAACCTGACAAACATCAGCAACAGCCTGACAAGCACCAGCAACAGCCTGACAAGCATCAGCAACAACCTGACAAACATCAGCAACAACCTGACAAGCACCAGCAACAGCCTGACAACACCAGCAACAACATGACAAGCTCAGCAACAGCCTGACAAACATCAGCAACATCCTGACAAACATCAGTATCACCATAACAAACATCAGCAACGCCTGAGAAGAACAACCGCCATTATCCAGTTATGCTAACTGGCATGTCTCCTCCATGTGGCGCTACAAAAAAGGTGGGTGAAGCAACGCCGTACCATTCCCATTGTCCTTTTTCTTCCTGTATTTGAATCTTCAACTTGTTCAAGGTTACGATGTCTAGATGTTTGCCATTGATTCTGCCTGGCCCGTGCTGGCATACACAAATAGGTGGCGAAGTGAATGATCGCCCGTGCTGACATACCCAAACAAGTAGTGTGTGAATGATTGTACGTGCTGACATACCCAAACAAGTAGTGGTGTGAATGATTGTACCTGCTGACACACCCAAACAAGTAGTGGTGTGAATGATTGTACGTGCTGACACACCCAAACAAATAGTGGTGTGAATGATCGCTGACATACACAAACAAGTAGTGGTGTGAATAATCGCTGACATACCCAAACAAGTTTAGTGGTGTGAATGATCTGTAACAGGCCAGCAAATTCAAGGACCCTCACAAAACAAGGGCGGGACAGGTCTCCGCTGTCTACAGGTTAATGTTCCAATGGCTGATCACTCAATGATAGTTTGTTTGGCTGGTCTCACCGCTACACGCCTTAACGATATCTAACTGATGTAGACATAATTGATACATAACGATATCTAACTGGTGTAGACATCATTGATACATAACGATATCTAACTGGTGAAGGCCACACTGCCTACATAACGATATCTAAATGGTGTAGGCCGCACTGCCTACACAATCCAAAAATGGACTGGCAGTGACGACTCAACCCTGTCACGTCAAGTGACGACTCCATCTCATTGGTTGGACTGACAGGTTCTCGACCAAGGGACAATCAAATGGACATGTAGGCAGAGACAGTAGGTCTGCAACATGGACATGTAGGCAGAGACAGTAGGTCTGCAACATGGACATGTAGGCAGAGACAGACGGTCTGCAACGTGGACATGTAGAGAAGTTGAGCCTTCTATACAGCTGACAATTTGTTGAGAACAAAGATGCCTGGTAGACGGGCGAACACTTTAGTCTGGGAGACTGGTGAACACTTTAGCATGGGAGACGGGTGAACAACACTTAAGCCTGGGAGACTGGTGAACACTTTAGCCTGGGAGACGGGTGAACAACACTTTAAGCCTGGGAGACTGGTGAACACTTTAGCCTGGGAGACGGGTGAACACTTTAGCCTGGAGACGGGTGAACACTTTAGCCTGGGAGACGGGCGAACACTTTAGCCTGGGAGATGGGCGAACACTTTAGCCTGGGAGACGGGTGAACACTTTAGCCTGGGAGACGGGCGAACACTTTAGCCTGGGAGACGGGTGAACACTTTAGCCTGGGAAACGGTGAACACTTTAGCCTGGGAGACGGGTGAACACTTTAGCCTGGGAGACGGGTGAACACTTTAGCCTGGGAGATGGGCGAACACTTTAGCCTGGGAGATGGGCGAACACTTTAGCATGGGAGATGGGTGAACACTTTAGCCTGGGAGACGGGTGAACACTTTAGCCTGGGAGATGGGCGAACACTTTAGCCTGGGAGACGGGTGAACACTTTAGCCTGGGAGACGGGCGAACACTTTAGCCTGGGAGACGGGTGAACACTTTAGCCTGGGAGATGGGCGAACACTTTAGCCTGGGAGACGGGTGAACACTTTAGCCTGGGAGACGGGTGAACACTTTAGCCTGGGAGACGGGTGAACACTTTAGCCTGGGAGACGGGCGAACACTTTAGCCTGGGAGACGGGTGAACACTTTAGCCTGGGAGACGGGTGAACACTTTAGCCTGGAGACGGGTGAACACTTTAGCCTGGGAGACGGGCGAACACTTTAGCCTGGGAGACGGGCGAACACTTTAGCCTGGGAGACGGGCGAACACTTTAGCCTGGGAGACGGGCGAACACTTTAGCCTGGGAGACGGGTGAACACTTTAGCCTGGGAGACGGGCGAACACTTTAGCCTGGGAGACGGGTGAACACTTTAGCCTGGGAGACGGGCGAACACTTTAGCCTGGGAGATGGGCGAAACACTTTAGCCTGGGAGACGGGCGAACACTTTAGCCTGGGAGACGGGCGAACACTTTAGCCTGGGAGAAGGGCGAACACTTTAGCCTGGGAGATGGGCGAACACTTTAGCCTGGGAGACGGGCGAACACTTTAGCCTGGGAGACGGGCGAACACTTTAGCCTGGGAGACGGGTTGAACACTTTAGCCTGGGAGACGGGCGAACACTTTAGCCTGGGAGACGGGCGAACACTTTAGCCTGGGAGACGGGCGAACACTTTAGCCTGGGAGACGGGCGAACACTTTAGCCTGGGAGACGGGCGAACACTTTAGCCTGGGAGACGGGCGAACACTTTAGCCTGGGAGACGGGCGAACACTTTAGCCTGGGAGACGGGTGAACACTTTAGCCTGGGAGACGGGTGAACACTTTAGCTCCAGGTCAGCAACTTACCACTACACCACTCATGTTCCTTGTAGTGACACACACACAAATACAGTGCTCTATGCATCATCCACATATTTGCTCTGGGTATCATCTTAATATGACTCTATATATCACCCTGATAACTGTTCTATGCATCATCCTGACACCAGGCCTAGGTACCATCTTAATATCTGTTCTATGCATCATCCTGACACCTGGCCTAGGTACCATCTTAATATCTGTTCTATATATCATCCTGATACTTGGCCTAGGTACCATCTTAATATCTGCTCTATGTATCATCCTGACACTTGGCCTAGGTACCATCTTAATATCTGTTCTATAAATCATCCTGATACTTGGCCTAGGTACCATCTTAATATCTGTTCTATATATCATCCTGATACTTGGCCTAGGTACCATCTTAATATCTGTTCTATATATCATCCTGACACTTGGCCTAGGTACCATCTTAATATCTGCTCTATGTATCATCCTGACACTTGGCCTAGGTACCATCTTAATATCTGCTCTATATATCATCCTGACACCTGCCTAGGTACCATCTTAATATCTGCTCTATATATCATCCTGATACTTGGCCTAGGTACCATCTTAATATCTGTTCTATATATCATCCTGATACTTGGCCTAGGTACCATCTTAATATCTGCTCTATGTATCATTCTGACACTTGGCCTAGGTACCATCTTAATATCTGTTCTATATATCATCCTGATACTTGGCCTAGGTACCATCTTAATATCTGCTCTATGTATCATCCTGACACTTGGCCTAGGTACCATCTTAATATCTGTTCTATAAATCATCCTGATACTTGGCCTAGGTACCATCTTAATATCTGCTCTATATATCATCCTGACACCTGGCCTAGGTACCATCTTAATATCTGCTCTATGTATCATCCTGACACCTGGCCTAGGTACCATCTTAATATCTGCTCTATGTATCATCCTGACACCTGGCCTAGGTACCATCTTAATATCTGCTCTATATATCATCCTGACACCTGGCCTAGGTACCATCTTAATATCTGCTCTAGATATCATCCTGACACCTGGCCTAGGTACCATCTTAATATCTGCTCTATGTATCATCCTGACACCTGGCCTAGGTACCATCTTTATATCTGCTCTATGTATCATCCTGACACCTGGCCTAGGTACCATCTTAATATCTGCTCTATATATCATCCTGACACCTGGCCTAGGTACCATCTTAATATCTGCTCTATGTATCATCCTGACAAGAGAAAGCCCAGAGAACAAAAGACACAGCCAGGATGAGACCCGTCTATTGACAAGAGAAAGCTCAGAGAACAAAAGACACAGCCAGGATGAGACCCGTCTACATCACTGTCCCAGTCTTAAGTATGTGTCCTCGCAAGTTTCCGTCAGTGACAAACATGTTTATTTATGAATATCATCTTCAAGTGCACTATCATGTGCCTACCGGTCAGGCGAAGAGTTTTCAACGACAGAACGTGTCTGTCTTGGGAGTAGACTGGGCTTTCATGTGTTCCTTGCCAAGCCGTGCTACGCGCGCATTCAGTGCGACACGGACTGCGTATCACGACGGTTTGGGGCTTGTGTGTTCGTACGTTCCCACACTTACACCCCCAGAACATATGTTGTAGACACAAACGTCATGTATCAACACAGGTTCATATTTCCTTCATAAGTTAACAAGTGTGTCGTCACATTGTGAATATCCTGACAACTCGGACCTAGTTCGTGTTTCAACTTTCGAACCAATACATACACATGCTAATAACTGTTTTATGTTATCACACCCAGACTGATATCTCAGGGTGATACGAGACATGATAGGCATAAACAAGTATGTGATTTACCATAAATAGAAGCAGCCAGAGATGGAGACGGCCAGTCCCCGCAGGCCAACCAAATAAATATGTCACATGGCACGGCACGTGACCATGAGCGAATCATTTCAGGAGAAGCGGTATGTTTGCAACACTCAGAAAAACAATCACAAATAATCAACAAGGAAATAAAACAAAGAACAATAGATGGTGGGAAGTAGGATCGCACTCGTACTCCTGGGCGACTTGCCACGAGAAGCCAAACGCTAGGGAACACTGCCAACTCGCTAACTAAACAATTAGCCATCAATGACGATGTCTTTCACGCATGTGTACTTGTGACTATAGCATAGGGTTACGATCAGAACTCGGGAATAAATTGTTGATCTGTATTGTCCTATTGCGGCAAGTATCTCCCGGATATGGTCGGGCTGGACACTTGCGTTGTAGAGAAACAGCACAAATAGTAGTTTCCATGTGGTTTAGACTGTAGACAAACAGTTACAGGAGGAAACAGCACGGATAGTAGTTTCCATGTGGTTTAGACTGTAGACAAACAGTTACAGGAGGAAACAGCACGGATAGTAGTTTCCATGTGGTTTAGACTGTAGACAAACAGTTACAGGAGGAAACAGCACGAATAGTAGTTTCCATGTGGTTTAGACTGGAGACAAACAGTTACAGGAGGAAACAGCACGAATAGTAGTTTCCTTGTTGTTTAGACTGTAGACAAACAGTTACAGGAGGAAACAGCACGGACAGTAGTTTCCATGTGGTTTAGACTGTAGACAAACAGTTACAGGAGGAAACAGCACGAATAGTAGTTTCCATGTGGTTTAGACTGGAGACAAACAGTTACAGGAGGAAACAGCACGAATAGTAGTTTCCTTGTGGTTTAGACTGGAGACAAATAGTTACAGGAGGAAACAGCACGAATAGTAGTTTCCTTGTGGTTTAGACTGGAGACAAACAGTTACAGGAGGAAACAGCACGGATAATAGTTTTCCATGTGGTTTAGACTGGAGACAAACAGTTACAGGAGGAAACAGCACGAATAGTAGTTTCCTTGTGGTTTAGACTGGAGACAAACAGTTACAGGAGGAAACAGCACGGATAGTAGTTTCCATGTGGTTTAGACTGGAGACAAACAGTTACAGGAGGAAACAGCACGGATAGTAGTTTCCTTGTGGTTTAGACTGTAGACAAACAGTTACAGGAGGAAACAGCACGAATAGTAGTTTCCATGTGGTTTAGACTGGAGACAAACAGTTACAGGAGGAAACAGCACGGATAGTAGTTTCCTTGTGGTTTAGACTGTAGACAAACAGTTACAGGAGGAAACAGCACGAATAGTAGTTTCCATGTGGTTTAGACTGGAGACAAACAGTTACAGGAGGAAACAGCACGGATAGTAGTTTCCATGTGGTTTAGACTGGAGACAAACAGTTACAGGAGGAAACAGCACGGATAGTAGTTTCCATGTGGTTTAGACTGGAGACAAACAGTTACAGGAGGAAACAGCACGAATAGTAGTTTCCTTGTGGTTTAGACTGTAGACAAACAGTTACAGGAGGAAACAGCACGGATAGTAGTTTCCATGTGGTTTAGACTGTAGACAAATAGTTACAGGAGGAAACAGCACGGATAGTAGTTTCCTTGTGGTTTAGACTGTAGACAAACAGTTACAGGAGAAACAGCACGAATAGTAGTTTCCATGTGGTTTAGACTGGAGACAAACAGTTACAGGAGGAAACAGCACGGATAGTAGTTTCCATGTGGTTTAGACTGGAGACAAACAGTTACAGGAGGAAACAGCACGGATAGTAGTTTCCTTGTGGTTTAGACTGGAGACAAACAGTTACAGGAGGAAACAGCACGAATAGTAGTTTCCATGTGGTTTAGACTGGAGACAAATACATGAATATTATTATAGAGGGAACTTGCGAGGTGATAGATCAGTGAATCATTTCAGAGGAAGGGGTGTGTTTACAGCACTCGGACAAAAATGACAAATAATCAACAACAGAAAGAAAAAAAGAACAATAGATGGTCGGAAGTAGATGTCCATGATCTTTGCCACCCATTACTGCTCATGTGTTGTTATGTACATCACAAAATGTTGTGTATTGTGTCTCTGATATGCTAGTACCGTATCTACATGTGTAGAACACGCTCAGTGTTTCTTGACCTGATAGTTATGTGATTATCACCTCTCCAGCGATCACGTGTTTTATAAATAGCAACAAGCTGCTGTGAGCAACAAGGGTGACACTGTTATGTTACGGTTTGATGGAGTTAGCTGTACATCGTGGCACCTTATTTGACTATCATCACAAGGCTGTCCTTCCACAATTCTCTATCCACAGTACATCGTATCAATTATGTTGCTGACTGTTTCCAGTACCAGTACATCAAGATATCTAGTATCCTTGTCATCCGCGACCTCCATCTCCCTTTATTTTGCCAGTTGTGACCAGGTACTTCCCAACTTTCCTCTTCCCGTGATGTGCTAGAAGCATGTTGATCATTTCTTTCTGATGTTTCTTAGGAGTTCCCTTCCTGTGTTGGTCTCTTAGAGAATTTACTCATTGCTCTTTTTTTTCCCTCATTGCTCTTTTTTTTCCTCATTGCTCTTTTTTTTCCTCATTGCTCTTTTTTGCTGTCCTGGGAACTCTCAACATTCTTCTGAGAAATCCCATCTCTCTGGTCTTTAATCGTCTTTTCATTTGTTTGTCAACTGTCCATGATTCACTTCCATGGGTCAAAATTGACTCTATTTTGCACGGCTGAACTCTCTCATTTCTATTGACATAAACTTGTTACAAAAGACGTTTTTTATTTTCTAAAATGCCATTTTGGCCTGAGCTGTCCTACCTCTTATTTCTGTGCTGCATCTTCAGTCATGTTATTATTGTGTCCAAGTATTTGAGGTTCTAACTATAGCCTTATCTATTCAACATGTAAGTAGAGTATATCACGACAAAAGATGCAGCGGCGAACAGAAGGGGACAATACGGCGCTCTTACGGCTGGAGGTCATGCACTACCAGAAATCTGATAGGCCAACGTGACAGCAAGTGTATCCACATCGCTACTATGTGGCGTCATGAGGTTGCTAGCGTCTATACAAAGTTACAGTGAAAAACAACACACGTCGTTGAATCCAATTAAAAATAGAGCAGATCAAATGTCTGCTACAACAGATCAAATGTCTGCTACAACAGATCAAATGTCTGCTACAACAGATCAAATGTCTGCTACAACAGATCAAATAATCATAGCTTCATGGATTGATATCAATGGACAAAGAAAGAGCGTTCGGTTTGTAATATCTTGGCGCACTGCTAACGAAGGAAAGAATACACAAGAGATGTCAAACAACATATGACAAGAAAACTGATAAAACATCACAACTGAGGTATTTAAGAGCCTGTATTTTGACATAATATAAAACATTAATTTACGAAGAAATCAACGAGACATTCAATTACTAAAGACAATAACAAGAGATAACAATAGATTGATATCCTATTCTTGTCTCTTCTACCTTTCATTGGAGGATGCGTTCTTTAACGTACGAGTGCACATGGGACATCCTGAAGAGAGCTAGAGTCTTGCTCCCGATGGGAAGGTAAAGATAGGATGTCCACTGTGGCATTCGAACTCTAAACATGTGTATCCCAGAGGCTGGTGTCTTACCTCTAGACCAGCGAGACTCGCTGCAACATTATCTCTAATTGTGCTGACCATCTGAAATCGTAGCAGCCCCTTGACTACCCAGACATTCTGTAACGGCACAAAGGCTGCTCTAACCTTCTCAGTTCTTGCTGCATCATCTCATCCCTTGACTACCCAGACATTCTGTAACGGCACAAAGGCTGCTCTAACCTTCCCAGTTCTTGCTGCATCATCTCATCCTTGACTACCCAGACATTCTGTAACGGCACAAAGGCTGCTCTAACCTTCTCAGTTCTTGCTGCATCATCTCATCCCTTGACTACCCAGACATTCTGTAACGGCACAAAGGCTGCTCTAACCTTCCCAGTTCTTACTGCATTATCTCATCCCTTGACTACCCATCTCGCCATCAATATAAGCGTTCACATTTTCCAGTCTCTCGTGTCCCCGATGGTCATGAAATATTGTTTTGTGGAAACTCCGAGGCCAGTCACAGACATCAAAGAGAAAGATGTTTGTTCAAAGAACAACACACGGGCTTGCTCTCTACATCAATAAGAAAGATGTTTGTTCAAAGAACAACACACGGGCTTGCTCTCTACATCATTTAGAAAGATGTTTGTTCAACCAACAACACACGGGCTTGCTCTCTACATCAATGAGAAAGATGTCTGTTCAACCAACAACACACGTACTTGCTCTCTACATCAATGAGAAAGATGTTTGTTCAACCAACAACACACGGACTTGTTCTACATCAATGAGAAAGATGTTTGTTCAACCAACAACACACGGGCTTGCTCTCTACATCAATTATAAAGATGTTTGTTCAACAACAACACACGTACTTGCTCTCTACATCAATGAGAAAGGTGTTTGTTCAACCAACAACACACGGTCTTCTTCTCTACATCAATGAGAAAGATGTTTGTACAACCAACAACACACGGGCTTGCTCTCTACATCAATGAGAAAGATGTTTGTACAACCAACAACACACGGACTTGTTCTACATCAATGAGAAAGATGTTTGTTCAACCAACAACACACGGTCTTCTTCTCTACATCAATGAGAAAGATGTTTGTTCAACCAACAACACACGGACTTGTTCTACATCAATGAGAAAGATGTTTGTTCAACCAACAACACACGGGCTTGCTCTACATCAATGAGAAAGATGTTTGTACAACCAACAACACACGGACTTGCTCTACATCAATGAGAAAGATGTTTGTTCAACCAACAACACACGGACTTGCTCTACATCAATGAGAAAGATGTTTGTTCAACCAACAACACACGGGCTTGCTCTCTACATCAATGAGAAAGATGTTTGTTCAACCAACAACACACGGGCTTGCTCTACATCAATGAGAAAGATGTTTGTTCAACCAACAACACACGGGCTTGCTCTCTACATCAATTAGAAAGATGTTTGTTCAACCAACAACACACGTACTTGCTCTCTACATCAGTTAGAAAGATGTTTGTTCAACCAACAACACACGGACTTGCTCTACATCAATGAGAAAGATGTTTGTTCAACCAACAACACACGGACTTGCTCTACATCAATGAGAAAGATGTTTGTACAACCCAACAACACACGGGCTTGCTCTCTAAATCAATGAGAAAGATGTTTGTACAACCAACAACACACGGACTTGCTCTACTACGGAATCTCCATATTAACTAATATTTGATTGTGACGTCAAATCATTGAGATCTGTCCTGACATTCATTTTATAAACCATGGGAGGCTCGCATATTCTGGTCATATTAAACACACACACACACATATGCATACAAATTTTGTTTGGATTCGGCAACGATAATAAGATCTAAGATGAGTGTGGCAAGAGGTTCGTCCCTTTAATGGGATCTGAGCTTGGACTTGCCATATCGACAGGCAGCACAATAACTGCGGACACAACAAGACACGTCACACCCATGTCTACAATCTCGTGTCCTCAATGGTTATCACATTTGATGCCGGCACCAGGTAGTGTTGTCCTAATTGTTGACCACAACTTCTGGCTACGCCAGTTAGTGTTGTCCTAAATGTTATCATAATTTATGTTGTAATTCCGTTCTAGCTTTGCCCTGGTTGTTTATAGCATCATAGGTTGACATCCATTCACGCCACAATGTGATGCTGATGTGTTCCATGAGCGGTCATCTATCTCCTAGGTCGTTCACAGGCTGATCAATCTTCATTCACTCGGACAGCTCTTACTAATGTCCCAACTGCGGTGACATCTCCCCAACAACGTTCTGTACTGCCTCATCTCCCTGACAACGTTCTGTACTGCCTCATCTCCCTGACAACGTTCTGTACTGCCTCATCTCCCTGACAACGTTCTGTACTGCCTCATCTCCCTGACAACGTTCTGTACTGCCTCATCTCCCTGACAACGTTCTGTACTGCCTTATCTCCCTGACAACGTTCTGTACTGCCTCATCTCCCCAACAACGTTCTGTACTGCCTCATCTCCCTGACAACGTTCTGTACTGCCTCATCTCCCCAACAACGTTCTGTACTGCCTCATCTCCCTGACAACGTTCTGTACTGCCTCATATCCCCAACAACGTTCTGTACTGCCTCATCTCCCTGACAACCCAACAACGTTATGTATTGTCTCATCTCCCCAACAACGTTATGTATTGTCTCATCTCCCTGACAACGTTCTGTATTGTCTCATCTCCCCAACAACGTTCTGTATTGTCTCATCTCCCCAACAACGTTATGTATTGTCTCATCTCCCCAACAACGTTCTGTATTGTCTCATCTCCCCAACAACGTTATGTATTGTCTCATCTCCCCAACAACGTTTTGTATTGTCTCATCTCCCCAACAACGTTCTGTATTGTCTCATCTCCCCAACAACGTTATGTATTGCGTCATCTCCCTGACAACGTTATGTATTGTCTCATCTCCCTGACAACGTTCTGTATTGTCTCATCTCCCCAACAACGTTATGTATTGCGTCATCTCCCTGACAACGTTATGTATTGCGTCATTTCCCCAACAACGTTATGTATTGTCTCATCTCCCTGACAACAACGTTATGTATTGTCTCATCTCCCCAACAACGTTCTGTATTGTTTCATCTCCCCAACAACATTATGTATTGTCTCATCCCCCCAACAACGTTCTGTATTGTCTCATCTCCCCAACAACGTTCTGTATTGTCTCATCTCTCCAACAGCGTTATGTATTGTCTCATCCCCAACAACGTTCTGTATTGTCTCATCTCCCCAACAACGTTATGTATTGTTTCATCTCCCCAACAACGTTCTGTATTGTCTCATCTCCCCAACAACGTTCTGTATTGTCTCATCTCCCCAACAACGTTCTGTATTGTCTCATCTCCCCAACAACGTTCTGTATTGTCTCATCTCCCCAACAACGTTCTGTATTGTCTCATCTCCCAACAACGTTCTGTATTGTCTCATCTCCCCAACAACGTTCTGTATTGTCTCATCTCCCCAACAACGTTCTGTATTGTCTCATCTCCCCAACAACGTTCTGTATTGTTTCATCTCCCCAACAACGTTCTGTATTGTCTCATCTCCCCAACAACGTTATGTATTGTTTTATCTCCCCAACAACGTTCTGTATTGTTCATCTCCCCAACAACGTTCTGTATTGTCTCATCTCCCCAACAACGTTATGTATTGTTTCATCTCCCAACAACGTTCTGTATTGTCTCATCTCCCCAACAACGTTATGTATTGTCTCATCTCCCCAACAACGTTCTGTATTGTCTCATCTCCCCAACAACATTATGTATTGTTTCATCTCCCCAACAACGTTCTGTGTTGTCTCATCTCCCCAACAACGTTATGTATTGTCTCATCTCCCCAACAACGTTATGTATTGTCTCATCCCCCCAACAACATTATGTATTGTCTCATCTCCCCAACAACGTTCTGTATTGTCTCATCTCCCCAACAACGTTCTGTACTGCCTCATCTCCCCAACAACGTTATGTATTGCGTCATCTCCAGTAGTACTTCGTTCTAAAATGACAGTAAAGTGGTCTCCGGTGACCTCTACCCTCGGACAATCTCCACTGAGTTCTACAGCTTCCAGGAAGATCATCAACATGATCATATCTGCACGTATGTGTCGCCTCTAGGTCCACGTCATGTTTATCCTATCTCCTAGGTACTTAGATCGATAGGCACATCTCTGTCATTCATTAAGTTCCATATGAAGCAATCTAGATAGGGGAGGAAAGCTTGGGCAGCACGGCGGAATATCGATCCGAGGTCCGCCCCAGCAACACTAGGCTGACAGCTTCCCCTGTGTTGCTGGTCTCTGTGTGCCCGCCAACCAAGTATTGATCATGCCACTTGAGCTACCGGAAGAGGAAAAAAATCATCTGCTCGGATGCGACTGCAGCAACACGGCACGGCGAGGGAAACAAGAGGCGACCACAGGCGGACAAGTCAAGTCCGAGACTCGTTCTCTGTGGAAGCTCCTGTAGAAGACAAATGGTGGCTCTCTCGTGAGAAGCTAGAAACATGGAGAATAGTTCAGTTCTAGAAGAGAGGCGTCAGTGTGGAGGAACAGAGACAGAGAAGGTGGTTAGGACAAAGACAGAGTAGGTGGTTAGGACAAAGATAGAGTAGGTGGTTAGGACAAAGACAGAGAAGGTGGTTAGGACAAAGACAGAGAAGGCGGTTAGGACAAAGACAGAGTAGGTGGTTAGGACAAAGACAGAGAAGGCGGTTAGGACAAAGACAGAGAAGGCGGTTAGGACAAAGACAGAGAAGGCGGTTAGGACAAAGACAGAGAATGTTGTTCTAAGTGAATAAATATTGAACAGTTTATGCAAATGGGATCTTAAAAGATGGACTGAAATTATGAAGGTCAGAGAGATGAGAAGACAGAGATGATCGCCTACGCCAGTCGGCACGGCACCTGATGATGGTGATGTGTGCTCTCTGTCCGAGACACTTTCAATTAAAACCTGGCATCCATGTTGCTAAAACCTGTCTCCGTAGAATACAGAGCGCTGAATGTTTCCCTACATGTTGAGGCCAACACAAAAAGGGAGCTCCTAAAAAACAGAAAGAAACAATCGACATTTTTCGAACAATCGGCATGAAAAACAGTTAACAACAGAATAGATACGATGTACTATGGATAGAGAACTGTGGAAGAATATGCCAGCCTGTATGGCACATGATAATGACTGAATGTAACCCGACACTGATGACTTGCAGCTGTCAAGAGGAGCATCACTACATGGCCATTAGTCTGCTGTGCCGCTCTCCTCGGCAAATATTGTATTTGTATTGTCCGGTCCAACAGAAAGCTTTCTACACAAAATAGAACAATCAAGTTGACCCTATCAACCCATACCAAGTCACAAAAACTCGCCAGACATCTCTGCTCTACTTCCCCAATGGGTATTTTATTGATCAAAGTTATAGTTATCAACCGAACATTAAAAACAGGCCAGTAGCTACACCCACAGAACATTAAAAACAGGTCAGTAGCTACACCCACAGAACATTAAAAACAGGTCAGTAGCTACACCCACAGAACATTAAAAACAGGTCAGTAGCTACACCCACAGAAGATTAAAAACAAAAATGCTGAAAGCACATTATTATTGTTAGCAGTAGTTGTGGATATCAAAGTTGAAGGAATAGGCCTGGAGACAGGAGCTACAACTACTTTGGACATGCTATAACCAATGATGGAAAATGTACAACTGAACAAAAGAATAGGAATGGCAGCAAGTAATTTTAATGCCATGAAAAATATATTAACATCAAAATAAATAACACCAGGGCTAAAGCTGAAAATAGCAAAATATTATATCTTCTCAACATTCCTGTATGGAGCAGTAGCATGGACATTAGACAAGAAAACATAACATAAAATTGAAGCCTTTGAAATGTTGATTTCTAGAAGAATATGAAGAATTGAAAAGAAAAGAAAACAAACGATAAAGTCCTAAAACAACTGAAAATGAAAAGAGAACTACTAAACACAATTCAGACAAGACAAGTGAGATTTTTGGGCCATGTTAACAGAAACAGCGGCCAACTAAAAGTAATCTTGGAAGGGAAAATATAAGGTAAAAGAGGCAGACCAAGACTAACATCAGCCTATGACAACCTGCACCATCAATGCAAGAGACAGAGCGAAAGGCGCTCCATGGTAGCCAACTTTCGATGCGGAGCCGGTACTTAATGATGATGAACAGTACGTAACGTGCTCTGTCCATTTGCTTACCGCTATGTGTTAGCGTGTACTCAACATGAACAGCAAGCCTAGGTATTATCGTTAGCTTCTGTAAGGACTAGACACTCAATGTCATCCAGGTTTGACAGTGAACACCGAGGGCTACAACAACCAACAAATCAATCAGTTCACGTTGGCTTCAAACATGGTATGTATCGAGGCAGAGGCGAGGGCCAGTGCTTCAGTACAAAACGAGTGTCCTCTATCAAATGGTTTCACGACTGCTGGAGGTAGCCGGCGAGAAAATGTGTATGAAACCTCCAATGGCAGGTCTTGAGGCTTGCTGTACGTGGGATGTAGGACTGTGGCACGTGATGTGCACCAACAGATAACGAGTTTAACGTCACAAACGTTGGGAATGTCCGGTACACACTATAAAGGAAGTCACAGAAGTTTTTAGCACGCCTGTCTGTAGGGTGGATGTCATCACACCGGGACAGCTCATATCTCACAGCAAAGAAGGCAACACCTTTAAAACGGACCCGCAACACTTGTATGGGGGTCCTCTTGTCAATAAAACAGTGATTGCCAAGCTGATCACCTCAATCCCCGCAGTCCGTGGCAAGGACGGTCGCCCCACAACAATGTCGTCAAACAAGACCTTGTGGCTACAACAAAGAAGACAACGCAGGCAATATAACAAGAATAATACAAGGTTTTATATCTCAAGAGAAACACCGATGTTTCACAGTAGGTCGCTCAAGAGAGAACAGGCGTTAGTTACGACTAGCCAATCGTGTTGACCGGGCGCTCGAACCTGAGATGACCTTTCCATAACATAAGCCGGGCCAAGGTGTATGGAGACTGCCCAAGCCTCAATAATCTCACTGGTTCATTCCAAATGGAGACAGCTTCAGTACCAACTATGGTAGACTACATTAATGACCGCCGTACATGGAGACAGCTTCAGTACCAACTATGGTAGACTACATTAATGACCGCCGTACATGGAGACAGCTTCAGTACCAACTATGGTAGACTACATTAATGACCGCCGTACATGGAGACAGCTTCAGTACCAACTATGGTAGACTACATTAATGACCGCCGTACATGGAGACAGCTTCAGTACCAACTATGGTAGACTACATTAATGACCGCCGTACATGGAGACAGCTTCAGTACCAACTATGGTAGACTACATTAATGACCGCCGTACATGGAGACAGCTTCAGTACCAACTATGGTAGACTATATTAATGACCGCCGTACATGGAGACAGCTTCAGTACCAACTATGGTAGACTACATTAATGACCGCCGTACATGGAGACAGCTTGAGTACCAAATAACGGAGACTGCATTAATTACCGACGTACATGGAGACAGCTTGAGTACCAACTATGGTAGACTATATTAATGACCGCCGCACATGGAGACAGCTTGAGTACCAACTATGGTAGACTATATTAATGACCGCCGTACATGGAGACAGCTTCAGTACCAACTATGGTAGACTATATTAATGACCGCCGCACATGGAGACAGCTTCAGTACCAACTATGGTAGACTATATTAATGACCGCCGTACATGGAGACAGCTTCAGTACCAACTATGGTAGACTATATTAATGACCGCCGTACATGGAGACAGCTTCAGTACCAACTATGGTAGACTATATTAATGACCGCCGTACATGGAGACAGCTTCAGTACCAACTATGGTAGACTATATTAATGACCGCCGTACATGGAGACAGCTTCAGTACCAACTATGGTAGACTATATTAATGACCGCCGTACATGGAGACAGCTTCAGTACCAACTATGGTAGACTATATTAATGACCGCCGTACATGGAGACAGCTTCAGTACCAACTATGGTAGACTACATTAATGACCGCCGTACATGGAGACAGCTTCAGTACCAACTATGGTAGACTATATTAATGACCGCCGTACATGGAGACAGCTTGAGTACCAACGTAGACTACATTAATGACTGCTGGTGTTGGCCGCTGTACATGGAGACAGCTTCAGTACCAACTAACGTAGACTACATTAATGACCGCCGTACATGGAGACAGCTTCAGTACCAACGTAGACTACATTAATGACTGCTGGTGTTGGCCGCTGTACATGGAGACAGTTTCAGTACCAACTATGGTAGACTATATTAATGACCGCCGTACATGGAGACAGCTTCAGTACCAACTATGGTAGACTACATTAATGACCGCCGTACATGGAGACAGCTTCAGTACCAACTATGGTAGACTATATTAATGACCGCCGTACATGGAGACAGCTTGAGTACCAACTATGGTAGACTATATTAATGACCGCCGTACATGGAGACAGCTTGAGTACCAAATAACGGAGACTGCATTAATTACCGACGTACATGGAGACAGCTTCAGTACCAACTAACGTAGACTACATTAATGACTGCTGGTGTTGGCCGCTGTACATGGAGACAGCTTCAGTACCAACTAACGTAGACTACATTAATGACTGCTGGTGTTGGTCGCTGTACATGGAGACAGCTTCAGTACCAACTAACGTAGACAACATTAATGACTGCTGGTGTTGGCCGCCGTACATGGAGACAGCTTCAGTACCAACTAACGTAGACTACATTAATGACTGCTGGTGTTGGCCGCCGTACATGGAGACAGCTTCAGTACCAACTAACGTAGACTACATTAATGACTGCTGGTGTTGGCCGCTGTACATGGAGACAGCTTCAGTACCAACTAACGTAGACTACATTAATGACTGCTGGTGTTGGCCGCTGTACATGGAGACAGCTTCAGTACCAACTAACGTAGACTACATTAATGACTGCTGGTGTTGGCCGCCGTACATGGAGACAGCTTCAGTACCAACTAACGTAGACTACATTAATGACTGCTGGTGTTGGCCGCCGTACATGGAGACAGCTTCAGTACCAACTAACGTAGACTACATTAATGACTGCTGGTGTTGGCCGCTGTACATGGAGACAGCTTCAGTACCAACTAACGTAGACTACATTAATGACTGCTGGTGTTGGCCGCCGTACATGGAGACAGCTTCAGTACCAACTAACGTAGACTACATTAATGACTGCTGGTGTTGGCCGCCGTACATGGAGACAGCTTCAGTACCAACTAACGTAGACTACATTAATGACTGCTGGTGTTGGTCGCTGTACATGGAGACGTTCTCTGACGTGTTTGAAGACAAGATTTATAACGTCAACTAGACCACAACTATCGTTGCTGGTGTCCGGGTCGGAGAGCTGACACGCGGCCTCTTACACTAAGGCGCAGGAGAATACACGGGGGCCCGTCATTTATAATGTGACATCTGAATTTGTGACGAACACCTAATGGATAACATGTAGGAGTCAGTTGGACAAGGGAACAAACGCTAGTGACAACTCATATCTTCGGAACTTTCGCGTAAAACAGTTAGCATTTCTTTTTTGCCCATGAAATGAGAAGAGAACAATCGGAATATTTTGTGAGAACTAGAAAAAAATGAGTGAATAATGTAAGAGGCAAACAAAGTAAATAAACAGGGTTTCAGAGAATGACTTCATAGATAGCGAACAATAAAAGTGATCAACAAAAAGTGGAGAGACATGATCACCTTCGCCAGCAGGCAAAGTGAATAATGATGATGACAGTTGCTGTCCTCAATGAGACACGTATTATCCGACACTCGCTTTACTGCTGCTGCATGCCTGGGAGAGCTGTCTCCTGGCAGAAACCAGGAAAACACTGACAACGATTCTATTCTTTCAACTGGCACCGTCCTTGGCACGTCACCAATCTTGGCCGAAACAGCAAAATAAACACCAATCGATCGTGTCGTTTAGGCATTACTGGAACTAGTCAATATTGTCAACGGGCAAAGCTTGGCTAGACTTGCTATAGATGCAGGCGGCGAGACGCCAAGAAGAACCTACAGAGTCAGTGTGAAACTGAGTTGCAACAAGATCGTGAGTCCGAGTCAGCCGGTGTCACCTACAGATGAGATGTGATTCGTCTAGTGGATGAGTGGAGACTTCATGAAAGTGACGATCTTAAGTCTACTCACGTAAACATGAAAGTGACGATCTTAAGTCTACTCACGTAAACATGAAAGTGACGATCTTAAGTCTACTCACGTAAACATGAAAGTGACGATCTTAAGTCTACTCACGTAAACATGAAAGTGACGATCTTAAGTCTATTCACGTGAACCTTAGACTAGAGAGAGATTAACACACAAGCTGAAATGATTTCCGAGATGACATTTTGTGTGTAGCTCAAATATATCATTACAGAGCATGGAGAGTGCCAAGCCATCGGTAATTGCTTTAGTCGACATAACATCAACCACTTATGATAAGGAGTTTAGACGAGAATGAAAAATGATTCATACGTAGATGTAATTGTTAGCCAAATAATGCAGATGAGTTTGTGAAGAGTAAACATAGAAATATGTTCATAAGCGTTTAACGTATGCAAGCTATGCCTTGGACTCATCCGGCGAAGTATGGTGGACAAGTGCTGTAGTTAGCTTTGATGTTGCAAGATTTGTCACATACGAGCTCATCACTAGCACACCACTAACACATCACAAGCACATTACTAACACATCACAAGCATACCACTAACACACCACAAGCACATCCCTAACACATCACAAACACACCACAAGCACACCACAACATGAAAGATCATCACTAGCACACCACTTACACATCACAAGCACACCACAATCTGCTTGACACAAGAGAGAATCTCGCGGGAAAAAAAACTATGGTTACGGTTACAGTTTTACGTAGGGCAGGAGCAAACAAAAAACAAACAAACAAACAAACACAAAAAACGACGTCTCAGTAGGTCAGTCAAGAGATCAGCAGAAGAACACGGCTGTCTGTTCAATCAAACTAACGCTAGGACGTTGATAACGACCCATGCAGAAATTGTTACATCTCTCCTTTTTTTCAGGTTGGAAGAGAAACAGAGGGTCTAATTGGCGAGTGTATCTGGGTCAGATTGTTCGTTCATGCGTGGACAACGGGTAGGGGAGGGGGGTTGTCAACGTCAAGTCGTAGATGGCTTGTCACAAAAATGTTTCCAGGGGAGAGGGTTGTCCACGTCAAGTCGTAGATGGCTTGTCACAAAAATGTTTCCGAGAAAGGGGGTTGTCCACGTCAAGTCGTAGATGGCTTGTCACAAAAATGTTTCCGAGGAAGGAAGAAACAGGAAACTCTCATCCATGATTGATAGAATACATGGGAGGACGAGTGTGGTGAGTGTCGAGAACACATCGAGAGACTGAGGCGTGCACACCTGACTTGTTTGTAATGTTGTTTAGGTGTTGGCAACATTATCGTGAATGTGAAATTTATAACGAGGGCGCGTCAACGATAGCTAGAAGCAATATGATCATAGAATTGGTGAAGATATCACCAAGAGAAAATATACGAGTCCCCGAACTTCTTTCCATCCACATTTGTCTTTCTGCGTCGCGGGGAGATAAAATTTGCGGTCTTTTTCCTCTTCTGTTCGCATGTATCCTAGTAATTTTAATATTCCATCTTTTTCGTGGTCGGCCATTGGGTCTGGTGTTCTGTCAACGTTTATTAAAGGCTCGTTCTGTTGTGTTTTGATCTTTCTGCCTTATCATGTGGACAAACCATTTTATCTGTTGTTTCTGTATATATTCTGTGGCGGGGGTTATTACTAGCTTTTTTCTCAGTTCATTTCTGATCTTATCTCTCAGACTGTTTCCTGTCATTCGTCTAACACATTTCATCTCTGTAGAGGTTATTTTTCTTATTGTTCTTGCATCTAGTGTCCAGGACTGGCATTGGTACCACAACGTTGGGATGAAGATTGTATTGTACAGTACCCGTTTTACCACCAGAGTTATTTCCTTGTTGGACAATAGTGGTGATAGCTGTCCGATGATTGGACAATAGTGGTGATAGCTGTCCGATGATTGAACAATAGTGGTGATAGCTGTCCGACGATTGAACAATAGTGGTGATAACTGTCCGATGATTGAACAATAGTGGTGATAGCTGTCCGATGATTGAACAATAGTGGTGATAGCTGTCCGATGATTGAACAATAGTGGTGATAGCTGTCCGATGATTGGACAATAGTGGTGATAGCTGTCCGATGATTGGACAATAGTGGTGATAGCTGTCCGACGATTGAACAATAGTGGTGATAGCTGTCCGATGATTGGACAATAGTGGTGATAGCTGTCCGATGATTGAACAATAGTGGTGATAGCTGTCCGATGATTGAACAAACTATGGCAGCACTTACAACAACGTTAGACATGACCAAGAGGGTCATGTTACAACAACAGAGAGACGACACAAGAGGCAGGACTTGCACTAGGGCCATATTACAACAACAGAGAGAAGGCAGGACTTACACTAGGGCCACATTACAACAACAGAGAGAAGGCAGGACTTACACTAGGGCCACATTACAACAACAGAGAGAAGGCAGGACTTACACTAGGGCCACATTACAACAACAGAGAGAAGGCAGGACTTACACTAGGGCCACATTACAACAACAGAGAGAAGGCAGGACTTACATGAGGGCCATATTACAACAACAGAGAGAAGGCAGGACTTACATGAGGGCCACATTACAACAACAGAGAGAAGGCAGGACTTACACTAGGGCCACATTACAACAACAGAGAGAAGGCAGGACTTACACTAGGGCCACATTACAACAACAGAGAGAAGGCAGGACTTACACTAGGGCCACATTACAACAACAGAGAGAAGGCAGGACTTACATGAGGGCCATATTACAACAACAGAGAGAAGGCAGGACTTACACTAGGGCCACATTACAACAACAGAGAGAAGGCAGGACTTACACTAGGGCCACATTACAACAACAGAGAGAAGGCAGGACTTACATGAGGGCCATATTACAACAACAGAGAGAAGGCAGGACTTACATGAGGGCCACATTACAACAACAGAGAGAAGGCAGGACTTACATGAGGGCCATATTACAACAACAGAGAGAAGGCAGGACTTACACTATGGCCATATTACAACAACAGAGAGAAGGCAGGACTTACATGAGGGCCATATTACAACAACAGAGAGAAGGCAGGACTTACACTATGGCCATATTACAACAACAGAGACATGACACAAGAGGCAGGACTTACATTGTGACTCCTGCTGGAGGTTCCCAGACACACTTGCCGGTAGCCAAGTTGGCGTACATGTGCTCCTTGGACTGTGGTTCGATTATCTCCACCCACTCCATCCTGGGGACAAGGACAACAGTTGTCGTGATGGTTTTGTGTTACACAACAGTTGTGAGATATGGTGGCTTTGTGTTACACAACAGTTGTGAGATATGGTGGCTTTGTGTTACACAACAGTTGGGGCATTCTAGAAAAATAACAAACTCAGTCACGTAGTGCCCTATGAAGAGGTCAAGGTAAAGTACGAGACTTGAACCGGCGTCTTAGCACGCGAGTATACACCCATATGTGCTCGGCCGCCTATCCAGAAATGTTCGGAGATTTCTTGATAGTGTCGCCTCAAGCATCGAAACTCAGATGCGAGGCGACATTCCTCACCTTCCTAGGGTAATACCCTGGTACCTATTTCTGCCAACGGCTGGGTCGACCGTGGGGGTATTTTTTTTTTCCAACCAGTACAACTCACACTGCTCCCAGCGGGAATCGAACACGGGTTGTCCAAACGTCGGTAGCCCAGTTGGGTGGTTTTCCCAACTTGGCTACCGAGGCTCCAGCCCTATGAAGAATATCACGTTAGTGTCCATATTGTCGACAAACGCATAGAGCCCGGGGTCACAGCTGCCACTGTGACTGGAGACCACAGGAACAATCATTGGCCGACATGACTTCACCTCGTTTAGTCTACCATGTCCATTGAATTCAACACCTCTGCTCAAACACATCACCTCCACTCAAACACATCACCTCCACTCAGCCCATCACTTCCACTCAAACACATCACCTCCACTCAGCCCATCCCTTCCGCTCAAACACATCACCTCCACTCAAACACATCACCTCCACTCAAACACATCACTTCCACTCAAACACATCACTTCCACTCAAACACATCACCTCCACTCAGCCCATCCCTTCCGCTCAAACACATCACCTCCACTCAGCCCATCCCTTCCGCTCAAACACATCACCTCCACTCAAACACATCACCTCCACTCAGCCCATCCCTTCCGCTCAAACACATCACCTCCACTCAGCCCATCCCTTCCGCTCAAACACATCACCTCCACTCAGCCCATTCCTTCCGCTCAAACACATCACCTCCACTTAGCCCATCCCTTCCGCTCAAACACATCACCTCCACTTAGCCCATTCCTTCCGCTCAAACACATCACCTCCACTCAGCCCATCACTTCCGCTCAAACACATCACCTCCACTCAGCCCATCACTTCCGCTCAAACACATCACCTCCACTCAGCCCATCACTTCCGCTCAAACACATCACCTCCACTCAGCCCATCACTTCCGCTCAAACACATCACCTCCACTCAGCCCATCACCTCCACTCAAACACATCACCTCCACTCAGCCCATTCCTTCCGCTCAAACACAGCACCTCCACTCAGCCCATCACTTCCGCTCAAACACATCACTTCCACTCAGCCCATCACTTAAACTCAAACACATCACCTCCACTCAGCCCATCCCTTCCGCTCAAACACATCACCTCCACTCAGCCCATCACTTTCACTCAGCCCATCCCTTCCGCTCAAACACATCACCTCCACTCAAACACATCACATCCACGCAGCCCATCACTTCCACTCAAACACATCACCTCCACTCAAACACATCACATCCACGCAGCCCATCACTTCCACTCAAACACATCACCTCCACTCAAACACATCACCTCCACTCAGCCCATCACTTCCACTCAAACACATCACATCCACGCAGCCCATCACTTCCACTCAAACACATCACCTCCACTCAAACACATCACCTCCACTCAAACACATCACATCCACGCAGCCCATAACTTCCACTCAAACACATCACCTCCACTCAGCCCATCCCTTCCGCTCAAACACATCACCTCCACTCAGCCCATCCCTTCCACTCAAACACATCACCTCCACTCAAACACATCACCTCCACTCAGCCCATCCCTTCCGCTCAAACACATCACATCTTAGCAGCCCATCACTTCCACTCAAACACATCACCTCCACTCAAACACATCACCTCCACTCAGCCCATCACTTCCACTCAAACACATCACCTCCACTCAAACACATCACCTCCACTCAAACACATCACATCTTAGCAATCCATCACTTCCACTCAAACACATCACATCTTAGCAGCCCATCACTTCCACTCAAACACATCACCTCCACTCAGCCCATCACTTCCACTCAAACACATCACCTCCACTCAGCCCATCACTTCCGCTCAAACACATCACCTCTGCTCAAACACATCACCTCCACTCAAACACATCACCTCCACTCAAACACATCACCTCCACTCAAACACATCACCTCCACTCAGCCCATCCCTTCCACTCAAACACATCACCTCCACTTAGCAAGTAAAAGTGGCCTATATGGTGCAAGTTTTCCTATCAGGGGAATCAGGCCACCGACTTTTCTCAGAAAAATCTCTGGTACCATTTTCAAAGACATTGTAAGGTAGACCATGCATGCCACATCTTGGAATGGAACTCGGAACCTTGTGGTCAGTAGCGAGAGCACAAACCACACACATTATTCCTTATGCAGTAGTGAATAGGACATTTGCTGGAGTGTTGTGATCTAACATTCAGACGTCCAACATAGCACTGCAAGTACACAGCTCTCAAACATCCTTTGTTTAGTGCTGCCCTGGCGGAATCTACGACTGTACTTTGGACTGACAAAAGCTTCAGTGACTTTGTTCATTTGTCGCTTGATATCCTCATGATCTTCATTAAGGACCAAGTAGAATGACGAGAGACACAGACAAGGACCAAGTAGAATGACGAGAGACACAGACAAGGATCAAGTAGAATGACGAGAGACACAAACAAGGACCAAGTAGAATGACGAGAGACACAGACAAGGATCAAGTAGAATGACGAGAGAGACACAGACAAGGATCAAGTAGAATGACGAGAGAAACAAACAAGGACCAAGTAGAATGACGAGAGAAACAGACAAGGACCAAGTAGAATGACGAGAGACACAGACAAGGATCAAGTAGAATGACGAGAGAGACACAGACAAGGATCAAGTAGAATGACGAGAGACACAAACAAGGACCAAGTAGAATGACGAGAGACACAGACAAGGATCAAGTAGAATGACGAGAGAAACAAACAAGGACCAAGTAGAATGACGAGAGACACAGACAAGGATCAAGTAGAATGACGAGAGAGACACAGACAAGGATCAAGTAGAATGACGAGAGACACAAACAAGGACCAAGTAGAATGACGAGAGACACAGACAAGGATCAAGTAGAATGACGAGAGAGACACAGACAAGGATCAAGTAGAATGACGAGAGACACAAACAAGGACCAAGTAGAATGACGAGAGAAACAGACAAGGACCAAGTAGAATGACGAGAGACACAGACAAGGACCAAGTAGAATGACGAGAGACACAGACAAGGACCAAGTAGAATGACGAGAGACACAAACAAGGACCAAGTAGAATGACGAGAGACACAGACAAGGACCAAGTAGAATGACGAGAGACACAGACAAGGATCAAGTAGAATGACGAGAGACACAGACAAGGATCAAGTAGAATGACGAGAGACACAGACAAGGATCAAGTAGAATGACGAGAGACACAGACAAGGACCAAGTAGAATGACGAGAGACACAGACAAGGACCAAGTAGAATGACGAGAGACACAGACAAGGACCAAGTAGAATGACGAGAGACACAAACAAGGACCAAGTAGAATGACGAGAGACACAAACAAGGACCAAGTAGAATGACGAGAGACACAGACAAGGACCAAGTAGAATGACGAGAGACACAGACAAGGACCAAGTAGAATGACGAGAGACACAAACAAGGACCAAGTAGAATGACGAGAGACACAAACAAGGACCAAGTAGAATGACGAGAGACACAAACAAGGACCAAGTAGAATGACGAGAGACACAGACAAGGACCAAGTAGAATGACGAGAGACACAGACAAGGATCAAGTAGAATGACGAGAGACACAGACAAGGACCAAGTAGAATGACGAGAGACACAGACAAGGATCAAGTAGAATGACGAGAGACACAGACAAGGATCAAGTAGAATGACGAGAGAGACAGACAAGGACCAAGTAGAATGACGAGAGACACGGACAAGGATCAAGTAGAATGACGAGAGACACAGACAAGGATCAAGTAGAATGACGAGAGAGACACAGACAAGGATCAAGTAGAATGACGAGAGAGACACAGACAAGGATCAAGTAGAATGACGAGAGACACAGACAAGGATCAAGTAGAATGACGAGAGAGACACAGACAAGGATCAAGTAGAATGACGAGAGAGACACAGACAAGGATCAAGTAGAATGACGAGAGACACAGACAAGGATCAAGTAGAATGACGAGAGAGACACAGACAAGGATCAAGTAGAATGACGAGAGACACAGACAAGGATCAAGTAGAATGACGAGAGAGACACAGACAAGGATCAAGTAGAATGACGAGAGAGACACAGACAAGGATCAAGTAGAATGACGAGAGACACAGACAAGGATCAAGTAGAATGACGAGAGACACAGACAAGGATCAAGTAAAATGACGAGAGAGACACAGACAAGGATCAAGTAGAATGACGAGAGACACAGACAAGGACCAAGTAGAATGACGAGAGACACAGACAAGGACCAAGTAGAATGACGAGAGAGACACAGACAAGGATCAAGTAGAATGACGAGAGACACAGACAAGGATCAAGTAGAATGACGAGAGACACAAACAAGGACCAAGTAGAATGACGAGAGACACAAACAAGGATCAAGTAGAATGACGAGAGACACAAACAAGGACCAAGTAGAATGACGAGAGACACAAACAAGGACCAAGTAGAATGACGAGAGACACAAACAAGGACCAAGTAGAATGACGAGAGACACAAACAAGGACCAAGTAGAATGACGAGAGACACAGACAAGGATCAAGTAGAATGACGAGAGACACAGACAAGGACCAAGTAGAATGACGAGAGACACAAACAAGGACCAAGTAGAATGACGAGAGACACAGACAAGGACCAAGTAGAATGACGTGAGACACAAACAAGGACCAAGTAGAATGACGAGAGACACAGACAAGGATCAAGTAGAATGACGAGAGACACAGACAAGGACCAAGTAGAATGACGAGAGACACAGACAAGGATCAAGTAGAATGACGAGAGAGACACAGACAAGGACCAAGTAGAATGACGAGAGACACAAACAAGGATCAAGTAGAATGACGAGAGAGACACAGACAAGGATCAAGTAGAATGACGAGAGACACAGACAAGGACCAAGTAGAATGACGAGAGACACAGACAAGGACCAAGTAGAATGACGAGAGACACAGACAAGGACCAAGTAGAATGACGAGAGACACAGACAAGGACCAAGTAGAATGACGAGAAGCAATAAACCGTGTTTGTGTTGCTCCTGATATCAACTGTCTCAAGTAACAGTCCACAAGCAGAACAACGGTCCACTCCTGTCTCTCACTGACACTATTCTATTAATTAAATCAGTTTCGTTGCAATCGGACATTCCCATATCCGCTCCATCAACATTCCCGGGATTTCTAGAAGCATATTGAGACTAATTGTTTATGTAAAGTGTTGATTGTAGATACATCTACTTTTCCTCAGAGGCACTCAGGATCGACTAATTTCCCTCATCCACCTTTAGACCCATCATTGTGTCAATGTATTCATCATTGTCCCACTCATTCTCCTCCTTTTCTCTTAAGGAATGAAGAAATTGATGATGTTCTCTTTGTCCAGTGTCAGGCCACACTCAGTGCCAGAGCTACCAGCAGAGCCTGTTCAGTGCCGTGTACACCATCACACCCTGGACACTCAGGTTAACGGGCTCACTGTAAACACACAAGTATATATGAGTGTCTACCCTGCTCAAGACGTCAGCATCAACATCAAACAGCCACCCACTTAGCACAGCAACAGCCCTAAACCAAAACATTGCTGTTACGATTGATTTAAAGAAAAAAAAATAACTACCACTTTCTCAACATCTCTGGATACACCATCAACACACATTTTTTCCCTGGACCTTTGTTTTTGCTGCATTTTGCTGTTTGCGACTTTTACACTGAGTTGAGCTGATGTTATCTCAACGTCACTTATAGAAGTGGCTAAAAGTGCTGCACCATCAGCATACTTCTGGTAGTGTTTGTGCGACCTCCAATCGCAAGAGCATCAAAATGTTTTTTATCACTCACTTCTCTGAAGTTTCTCATCATATCCTCTGCACATATCTAGAACAGATAAGCTGACATGATGCCCCCATGTCTAACTCCTCGTTCTATAACAAAACAGTCTGATATATCATAAGCTGACATGATGACCCCATGTCTAACTCCTCGTTCTATAACAAAACAGTTTGATATATCATAAGCTGATATGATGACCCCATGTCTAACTCCTCGTTCTATAACAAAACAGTATGATATATCATAAGCTGATATGATGACCCCATGTCTAACTCCTCGTTCTATAACAAAACAGTTTGATATATCATAAGCTGATATGATGACCCCATGTCTAACTCCTCGTTCTATAACAAAACAGTTTGATATATCATAAGCTGATATGATGACCCCATGTCTAACTCCTCGTTCTATAACAAAACAGTTTGATATATCATAAGCTGATATGATGACCCCATGTCTAACTCCTCATTATATAACAAACAAACCTGTTCTACCATATTCAATAACCACACTTGATTGCTGGTTAGTTTTACCACATGAACTAGTTGATGTAAAAAACCCCTAACCAGCTTTATTTTACACAATATCTCATGTTTCCAGCACTCATATACTTGTGGGTAGTCAACAAAGCATGTTTACATATTTATGTTGACCTCTCTCAATATGTTGATTGTGTTTCCTCGTACAAAATATATGAGCTCTTGTTCCCTTGTCTCTCCCAAAACCAGCCTGAACTTTGTTGATTTCCTCTTCCAGTTTTCTATGGATTCTTCCAATGATAACTTATAGGGTGACCTTTTTTGACATGAGGTTGTTACTTGCTGCTGGTATGAGGTTGTTACTTGCTGCTGGTATGAGGTTGTTACTTGCTACTGGTATGAGGTTGTTACTTGCTACTGGTATGAGGCTGTTACTTGCTGCTGGTATGAGGTTGTTACTTGCTGCTGGTATGAGGTTGTTACTTGCTACTGGTATGAGGCTGTTATTTGCTGCTGGTATGAGGTTGTTACTTGCTGCTGGTATGAGGTTGTTACTTGCTACTGGTATGAGGTTGTTACTTGCTACTGGTATGAGGCTGTTATTTGCTGCTGGTATGAGGTTGTTACTTGCTGCTGGTATGAGGTTGTTACTTGCTGCTGGTATGAGGTTGTTACTTGCTACTGGTATGAGGCTGTTATTTGCTGCTGGTATGAGGTTGTTACTTGCTACTGGTATGAGGCTGTTATTTGCTGCTGCCATAGGCTGTTATTTGCTTGCTGCTGCCATGAGGCTGTTATTTGCTTGCTGCTGCCATGAGGCTGTTATTTGCTTGCTGCTGCAATGAGGCTGTTACTTGCTGCTGCCATAGGCTGTTATTTGCTGCTGCCATAAGGCTGTTACTTGCTGCTGCCATAAGGCTGTTACTTGCTGCTGCCATAGGCTGTTATTTGCTGCTGCCATAGGCTGTTATTTGCTGCTGCCATAAGGCTGTTACTTGCTGCTGCCATAAGGCTGTTACTTGCTGCTGCCATAAGGCTGTTACTTGCTGCTGCCATAAGGCTGCTACTTGGTTGATGCTGCCATGAGGCTGTTATTTACTTGCTGCTGCCATGAAGCTGTTACTTGCTGCTGCCATGAGGCTGTTACTTGCTGCTGCCACAAGGCTGTTACTTGCTGCTGCCATGAAGCTGTTACTTGCTGCTGCCATGAGGCTGTTACTTGCTGCTGCCATGAGGCTGTTACTTGCTGCTGACTTGAGGCTTCTCTAGATTGTTGTTTTTTTTGTTTGTTATTGAAATGGAGAAAAAAAAACTGAGGCCACAACCAAAGGAAAATTCTTGCACAATTATAAGGCTGAAATTGAAGTCTTGAAAGCCACAACAGAACTGGCCATGCAACACAAAAATGACATGCACAAGAAACTGGTGATACTGATGGATGTGCTGCAGCACTGACAACCCCCAGGAAATAGTGAGTTAGACAACCTAAGGACAGCCCTAGTGCAGCTGTGCCATTGGGTGGATACCATCAAAATATACAAGGAAATGGTCATGGAGACAAACAAGTCAAAGATGGAGAGAAAGTACCACAAGAAGACCATCTAGTCAGCTATGAAGGTGTTAAATCTATCATCCAAGTGGAAACAAGGCCATACAAAATACAATGAAAAAAGTAAAAGTAAAGTATCCCCATCACGGCAAGTGGCGTATAGGGAATATGGTGTTAGTGACCATCAATTTTACAGACCTTCGGCACATGATTTTTGGGGTAATGTGGTCGGTATTACGCCCGTGCTGCTTTACTTTCCCAGAAAAATCCGGTACCCATTTAAGGCTGGGTGAACCCGGAAGCCATCGGTTGGGATCGAACCCTATCCCTTGTCCTTTGTAGTCCAGTTCACTAACCACTGAGCTAATGCGGCTCCAAAATACAATGAGGTGCATGGTTATTATCAACTGTCCAGGAGAGACCAAGTTATCAGACTCCATCTGTGAAATGACCACAACATGAGGAACCACATATCCTCCAAACAAAAGATAGGTACCACCAGTCTTTGTCACGGTGCCCTTGCAGATACGACAGACAGCAAGACACATTCACAGACCTCCCCATATACAGACTTGAGGAAAACATGGCCTACATCAACTACCTTAGAAAAGACACAATATGGTGCAACGAAAATTGTGGATCTCACAACAGAACTTATCAGAGAATTTAGAATCTCAGTCAGACTGAAACTAAAGTTCTTTGATTGAGTTAAATCAATTATGGGGACAAGAGAGTGGAAGGTGTTCACTTATCTTGGTAGCATCCTGCATGTAGAAGTACAAGAGAAGATGTTACAGCAAGAACAGGGACACTAGAGACGTTTTTATACAGTTGGACAATGTCTGGAGAGTCAACAGACTGCGCATAACAACCAAACTTAGGATGCTTAATGCAAGTGTCCAATTGGTCGTTTTTGTTTGGTTTAGAAGCATGGACAAGCAACAAGAGGAAACTGCAGATGTTTCTTAACACCTGCCCAGAGAGGTTACTTCACACCAGGTAGCCAGACACTGAAAAACTGTGGCAGAGAATAAATTAAGTCAGAGTTGAGGAAATGATAGGAGAAAGATGGAAATGGATAGGGCACACACTTCAAAAGCTAACTACAAGCATTACCAGACAAACTCTCACAGGAAAACCACAGGGAAAGAGGAAATAGGGATCTAAGAACACATGAAGACAAAGTCATGAAACAGAGATCACAACAATAAATGACACCTGAAAAGATTAGAGAAGACAAATCAGGACGGAAAGAATTGGAGAGATCTTGCTGAAGTCCCATGCCCCATCCAACAACTTTGGGATGAACATCAGGCAGCAAAAAAAAATATTTTTTTAAAGCAATTGAAGACATGACACAAAATTTAAGAAACTGTTTTCTAATCAACAGGAACTAGCAACAGCAGATAAGTGGATAAGTCTGACAAGCATTTAGGGGAACAGACAATAATAGTAACAAAAAGGAAGAATAGTCTTTTAACAATCTAAAATTCTGAATGTTGATGGTGCACTATAGTAAAAAAAAACATCATGAATGTTTTACACAAAAAAAAAGATTAGCAACCAAGAACTACACAGAAAGTGTGAGCAAAAGTATAATGATAACAGGAAATTACACTGGCCAAATGTCAAAGTAGAGATCCCATTACAAAGGCTACCACACAGAAGACACTGATCAAATGTCTAGACAGGGATCCCATTACAAAGGTTGCCACACAGAAGACACTGACCAAATGTCTAGACAGGGATCCCATTACAAAAGGTTGCCACACAGAAGACACTGGTCAAGTGTCTAGGTAGGGATCCCATTACAAAGGTTGCCAAGAAAGGACTCCACAGTCGAAACAAAAGAAATATAGATCAAAGACAGCCTTAGAGAAAAGGTACAGCCTGAGTGGTGAGCAAGACTTAGGGCACCCTGAAATGATTGCCCATGGACCTGACAAGATGGAAATTGAGTGATCTGCTTGTCTGTCATCAAAGAGAATAATTGCGGTGGGAAGGCGGGGGGCACACAAAGAAGCAACGTAAAAGCTTTACCAAAGTGTCTGTCAAGTGATGTTGATATCATCATCATCATCAAGTACCGGGCCTGCTGGCGTAGGTGATCATGTCTCTCCACAATTTTTGATCTCGGCAGCTATTTATCATTTCTGTTGTTGACCTTCTGCCAAGCCATTCTCTTAAGCTGTCTGTTATTTTTTTCTCTTTGCTTCCCTCTATCTCTTCGTCCCTCAATTTTCCAGTTGTTACAATATATCACAGCTGTTCTCTTCTCATTACATGGCCAAAAAATGATGATTGTTTCTTCCTAATATTGGAAATTAGCTCTCTTTTGCTTTGACCTCTCTCAGAACATCTTCATCACTCTTCTTAGCTGTTCATGGTACTCTCAACATTCTTCTGTAAAACCACATTTCTACAGACTCCAGTGATTTTCTTGTCTGTTGTCCTATTGTCCATGATTCGCATCCATATGTTAAGACTGGCTCTACGTAACATTTAAGAACTCTTTTTCTTGTTTCTATTGTCAAAAATGGATTGCATAGTATCTTCCTCATTTTTTGGAAAGCTGCTTTTGCCTGAGCCATTCTGCATCTCACCGTTGATGTTGATATATCAAGGCAATAAAACGAGAAAAGTGGGACAGCTGTTTGTAAACACTTAAACAGCAGGGCCATCAAGAGTTGTGATGTGTGGTAAAGTTCATATATGCAACCAGCACGATACACAACAATAATGGTCACTTAACATATGGGGAAGGGAGTGAATATGAACAAACATGCTGGAGACAATGTGACATGATTACGAGAGACAGCATAAAATAAAGTATCAGATGAAGAAAGACATCTACTTAAAACAAATAAAATAAGCTAAGTTAGTGCAACATAATCATGTTATAACAGAATAAAACAACATAATAACAAACAACAGAATAAAAGTCTTTGTAATTTAAAGTTAAAAACTACAAAATTAAACAAGCAAGTTAGTAGCAGTAAGTATTTGTTTACAATTATAATCGATGATACTACACATACACAGGGCATTGACTGACTCTGACTCTCTTACTTTACTCTTCTTTATAAGTAAAGGTGTTATGCATTTATAATTCTCTCTCTGACTCTCTTACTTTACTCTTCTTTATAAGTAATGGTGTCATGCATTTATATTTCTCTCTCTGACTCTCTTACTTTACTCTTCTTTATAAGTAAAGGTGTCATGCATTTATATTTCTCTCTCTGACTCTCTTACTTTACTCTTCTTTATAAGTAAAGGTGTCATGCATTTATATTTCTCTCTCTGACTCTCTTACTTTACTCTTCTTTATAAGTAAAGGTGTCATGCATTTATATTTCTCTCTCTGACTCTCTTACTTTACTCTTCTTTATAAGTAAAGGTGTCATGCATTTATATTTCTATCTCTGACTCTATTACTTTACTCTTCTTTATAAGTAAAGGTGTCATGCATTTATATTTCTCTCTCTGACTTTCTAACTACTGTGAGTACACAATGAATACATAAACTGTAAACCAGAACTGAGAATCTTAGAATATGCCAGAGAATAATGAAACATGTATGCCAAACAAAGATTGAAACCACTACTATAACTTGATACTGTCTATAATAAACAAGTCTTGTAGCCTATTATAGGGAATATGGTGTTAGTGACCATAATTTTTAATAGACCTTCAGCAAATGATCTTGGGGTAATGTGGTTGGTATTACACCCATGCCGCTTTACTTTCTCAGAAAAGTCTGGTTCCCATTTAATGCTGGGTGAACCCGGAAGCTGTTGACCAGGATCGAACCCGCCTTCTTAAGCCTACTATATGGGACTACAAATATCTTACACTATAATAAACAAGTCTTGTAGCCTACAATATGGGACTATAACTTACTGTCTATAATAAACAAGTCTTGTAGCCTACTATATGGGACTATAACTTACTGTCTATAATAAACAAGTCTTGTAGCCTACTATATGGGACTATAACTTACTGTCTATAATAAACAAGTCTTGTAGCCTACAATATGGGACTATAACTTACTGTCTATAATAAACAAGTCTTGTAGCCTACAATATGGGACTATAACTTACTGTCTATAATAAACAAGTCTTGTAGCCTACAATATGGGACTATAACTTACTGTCTATAATAAACAAGTCTTGTAGCCTACAATATGGGACTATAACTTACTGTCTATAATAAACAAGTCTTGTAGCCTACTATATGGGACTATAACTTACTGTCTATAATAAACAAGTCTTGTAGCCTACAATATGGGACTATAACTTACTGTCTATAATAAACAAGTCTTGTAGCCTACTATATGGGACTATAACTTACTGTCTATTATAAACAAGTCTTGTAGCCTACTATATGGGACTATAACTTACTGTCTATAATAAACAAGTCTTGTAGCCTACTATATGGGACTATAACTTACTGTCTATAATAAACAAGTCTTGTAGCCTACTATATGGGACTATAACTTACTGTCTATAATAAACAAGTCTTGTAGCCTACAATATGGGACTATAACTTACTGTCTATAATAAACAAGTCTTGTAGCCTACAATATGGGACTATAACTTACTGTCTATAATAAACAAGTCTTGTAGCCTACTATATGGGACTATAACTTACTGTCTATAATAAACAAGTCTTGTAGCCTACTATATGGGACTATAACTTACTGTCTATAATAAACAAGTCTTGTAGCCTACAATATGGGACTATAACTTACTGTCTATAATAAACAAGTCTTGTAGCCTACTATATGGGACTATAACTTACTGTCTATAATAAACAAGTCTTGTAGCCTACTATATGGACTATAACTTACTGTCTATAATAAACAAGTCTTGTAGCCTACAATATGGGACTATAACTTACTGTCTATAATAAACAAGTCTTGTAGCCTACTATATGGGACTATAACTTACTGTCTATAATAAACAAGTCTTGTAGCCTACTATATGGGACTATAACTTACTGTCTATAATAAACAAGTCTTGTAGCCTACAATATGGGACTATAACTTACTGTCTATAATAAACAAGTCTTGTCGCCTACTATATGGGACTATAACTTACTGTCTATAATAAACAAGTCTTGTAGCCTACTATATGGGACTATAAATATCTTACACTATAATAAACAAGTCTTGTAGCCTACAATATGGGACTATAACTTACTGTCTATAATAAACAAGTCTTGTCGCCTACTATATGGGACTATAACTTACTGTCTATAATAAACAAGTCTTGTAGCCTACAATATGGGACTATAACTTACTGTCTATAATAAATAAGTCTTGTAGCCTACTATATGGGACTATAAATATCTTACACTATAATAAACAAGTCTTGTAGCCTACTATATGAAATAGGACTCATTGACTCATAATTTACTGTCTATAATAAACAATCCTACTATATCATATAGTACATATAATATATGGGACCATATAACTTACAGTGTACAATAAACAAGCCTACTACTGTATACAACTAATAACGTAATACTATTATAATAAATAAGCCTACTTACTTCTACTACTGGGGCTATAAAATAACTGACTGTCTATAATAAACAAACCTACTACTATATGGCATGGGACTATAACTTAATCATACTATTATTATTATACTTAATGTCTACATCTACAATAAATAAGTCTTATAAACAAACCTACTGACTATATACTATATGGGACTATAACTTAATAGTGCATAATGAATAATGTCTACAAAATAAACAAGTCTTAAGCCAAGTTAAGCCTATAAACTAAACAAACCTACTACTTAACTTAACTATTAACTATAATACTATATTATGGGGCTATAACTGAAATAACTTATATAACGAACGGACGTCACTTATAATAATATTGTCAGTGTCTATAATAAACTAAACAAACCTATTTTACTATGTCAATGGGACTATAACTTATAATATTAATATTGTCAGTGTCTATAATAAACAAACCTATTTTACTATGTCAATGGGACTATAACTTATAATATTGTCAGTGTCAGTGTCTATAATAAACTTATAAACAAACCTATTATGGGACTAGACTCGGCGCCGCTACTCCAGAAGCAACCGATCAGCAACGATAAAATCTAAACATTAAACATGACAGCCAAAAACCACAGTATTACGCAGAAAACATTTGCTATATAAATGAATGTGTAATATTTGTGAAGCATACCTTTCTTCCATACTCGTGCGACCTCTAGTAATCCCAAACTTGCCTAGAGAAGACGCCTAATCCAAGCCGAACAGAAAACACAAAGTCGTCGCATCCATCTCCTCTCGCCATTTTGAACAGTTTCTTCATAAATTGCTGCTGAATAATTACACTGAATATATGAACTAATTTTTTTTAAACCAGTTTAGTTTTAACAATTCTATATTGCTAACTGTTCCATAATTGCTGATTTTCGGCTATTTGTAAATTTGTAAAAAAAAAATTACAATTATCTTATTTCATTGACAAAAAAGCATTTGCACCAGAATGAGAATGTGGGTCACTTCCTGGGTCACCGGCTGCCATGGCATCAATGGGCAGGGCGTAGAAGAGCCACCAGTTGTGTTTGTCTTCATGGGAGTAAACACGTCGAGGCCATTAAGTTATGGGAGCATCACACACATTGGCACAAAATTTAGAAGTTTTATTTTCTATTATTATTCTTCTTTCCTTCCTCATCTGCCTTTCAGCGTCGAGGGGAGATATAATGTTCGGTCTTCTGTTCGCCTCTGCTGCTGTATGTTTACAAGTGCTTCTAATATTCCATTGATCCATCTTTTTCGTGATCGACCCTTGGGTCTGGTGTTCTCACAACATTTGCTGAAGGCTCGTTGTGTTGTGTTTTGATCTTTCTGCCTTGTCACGTAGCCAAACCATTTTATCTGTTGTTTCCTTATATATTCTATGGGGGGGGGGGGGGCGCTATTCCTAGCTTTTTTCTCAGTTCTTCATTTCTGATCTTATCTCTCAGACTGTTTCCTGTCATTCGTCTAACACATTTCATCTCTGTAGAGGTTATTTTTTTTATTGTTCTTGCATCTAGGGTCCATGTCTGGCATTGGTAGCACAACGTTGGGATGAAGATTGTATTGTAGAGTGCCCGTTTTGCCTCCAGAGTTATTTCCTTGTTGGACAATAGTGGTGATAACTGTCCAGTGATTTGACAAGCTTTGTTGCATCTTGATTCTATCTCTGCTGTTTGAGAATTATCGTTTGTCATTAGACTTCCTAGGGAGCCGCGACAGCTGAGTGGTTAGTGAACTGGACTACAAAGGACAAGAGGTAGGGTTCGATCCCAACCGACGGCTTCCGGGTTCACCCAGCCTTAAATGGATACCGGAATTTTTTTCTGGGAAAATGAAGCGGCACGGGCGTAATACCGACCACATAACTCCAAAAATCATGCGCCGAAGGTCTGTAAAATGTATGGTCACTAACGTCATATTCCCTATACGCCACTTGACGCGACGGGGGTACTTGACTTTTTACTATTAGACTTCCTAGGTATTTGAATTCCTCTACTTGTTTTAGTTGTCTGCCTTCTATAGTTATGTTGATGTTCTGTTTATTTTTGGCATTTTTAACATTCGTGACTTCTGTTTTGTTGATGTTGATTTTCATGTTGTATTTTGTGCCTGAGCTGTTGAGTTAGTTTAAGTGTTCTTGTAGGTCTTCTATTGTTTCATGTATTAGTGCCTGATCGTCTGCAAATAAAAGCTCGTTGATCTCCTCTGTCTCTGATGGGTTAGCTAGCTTGCATATATAGTCCATGTATGTAATAAACAGTAGGGGGAATAGTACGCATCCCTGTCTTACACCTGATCTAACTTCGAAGTGGTCTGTGTAGCCTGCTGCTGTTCTAACCCATCAGCTGCTTTTGACGTACAGACTTTTAATAAGGTTGTTTAGATGTTGGCTTACTCCGTATGTTGTTAGTATCTCCCACAGTTGTTCTCTGTTCACTCTGTCGAATGCTTTTACCTGGTCAATGAAGGCTATGTATAAGTTTTGATTGTGTTCTGTCGTTTTTTCTGATAGCTGTTTTAGTGTGAATAGTGCGTCGGTACAACCTCTGTTTTTTCGGAACCCCATTTGAGAATCGCTTAACTGTAGTTCTATTATTGGTCTCAGCCTTTTTTCCAAGATTTTGACGTTTAGCTTTCCTACATGGCTGAGAAGAGTACCAAGTGCCAAACCTGTAGGCGATCATGTCCTTCCACAATCTTCTATCCACAGTGCATCGTATCAATTCTGGTGTGGACTGTTTTCCATTACACCAAGCTATCTATAGTATCTTCTCTCTTTGTCATCCCTGACTAATTTTCCAACGTTCCTCTTCTCTTGATGTGCCCGAAAAATGGTGATTGTTTCTTTCTGTTTTTTTAGGAGCTCCCTTTTTGTGTTGGCCTCTTTGAGAATTTCCTCATTGGTCTTTTTAGCTGTCCATGGAACTTTCAACATTCTTCTGAGAAATACCATCTTTGTGATCTCTAATCGTCTTTTCATTTGTTTGTTTACTGTCCGTGTTTCGCTTCCATAGGTCAGAATTGGCTCTATATAGCACCGATTAACTCTCTTTCTCACTTCCATTGACATAGACTTGTTACATAAGACGTTTTTCATTCTTCGAAATGCTATTTTGGCATGTGCTATTCTATTTGTTACCTTCTGACTATATCTTTAATGTAAAATAAATATATTTCATTTATTTGTATTTTTTTCGTTCGTTTATTCGTGGGTTGTCATGTAGTATGTATGTTGCTCATGATGATTGTGGGTTGTCATGTAGTATGTGTGTTGCTCATGATTATCGTGAGTTGTCATATAGTATGTATGTTGCTCATGATTATCGTGAGTTGTTATATAGTATGTATGTTGCTCATGATTATCGTGAGTTGTCATGTAGTATGTATGTTGCTCATGATTATCGTGAGTTGTCATGTAGTATGTATGTTGCTCATGATTATCGTGAGTTGTCATATAGTATGTATGTTGCTCATGATTATCGTGAGTTGTCATATAGTATGTATGTTGCTCATGATTATCGTGAGTTGTCATGTAGTATGTATGTTGCTCATGATTATCGTGGGTTGTCATATGGTTGGTTGCGTTCGCCCAATGGCTAAAGTATTCTAGAGTATCATAGTAGGCTAGAATAACCCTCTTCATCATCCGCCCTTACAAGGACGTAGTGGACGTGTCTGCGTTGTGTAGTGGTTTGCAGTATAACTGTTATATTTGCGCCTTTCGGCCCAACACATCCGACTTCAGCACGACATTTTTGAGTACCCGGTTGTCTTCCCTCTTCGACCCCTGCACGCTTGGCCAGACTAGACAGGGTAGTCTGTTACTGGAGACACCACGGAGAGGTGGAGCAGGGTCTGGATGGTTTTGGTTCACGGATCCTGGCGCAAGCCATCAGCTGCGGGTCGCTGACAACTTCCAGCTCTGGTGCTGGTAGGGTTGTCATATAGTATGTATGTTGGTCATGATGATCGTGAGTTGTCATGTAGTATGTATGTTGCTCATGATCATCGTGAGTTGTCATATAGTATGTATGTTGCTCATGATTATCGTGAGTTGTCATATAGTATGTATGTTGCTCATGATCATCGTGAGTTGATGTGTAGTGTGTATGTTGCTCATGATGATCGTAAGTTGTCATATAGTATGTATGTTGGTCATGATGATCGTGAGTTGTCATGTAGTATGTATGTTGCTCATGATCATCGTGAGTTGATGTGTAGTGTGTATGTTGGTCATGATGATCGTGAGTTGTCATATAGTATGTATGTTGGTCATGATGATCGTGAGTTGATGTGTCGTGTGTATGTTGGTCATGATGATCGTAAGTTGTCATATAGTATGTATGTTGGTCATGATGATCGTAAGTTGTCATATAGTATGTATGTTGGTCATGATGATCGTAAGTTGTCATATAGTATGTATATTGGTCATGATGATCGTAAGTTGTCATATAGTATGTATTGAGTTATTGAGTTATTTGCGGGTCATCATCATTGCACTCCGAACATGTCCATAGGTGCTCAGATCCCCTCCTCAGCAATTCCCTCAGTGTCCAGCGACTAACGACTCCAGTTCTATGTTGGTTGATAAGTCTTCTTACACGGCCACCAAGTTTCTCATTTCTGGCTGTGCCCATCTTAACTCCCATTTCCATCATCCGAAGAAGCGACGTTGATCTGTGTTTGTCGAAGTCCTGTGCTCTTCCCACATCTCGGAGGGCATTGATGACGTCCGCCCGATCCATCGGTTGCCCGTCCTCAACGACAGCGCAGCTAGCCAACCTGTCCGCTCTCTCATTTCCCCGTACTCCCGCATGTCCAGGGACATAGACAAAGGTGACCTTGCGTATTTTGGATTTCTGCAACGACTCTACCCATTGCATGCGTACAAAGCCCGCCTCCACTTTTTTTATCATGCTCATCGAATCACTCAGTATACATGCGTGGATGTAGTCTTGTGACTCTAACCATTTGAATGCCTTGGTCACTGCCATCACCTCCATTGTCATGCTACTCGTGGTCATGGCGTATGCACCACTGTCTTCCTTGGCTATTCTGCCTGCCGAACGTGCTGTAAATGCCCATGCACTTTTTTCGTGTCGTCTTACAGATCCGTCTGTATAGATGACTGCATCTTTCTCATCGGTGTTATCGCAGATGAGACCGTTGACCTCAGCATTAACCACGACTGGGTTCTGTTCCCTACTTTTCCTGTCGAGTGTGACAATACATGAGAAAGTCCCCTTGAATGACGTAGGCACCGGTATCCACTCCTCACCAACGCTGAGATTGGTAAGCCCACAGACCTGTTTGATGACATCTTCTGCTCGGCCCACCCATGATTTGCCTCTTTTTAGCCTGGTACCTTTCTCTGTGTTGAGCACGTGGTGCAATGGATGCTCTGTATCTGTACTAATCTTCAGGTATGCTCGTGCTCTCCAGATCTTGATTCTGTCATCCATGGTTGGAAAGTCAAGAAGATACCTCATTGCCACACAGGGAGTGTCCCTCGTACATCCCAGGATAATGCGCATGGCTTCATTTTGTATTTTCTCCAGCCTATCAATTTGAGTCGTACTGACAGTAAGAATGGCCAGGGCATACTCGATTGGTGCGAGGACTAATCCCTGGAACAGAAGAGTAAGTAGCCTCTGCTCAATGTTGGCAGCTGCCATGACCTTCAAGGCGGCTAATCCTTTGCAGGATTTTGTTAACACATGGTCAACGTGGTCCCGAAAACACAGGCTGCGATCAAACTTAACTCCGAGGTATGTCATCAACTTGTCCCTGGTCACCTCATCAGCTCCCATTCGTACTACCGGTGTTGTCGTATTAACGATATGATTGTTAAGGGAGAACCATGAAACTGATGCTTTATTAGGATTAACCAAGGCACCTGAAACCCCACACCAGGAAGAAATGCGATCGAGTTCGTCTTGCATTGTAGAGGCGACTCCCCGTCTGTCTCTTCCCTGTCGATATACCAGAATATCATCAGCAAAAGTCATAGTTCTTCCCCTCCCATCCAGTCGTTGTTCCGTGATCGTTATTGTGTACACGTTAAATAGAACTGGTGACAATGGTGAGCCTTGTGGCAGCCCAGGACAAATGGATGTTGGCTCGGAAGACCAACTTCCACATCTGAGTATCACCTTCCTCTGAAACAGTGCCGCGGCGATCCATCTTATGAGGAAGGGGTTCACCGCCAGTTTGAGAAGCATATGCATGAGATATTCAAATGGTACCCTGTTGTATGCATCCTCCAGATCTATAGCAGCAGCACATGTCTCCTCTCGTCTGTGGAAGCCTTCGAAGACGTCATAGGCAAATACTGCCGCATTGAGCCATGTCTCTTTGTTATATCTATAACCTCCGAGTGTGGATGGGAATACGCGTTTCTGTTCAAGGCGACACGTGAGGACACGGGCAACTATTTTCTCCAGCAGCTTGCCCGCAGTGTTCTGCATTGTGATGATTCTGTAGGCACTGATCTGAGAATGGTCCTTGTTTGGCTTCGGTAGCGGTAGTAAGTAGCTGTGTAGCCACTCCTCCTTAATCTGGCCACTCCGAATACTGGCATTAAACTCATTGGCCAGTGTTGTCAAGTCGTCATCAGCTAAATCGCCTATGTCATCATACCGAACACCATCTGGACCAGGAGCAGTGTTGTGTGACCTTTTAAGTGTCGTGCGAATGGTATCGGTTGTGATTGTGAGATCTTCTTCCAGCCCTACATCCTCACACAAATTTGACAAAGATCCCCGTATCCTCATTCTTACAGCCTCATTTCTTTGGTCCGTCTGCTCAATGTAGCGGGCAAGCAGGGCCTTCCCTTTGCTCTCATCAGATTTGTGCCATATCTGGTCTGTGCTCTGAAAGTCTGGTATACCTCTGTGTCGTGGTGTGCCATTCATGCACTGATGAAGGCGCCAGAATGTGGCTAGCGATTTTTCTGAGCACACTTTTTTACAGAAGTCATCCCATTTGGCATCCTTAGCCTGCTTAGCGCATAGTTTAAAGTGCATCATTTTTTGGTCGACCTCTACTTTCAGACGCTTCAAGAGCTCAGGTTGTGTTCTACCATACCTTCTGGCTTTCTGCCATGTCTTGGCCGTTTGTCTCTTGCTCCGCCAAGCTTCCTCGACATCTACGTTCCACCAGGGTGGCTGCGTCCATCTCTCCTGCCTCCTACGAGGGGCGCTCTGTTTCCTATGTCTGATTTTGCTAATGACGTCCTGGTCTGTTTTCTCGTAGTTGAATGTGTGGAGCTTTCTTCTCTGGCGTTTATTTCCGCTTTTCTCAATTAGGAGGACACATGGATAGTGATCACTTCCGTGGAACCCCAGTGCACTCCACCTGCAAACCGGTGCGAAGGTGGAAGACACCAGTGCCAGGTCTATGACACTATCAGAGTCCCCTGTTCGAGTGGCCATTCGTGTTGCCCTTCCATCATTCAAGCACACTAAATCGGCCGATACCAGTGCGTTCTCTAGGTCTTCTCCCTGCTTGTTGGTTATGACGTTACCCCACTGGTCTCCTCTAGCATTAAAGTCTCCGCAGAAAATGACGTTCTCTTCATCGAACTCGAAGAGATTCTGCCATTGTTGTGTGTTCACCTGCCCATTACAGGCATACACATTAACAATCACGAAATGAACTGGGGTCTGCACCCTAACCGCAAGTACCTGCAAATCTGCATTGTTGCACGCAGACATATCAACCTCAGCTGCCACCATATTGTTGCGCACAAGGATGGCCTGCCCAAGGTGTCGTCTATTGTAAAAGCAATGAAAGCCTGGAGTACTTACTGTCCTGTCACCAAGAAGAGTTTCTTGCAAAACCATTATATCGGCGCCGCACAGTAGCTTATCAAGAATGGGCCGTCGTTGATTAATGGACCCACAATTCCAATAAGTAACGCGCACATACTTTAGGCCTAGCCTCTCACACTTTGATAGTTTAGTGCCACCCCTCTTGCCCCGTCGTGTTTTCCTTCTTCGATGATGTAGTTTGGGCTGCATCTGAAAACTTACACTTCTTACCGTCGTCTTTAAAGATGAACGTCGCTGAACGTTGTTGCTTTGGATGGCCTAGACTCACGTGCACTTGCTCAGTCGCACGGCCTAGAACCCGTTCCACGATATAAACTGGCCAGCTCCAGTAACTTGCTCAGCAGCACGGCCTAGAACCCGTTCCACGTTATAAACTGGCCAGCTCCAGTAACTTGCTCAGTCGCACGGCCTAGAACCCGTTCCACGATATAAACTGGCCAGCTCCAGTAACTTGCTCAGCAGCACGGCCTAGAACCCGTTCCACGATATAAACTGGCCAGCTCCAGTAACTTGCTCAGCAGCACGGCCTAGAACCCGTTCCACGTTATAAACTGGCCAGCTCCAGTAACTTGCTCAGCAGCACGCGGAAACACTGTGAGCTTTCTACAAATTAAATGACTTACGCGTCCTTGACAAAATAGTACAATATACACAATAGTATGTATGTTGGTCATGATGATCGTGAGTTGTCATGTAGTATGCATGTTGCTCATGATGATCGTGAGTTGTCATGTAGTATGTTTGTTGCTCATGATTATCGTGGGTTGTCAAATAATATGTATGTTGCTCATGATTATCGTGGGTTGTCATATAGTATGTATGTTGCTCATGATTATCGTGAGTTGTCATATAGTATCTATGTTGCTCATGATTATCGTGGGTTGTCGTATAGTATGTATGTTGCTTATGAATATCGTGAGTTGTCATATAGTATCTATGTTGCTCATGATGATCGTGAGTTGTCATATAGTATCTATGTTGCTCATGATGATCGTGAGTTGTCATATAGTATGTACGTTGCTCATGATGATCGTGAGTTGTCATATAGTATGTATGTTGCTCATGATGATCGTAAGTTGTCATATAGTATGTATGTTGGTCATGATGATCGTAAGTTGTCATATAGTATGTATGTTGGTCATGATGATCGTAAGTTGTCATATAGTATGTATGTTGGTCATGATGATCGTGAGTTGTCATGTAGTATGCATGTTGCTCATGATGATCGTGAGTTGTCATGTAGTATGTTTGTTGCTCATGATTATCGTGGGTTGTCATATAATATGTATGTTGCTCATGATTATCGTGGGTTGTCATATAGTATGTATGTTGCTCATGATTATCGTGAGTTGTCATATAGTATCTATGTTGCTCATGATTATCGTGTGTTGTCATATAGTATGTATGTTGCTTATGATTATCGTGAGTTGTCATATAGTATCTATGTTGCTCATGATGATCGTGAGTTGTCATATAGTATCTATGTTGCTCATGATGATCGTGAGTTGTCATATAGTATGCACGTTGCTCATGATGATCGTGAGTTGTCATATAGTATGTATGTTGCTCATGATTATCGTGAGTTGTCATATAGTATGTATGTTGCTCATGACTATCGTGAGTTGTCATGTAGTATGTATGTTGCTCATGATGATCGTGAGTTGTCATATAGTATGTATGTTGCTCATGATTATCGTGAGTTGTCATATAGTATGTATGTTGGTCATGATGATCGTAAGTTGTCATATAGTATGTATGTTGGTCATGATGATCGTGAGTTGTCATGTAGTATGCATGTTGCTCATGATGATCGTGATTTGTCATGTAGTATGTTTGTTGCTCATGATTATCGTGGGTTGTCATATAATATGTATGTTGCTCATGATTATCGTGGGTTGTCATATAGTATGTATGTTGCTCATGATTATCGTGAGTTGTCATATAGTATCTATGTTGCTCATGATTATCGTGTGTTGTCATATAGTATGTATGTTGCTTATGATTATCGTGAGTTGTCATATAGTATCTATGTTGCTCATGATGATCGTGAGTTGTCATATAGTATGCACGTTGCTCATGATGATCGTGAGTTGTCATATAGTATGTATGTTGCTCATGATTATCGTGAGTTGTCATATAGTATGTATGTTGCTCATGACTATCGTGAGTTGTCATGTAGTATGTATGTTGCTCATGATGATCGTGAGTTGTCATATAGTATGTATGTTGCTCATGATTATCGTGAGTTGTCATATAGTATGTATGTTGCTCATTATCATCAGTGGGTGTTTGATATTCAATGGTGATTATATTTATGCTACTTAGTTAATGAGTTTTTTGTGAGTCATCATCATTGCACACCAAACATGTCCATAGGTGATCAGGTCCCCTCCTTAGCACGTCTCGCAGTGTCCAGTGACTGACGACTCTCTCTCTCTCTCTCTCTCTCTCTCTCTCTCTCTCTCTCTGTGTGCGATCAGGGCTCAATCAGAGTAGGATTCCAGACTCTGACATGAAGTCTGCAGTTAGGTTTAGTGTGTTGATCGCCCCCACAGACAGAACATGATAATTAGAGTCTGCCAGATCCACTCTGAATTGAACACCCGTTAAAACGTTGCACTGTGTTCTGCGCCAGTGCCCAGTGCATCCGATTTCAGCCAGCATTTTATTCAGGTTTGCATTCCTTAGCCTTTGATTTTCCACAATCTTCCTGCAAGGCAGCAGATGATCTTTTCTGTAGGGGGATTCTGCCCTTAGATGGTCGGCCCTCCCAGGTTTACGACTCTAGGTCTGTGTTGGTTGATCCAGTTCTGTGTTGGTTGATAAGTCTTCTTACACGCCCACTAAGTTTCTCCTTTCTGGCTGTGCCCATATTAACTTCCATCTCTTTCATCCCAAGGAGTGACGTGGACTCATGGTTGTTTAAGTTATGTGCCCTTCCCACATCTTGTAGGGCATTTATGACGTCTGCCCGATCCATTGGCTGAGCCAGCCTCCACTTTTTTTTTTATCACTTAGTATGCAGGCATGGGTGTAGTCTTGTGACTCTAACCAGATGAATGCCCTGGTCACTGTTTACATTTACGCTAACAACGTTAGTGTATTGACTACAAAATGTAAACAAGACAACAACAAAAACTCCAGGAAATCAAACAGTTGTAGCTACGTCAGCGATCATCGCCTGTAATACATCCGTCGCCAGAGACGTTTGTTCAGGACCATGACTTTTGGTTTGTCTAGACCTCCCTACAAGACACCAGCAGAAGTCAGACTCTGCTATGAGAGTAATCTTATATACCGTAACGTGACTTACATCATTAATTAAATACTATTGCGTCTTTCATCAGTGGGTGTTTGATATTCAATGTTGATTATATTTATGCTACTGAGTTAATGAGTTATTTGTGAGTCATCATCATTGCACACCAAACATGTCCATAGGTGCTCAGGTCCCCTCCTCAGCAAGTCCCGCAGTGTCCAGCGACTGACGACTCTAGTTCTGTGTTGGTTGATAAGTCTTCTTACACGCCCACTAAGTTTCTCCTTTCTGGCTGTGCCCATATTAACTTCCATCTCTTTCATCCCAAGGAGTGACGTGGACTCGTGGTTGTATAAGTCATGTGCCCTTCCCACATCTTGTAGGGCATTTATGACGTCTGCCCGATCCATTGGCTGATAGTTTTCAATGACAGCACAGCTAGCCACCCTGTCCGCTCTTTCATTTCCCGTACGCTTTCATGTCCAGTGTCGTAGACAAAGGTGATCTAACGTATTTTTGACTTCTGCAATGACTCTACCCATTGCTTGCGTACAGAGCCCGATTCCACTTTTTTTTTTTATCACTTAGTATGCAGGCATGGGTGTAGTCTTGTGACTCTAACCAGATGAATGACCTGGTCACTGTTTACATTTACGCTAACAACGTTAGTGTATTGACTACAAAATGTAAACGAGACAACAACAAAAACTCCAGGAAATCAAACAGTTGTAGCTACGTCAGCGATCATCACCTGTAATACTTTCTGTCACATGGTTCAATGGCGTCTGTTCTCTCACAGCAAACTTCTGCCTGTGTTTGCCCAGCTACTGTGTGTTTGCCCAGCTACTGTGTGTTTGCCCAGCTACTGTGTGTTTGCCCAGCTACTGTGTGTTTGCCCAACTACTGTGTGTTTGCCCAACTACTATGTGTTTGCCCAACTACTGTGTGTTTACCCAACTACTGTGTGTTTAGCCAGCTACTGTGTGTCTGCCCAGCTACTGTGTGTTTAACCAGCTACTGTGTGAATGACGATAAGAAACTATATCAACAGAGTGCCCCCAACCTCTCTGCAGCCCCCACTACACCAATGTTGACTTTCAGGCCACCATTTTTTCCGTCATCAACATTTGTTCCCAGCTTTGAGGTGCCAGGTCATTAATGAAGCCATCGAGAACAAGAGAGCAGTAACTTTAGACATCTTGGTCTGGATAATTCAGGTCATTGATAGCCATCGAGAACAAGAGAGCAGTAACTTTAGGCATCTTGGTCTGGATAATTCAGGTCATTGATGAAGCCATCGACAACAAGAAAGCTGTAACTTTAGGCATCTTGGTCTGGATAATTCAGGTCATTGAAAGCCATCGAGAACAAGAGAGTAGTAACTTTAGGCATCTTGGTCTGGATAATTCTAGTCATTGATAGCCATCGAGAACAAGAGAGTAGTAACTTTAGGCATCTTGGTCTGGATAATTCAGGTCATTAATGAAGCCATCGAGAACAAGAGAGCAGTAACTTTAGGCATCTTGGTCTGGATAATCCAGGTCATTGATAGCCATCGAGAACAAGAGAGCAGTAACTTTAGGCATCTTGGTCTGGATAATCCAGGTCATTGATAGCCATCGAGAACAAGAGAGCAGTAACTTTAGGCATCTTGGTCTGGATAATCCAGGTCATTGATGAAGCCATCGAGAACAAGAAAGCTGTAACTTTAGGCATCTTGGTCTGGATAATCCAGGTCATTGATAGCCATCGAGAACAAGATATCATCATCAACAGTGAAGAACTTGGAACTGTAATAAAAGTTAAATATCTGGGATCTGTAGTAACTAACAACGAAGACTGCCAGAAAGAGATCTGTAGTAACTAACAACGAAGACTGCCAGAAAGAGATCTGTAGTAACTAACAACGAAGACTGCCAGAAAGAGATCAAAAGAAGATTAGCAATAGCAACACAAAGATTTAACGCCATGAAGAACATGTGGCACAATACTAGCAAGGCAATAACATTAACATTAGTCAGGACATGTATCTTCCCAAGAGCAACATACGGTTGTAAATCACAGACAATCTCGCAAGCAGCGAAGAAGAAAATCGATTTATTCTGAACAAAATGCAACAAAAAATCTTTCATAGAAATTGGACAATAAAAAAAAGTGCGCCACGAGGACATCAAACGGTTTAAACAAGAAGTGGCTAGCCGGCAGAACTCTACAGAGGACATTAAAATACTATGGTCACATCAAAACACACAGGCCGGCTGGAAAGAACAATAATGGAAGGCGTGGTTCCTGGATGATACATCAGGGGCAGACCAAGAAGAATGTGGTTTCAAGACTTCAAGGAGACCTTGAACATGACAACAGAAGAAGTGAGAGATCTTCCTGGAGACAGAGATTCTTTCAGACGGGCTGTGGTGAATACAACGTTCTGTGGGAGATTTGGCTAGAGACAAAGTTTATATCAGACCGGCTGTTGTGAATGCAACGTTCTGTGGGAGATTTGGCTAGAGACAAAGTTTATATCAGACCGGCTGTTGTGAATGCAACGTTCTGTGGGAGATTTGGCTAGAGACAAAGTTTATATCAGACCGGCTGTTGTGAATGCAACGTTCTGTGGGAGATTTGGCTAGAGACAAAGTTTATATCAGACCGGCTGTTGTGAATGCAACGTTCTGTGGGAGATTTGGCTAGAGACAAAGTTTATATCAGACCGGCTGTTGTGAATGCAACGTTCTGTGGGAGATTTGGCTAGAGACAAAGTTTATATCAGACCGGCTGTTGTGAATGCAACGTTCTGTGGGAGATTTGGCTAGAGACAAAGTTTATATCAGACCGGCTGTTGTGAATGCAACGTTCTGTGGGAGATCTGGCTAGAGACAAAGTTTATATCAGACCGGCTGTTGTGAATGCAACGTTCTGTGGGAGATCTGGCTAGAGACAAAGTTTATATCAGACCGGCTGTTGTGAATGCAACGTTCTGTGGGAGATCTGGCTAGAGACAAAGTTTATATCAGACCGGCTGTTGTGAATGCAACGTTCTGTGGGAGATCTGGCTAGAGACAAAGTTTATATCAGACCGGCTGTTGTGAATGCAACGTTCTGTGGGAGATCTGGCTAGAGACAAAGTTTATATCAGACCGGCTGTTGTGAATGCAACGTTCTGTGGGAGATCTGGCTAGAGACAAAGTTTATATCAGACCGGCTGTTGTGAATACAACGTTCTGTGGGAGATCTGGCTAGAGACAAAGTTTATATCAGACCGGCTGTTGTGAATGCAACGTTCTGTGGGAGATCTGGCTAGAGACAAAGTTTATATCAGACCGGCTGTTGTGAATGCAACGTTCTGTGGGAGATCTGGCTAGAGACAAAGTTTATATCAGACCGGCTGTTGTGAATGTAACGTTCTGTGGGAGATCTGGTTAGAGACATAGATTCTATCAGACCGGCTGTTGTGAATGCAACGTTCTGTGTGAGATCTGGCTAGAGGCATAGATTCTATCAGACCGGCTGTTGTGAATGTAACGTTCTGTGGGAGATCTGGCTAGAGACAGATTCTTTCAGATGGGCCGGAGAAATAGAGGTAGACAAAGGGAAATCTCTCTTTCTCTATCTCTCTCTCTCTCTCTCTCTCTGCGATCAAGACTCAATCAGAGTAGGATTCCAGACTTCCAGACTGTCTCATGAAGGCAGCTGTCTGTTTAAGTGAATCGATTACCCCATATAGTTTCTCTTCCAGGTAGGTGGGTGTGGGCCACATTGTCCTTCTCAGGTCTGTGTACTGGGGGCAATCCTGTAGAACATGTTTTGTAGTCATATTGTCCAGTGTACAGTGGCATAGGCTGGTTGTACCTATTTTGAATTTGGTGAACATGTGATTTCTCATTCTATTGTGGCCAGTTCGTAAGCGAAGTATGATGACTTGATCCCTCCTTGATAGTTGGTGGTATCCGTCACTCTCGTTATGCTTTGGGTGTTCTCGTTTCCATTTTTCATGGAACTGACCTTTGAGGATGGATTTGGCTTCATCATAACTGAGCGGATGGTTCTCTTGCGGTAATCTCCCTCCCTCTTTAGCTAATTTGTCTGCGCGTTCGTTCCCGTGTATATTACAGCGTGATGGTATCCACTGAATGGCTACTCTCTGGAAGTTATTGCATAGTTGGTCCAGGGTAGTTCTCAAGTCATCTAGTTCATTGTTCTTGGGACTTTTTAGAGCTCTTAGTACTGACAGTGCATCAGTCAGAATCACCAATTTATTGTGCATGTTATTTTTGTGTTGAGTAGCCAGTGTTGCAGCATCTCTGAGGGCCTCAGTTTCTGGTTTAAAGTTGTTTGAGAATTTTCCAGTAGCTATTGACTTGGTGATCTTGTCCTGATTATTCAGCGTCAAGAACACACACCCCCCCCCCCTCCATTTCTGGTGGCATTTGTAGCAGAGCCATCTGTGTCTATGTGAGACCAAGAGTCATGTGGGTAGGTATCGTGTATATGTTTTTCTGCTACGTGTTTTCTTTCTGTGTCTGATTGGGTGCCTTTTTTCATGATTCCTGTTATGTTTTCCTTAAGTTCTGGTATTTTATGTTTTCCATGAGGAGACATATCAGATAGACCCAAGGGTTTCGATATTGTTTGGGAAAGTACTGGGTCTCCAGTAGTTAGTTCATTGGCAATTGCAGCGAAGTTGCTCCTCTTTAGTCGTACAATTCCGGAACCAGTTATTCTTTGGTGCATGGGGTGGCTAAGGAGCCTTCTATATTTCTCCGCTTGTTGCAATACTTTAGTGACCCGTCTGTCATCTAAAGGTTGCAAACCAGTTACTGTTTCTAGAGTCTTGATAGGTGTAGATTTCATAGCACCAGTGATGATACGGGCAACTTAGTTCTGTGTTCTGTTAATTTTGCTAAGGTGTGATTTGGAAGCCACAGCCCAGGCTGTGACTCATACTCTAGAACTGGTCTGACTCTTCCTACGTATAGTCTTTTCAAAATATTGCTGTCTGCCCCCCCCCCGTTCTTTCCTGCCAATTTCTTCATAATATTTGTTCGCCTTATGGCTTTTTTCCTTGCTCTGTCTATCTGATTTTTCTAAGTCATTCTGCTATTCATGGTGACACCAAGAAGATATGTTGGGTTTTGGTCAATATGGAGTGTATGGTCTTCTATCTTCAAGTTTGCAGAGAGTGTGTTTCTTGATAGGCTGAAAATTGTATATGTAGTTGTTTTTTTTCGTTGATTGGTAAGAACTAGGTGTTCGTCCATTTTTCAAGTTCACCTAGGGCATCTTGCATCCTGGGTCCAGCCACCGACATACTTTCCTCGCGAGCCCATAACGCCAGATCATCTGCGTATATTGCTGAGTGTATCCAGGGTGGAATGTCCTTTACGATGTCATTTATGAAAATTAAAAAGAGTGTTGGGGACAAGACTCCGCCATGTGGGACACCTTGTTCGATAGAGACCTTCTTAATTAGTTGACCTTGAACTTGTACTCTGGCCGTTCTATCCTGAAGGTATTGAGAGACCCAATTGAATAAACGACCCTGGATGCCAAGTCTAAAAAGCTTGTTCTTTAAACCCTCTCGTCAAACCCTATCAAAAGCCTTCTCCATGTCGACCCACACTGCGAGTGTGTGTTTCTTTTCTTGTAGAGCATCCTCTATTTCATGTACAATGTAGGTGACCAGGTATTCAGTTGATCTGCGCTGACGGAAGCCACTTTGTTGTGGTGGTACGATTTGTTGTTTTGTCTCCAAATGCCACATAAGTCTTCTGTTAACCAGCCTTTCCATGAGTTTACTCAGGCAGCTCAGTAGGCTAATTGGTCTATAGCTACTTGGGTCTAGTGGGTCTTTTCCACACTTGAGGATGGGCACCATAATAGCTTCTTTCCAGATTGCCGGCACATGACCTCTCTTCCAGCTAGTATGTATTATCATTAGAAGCTGGCCCTTGGCTTTCTGTCCCAGATTTATGAGCATTTCGTTGGAGATTCCATCTTTACCAGGGGAACTTTTGAGCTTCAATCCTTTGAGGACAACATCTAATTCAGTTGGAGTAAAGATGGTCGTCTGATGCTCTTCTGGTGCTAAAGGCATGTGTTTTGCATCTTCGTTTTCCCGCCTTTCAGCTTTCTGTTTGTCTATTGGAATGTTTATTCTACTAATGTTTTTGTAAGTCTCTATCAGTAGATTTGCTGCCCTTTTGCCTGTGAGGATGTTCTGATTGTGTGCTAATGATGTTGGAGGTCGGCAGTTGTTTTCGTCACTCAGAGCTTTCGCAAGTTTCTTCGTCACTCAGAGCTTTCGCAAGTTTCCTTAGTTTATGACCATTTTTGTCTAGATTAAAGGGAAATGTAAGTGGATTGTTTGACGACACGGGAACAGATCAACGGTTGAACTGTTACACAATATCACGTGTTATGATGTGGCATGGTATCCAACGGCATGGACCATAATGGCGACATTATATGCAAACTGAATCCACATTTAAAGGAAATGTATATTGATATTTGTAGTTATTTTATTGTATTAGTTTAGGTTACATTTCTTCTAGTCATGTTGTTTAATTAGCTTAGTTTACGTTTCTTCTCTAGCGATCAGCTATTGCTGTACGTTGAGACGTTTAGACCAGCTTAGGTCTGAACAAGGCGATGCGTTTCAGGTCTTTATGGTTCCTATAATTTGTCATGTAAGGTTGTTTCTGTGGGTCATAATTGTGTTTTGTGGGTTTTAGGAGTGTTGCTGTCTTGTTGAATATGTTCTGATGTTTGTCTGGATGCTCCTGTGTTGAAAGTGTTGCAGTCCTGAGACAAGTTGATGTCACCGTTAGCAGAGGCAAATTGATGTCACCGTTAGCAGAGACAAATTGATGTCACCGTTAGCAGAGACAAATTGATGTCACCGTTAGCAGAGACAAATTGATGTCACCGTTAGCAGAGACAAATTGATGTCACCGTTAGCAGAGACAAATTGATGTCACCGTTAGCAGAGACAAATTGATGTCACCGTTAGCAGAGACAAATTGATGTCACCGTTAGCAGAGACAAATTGATGTCGCCGTTAGCAGAGACAAATTGATGTCACCGTTAGCAGAGACAAATTGATGTCGCCGTCAACAGAGACAAATTGATAACAAATGACAAAGCATGAACTTTGACCTCGAATTAATATCTGACCTCGATTCTACTCTGAACTTTGTTGCAGATAATTTTGTTACAGCACACACTGTTATGCGTACAGCTTTTCTAGGAATTACTGCAGCGTTTTTTTTTAAAAGTAAAATTTGGTATTCGTACGTTTGCCCCGGAATTCGGACAATACTCGCTTTATTCTGTCAAGCGGTCAGCAGAGGTTTGCCAATGAAAATATGTCTCTTGCAGCGCAACAAATAACAGCTGAAAGTCTGTTTCAGAGGTGGAGGAGGTGAATGTGGTGAATAAGTGAATGTGGTGAGTAAGTGAATGTGGTGAGTGGAGCATTTCCAAGACAGCAAACCAGCAACTTTCTTACGGCTGGGAGAAAACACAAATCCTGGTGGGAAAATGGTGTCTGTTTAGTGTGGCCAGTAGGAGAAAACACAGATCCTGGTGGGGAAATGGTGTCTTTTAGTGTGGCCAGTAGGAGAAAACACAGATCCTGGTGGTGAAATGGTGTCTGTTTAGTGTGGCCAGTAGGAGAAAACACAGATCCTGGTGGGAAAATGGTGTCTGTTTAGTGTGGCCAGTAGGAGAAAACACAGATCCTGGTGGGAAAATGGTGTCTGTTTAGTGTGGCCAGTAGGAGAAAACACAGATCCTGGTGGGAAAATGGTGTCTGTTTAGTGTGGCCAGTAGGAGAAAACACAGATCCTGGTGGGAAAATGGTGTCTGTTTAGTGTGGCCAGTAGGAGAAAACACAGATCCTGGTGGGAAAATGGTGTCTGTTTAGTGTGGCCAGTAGGAGAAAACACAGATCCTGGTGGGAAAATGGTGTCTGTTTAGTGTGGCCAGTAGGAGAAAACACAGATCCTGGTGGGAAAATGGTGTCTGTTTAGTGTGGCCAGTAGGAGAAAACACAGATCCTGGTGGGGAAATGGTGTCTTTTAGTGTGGCCAGTAGGAGAAAACACAGATCCTGGTGGTGAAATGGTGTCTGTTTAGTGTGGCCAGTAGGAGAAAACACAGATCCTGGTGGGAAAATGGTGTCTGTTTAGTGTGGCCAGTAGGAGAAAACACAGATCCTGGTGGGAAAATGGTGTCTGTTTAGTGTGGCCAGTAGGAGAAAACACAGATCCTGGTGGGAAAATGGTGTCTGTTTAGTGTGGCCAGTAGGAGAAAACACAGATCCTGGTGGGAAAATGGTGTCTGTTTAGTGTGGCCAGTAGGAGAAAACACAGATCTTGGTGGGAAAATGGTGTCTGTTTAGTGTGGCCAGTAGGAGAAAACACAGATCCTGGTGGGGAAATGGTGTCTGTTTAGTGTGGCCAGTAGGAGAAAACACAAATCCTGGTGGGGAAATGGTGTCTGTTTAGTGTGGCCAGTAGGAGAAAACACAGATCCTGGTGGGGAAATGGTGTCTGTTTAGTGTGGCCAGTAGGAGAAAACACAGATCCTGGTGGGAAAATGGTGTCTGTTTAGTGTGGCCAGTAGGAGAAAACACAGATCCTGGTGGGGAAATGGTGTCTGTTTAGTGTGGCCAGTAGGAGAAAACACAGATCCTGGTGGGAAAATGGTGTCTGTTTAGTGTGGCTAGTAGGAGAAAACACAGATCCTGGTGGGAAAATGGTGTCTGTTTAGTGTGGCCAGTAGGAAAAAACACAGATCTTGGTGGGAAATTTGTGTCTAGCCAGTAGGAAAAACACAGATCTTGGTGCGAAATTTGTGTCTAGCCAGTAGGAAAAAACACAGATCTTGGTGGGAAATTTGTGTCTAGCCAGTAGGAAAAAACACAGATCTTGGTGGGAAATTTGTGTCTAGCCAGTAGGAAAAAACACAGATCTTGGTGGGAAATTTGTGTCTAGCCAGTAGGAAAAAACACAGATCTTGGTGGGAAATTTGTGTCTAGCCAGTAGGAAAAAACACAGATCTTGGTGGGAAATTTGTGTCTAGCCAGTAGGAAAAAACACAGATCTTGGTGGGAAATTTGTGTCTAGCCAGTAGGAAAAAACACAGATCTTGGTGCGAAATTTGTGTCTGGCCAGTAGGAAAAAATACAGATCTTGGTGCGAAATTTGTGTCTGGCCAGTAGGAAAAAACACAGATCTTGGTGCGAAATTTGTGTCTGGCCAGTAGGAAAAAACACAGATCTTGGTGCGAAATTTGTGTCTGGCCAGTAGGAAAAAACACAGATCTTGGTGCGAAATTTGTGTCTGGCCAGTAGGAAAAAACACAGATCTTGGTGCGAAATTTGTGTCTGGCCAGTAGGAAAAAACACAGATCTTGGTGCGAAATTTGTGTCTGGCCAGTAGGAAAAAACACAGATCTTGGTGCGAAATTTGTGTCTGGCCAGTAGGAAAAAACACAGATCTTGGTGCGAAATTTGTGTCTGGCGAGTAGGAGAAAACACAGATCTTGGTGGGGAAATGGTGTCTGGCCAGTAGGAGAAAACACAGATCTTGGTGGGAAATTTGTGTCTGGCCAGTAGGAGAAAACACAGATCTTGGTGGGAAATTTGTGTCTGGCCAGTAGGAGAAAACACAGATCTTGGTGCGAAATTTGTGTCTAGCCAGTAGGAAAAAACACAGATCTTGGTGGGAAATTTGTGTCTAGCCAGTAGGAAAAAACACAGATCTTGGTGGGAAATTTGTGTCTAGCCAGTAGGAAAAAACACAGATCTTGGTGCGAAATTTGTGTCTAGCCAGTAGGAAAAAAACACAGATCTTGGTGGGAAATTTGTGTCTAGCCAGTAGGAAAAAACACAGATCTTGGTGGGAAATTTGTGTCTAGCCAGTAGGAAAAAACACAGATCTTGGTGCGAAATTTGTGTCTGGCCAGTAGGAAAAAACACAGATCTTGGTGCGAAATTTGTGTCTGGCCAGTAGGAAAAAACACAGATCTTGGTGCGAAATTTGTGTCTGGCCAGTAGGAAAAAACACAGATCTTGGTGCGAAATTTGTGTCTGGCCAGTAGGAAAAAACACAGATCTTGGTGCGAAATTTGTGTCTGGCCAGTAGGAAAAAACACAGATCTTGGTGCGAAATTTGTGTCTGGCGAGTAGGAGAAAACACAGATCCTGGTGTGGAAATGGTGTCTGTTTAGTGTGGCCAGTAGGAGAAAACACAGATCCTGGTGGTGAAATGGTGTCTGTTTAGTGTGGCCAGTAGGAGAAAACACAGATCCTGGTGGTGAAATGGTGTCTGTTTAGTGTGGCCAGTAGGAGAAAACACAGATCCTGGTGGTGAAATGGTGTCTGTTTAGTGTGGCCAGTAGGAGAAAACACAGATCCTGGTGGTGAAATGGTGTCTGTTTAGTGTGGCCAGTAGGAGAAAACACAGATCCTGGTGGTGAAATGGTGTCTTTTAGTGTGGCCAGTAGGAGAAAACACAGATCCTGGTGGGGAAATGGTGTCTGTTTAGTGTGGCCAGTAGGAGAAAACACAGATCCTGGTGGAGAAATGGTGTCTGTTTAGTGTGGCCAGTAGGAGAAAACACAGATCTTGGTGGGGAAATGGTGTCTGTTTAGTGTGGCCAGTAGGAGAAAACACAGATCTTGGTGGTGAAATGGTGTCTGTTTAGTGTGGCCAGTAGGAGAAAACACAGATCCTGGTGGTGAAATGGTGTCTTTTAGTGTGGCCAGTAGGAGAAAACACAGATCCTGGTGGGGAAATGGTGTCTGTTTAGTGTGGCCAGTAGGAGAAAACACAGATCCTGGTGGGGAAATGGTGTCTGTTTAGTGTGGCCAGTAGGAGAAAACACAGATCTTGGTGGGGAAATGGTGTCTGTTTAGTGTGGCCAGTAGGAGAAAACACAGATCTTGGTGGGAAATTTGTGTCTGGCCAGTAGGAAAAAACACAGATCTTGGTGCGAAATTTGTGTCTGGCCAGTAGGAAAAAACACAGATCTTGGTGCGAAATTTGTGTCTGGCCAGTAGGAAAAAACACAGATCTTGGTGGGAAATTTGTGTCTAGCCAGTAGGAGAAAACACAGATCTTGGTGGTGAAATGGTGTCTTTTAGTGTGGCCAGAAGTAGAAAACACAGATCTTGGTGGTGAAATTGTGTCTTTTAGTGTGGCCAGTAGGAGAAAACACAGATCCTGGTGGGGAAATGGTGTCTGTTTAGTGTGGCCAGTAGGAGAAAACACAGATCCTGGTGGGGAAATGGTGTCTGTTTAGTGTGGCCAGTAGGAGAAAACACAGATCCTGGTGGGAAAATGGTGTCTGTTTAGTGTGGCCAGTAGGAGAAAACACAGATCCTGGTGGGGAAATGGTGTCTGTTTAGTGTGGCCAGTAGGAGAAAACACAGATCTTGGTGGGGAAATGGTGTCTGTTTAGTGTGGCCAGTAGGAGAAAACACAGATCCTGGTGGTGAAATGGTGTCTGTTTAGTGTGGCCAGTAGGAGAAAACACAGATCCTGATGGGGAAATGGTGTCTGTTTAGTGTGGCCAGTAGGAGAAAACACAGATCTTGGTGGGGAAATGGTGTCTGTTTAGTGTGGCCAGTAGGAGAAAACACAGATCTTGGTGGGGAAATGGTGTCTGTTTAGTGTGGCCAGTAGGAGAAAACACAGATCTTGGTGGGGAAATGGTGTCTGTTTAGTGTGGCCAGTAGGAGAAAACACAGATCTTGGTGGGGAAATGGTGTCTGTTTAGTGTGGCCAGTAGGAGAAAACACAGATCCTGGTGGTGAAATGGTGTCTGTTTAGTGTGGCCAGTAGGAGAAAACACAGATCTTGGTGGGAAATTTGTGTCTGGCCAGTAGGAAAAAAACACAGATCTTGGTGCGAAATTTGTGTCTGGCCAGTAGGAAAAAACACAGATCTTGGTGGGAAATTTGTGTCTGGCCAGTAGGAAAAAACACAGATCTTGGTGCGAAATTTGTGTCTGGCCAGTAGGAGAAAACACAGATCTTGGTGGTGAAATGGTGTCTTTTAGTGTGGCCAGAAGTAGAAAACACAGATCTTGGTGGTGAAATTGTGTCTTTTAGTGTGGCCAGTAGGAGAAAACACAGATCTTGGTGGGGAAATTATGTCTGTTTAGTGTGGCCAGTAGGAGAAAACACAGATCTTGGTGGGGAAATGGTGTCTGTTTAGTGTGGCTAGTAGGAAAAAACACAGATCTTGGTGCGAAATTTGTGTCTGGCCAGTAGGAAAAAACACAGATCTTGGTGGGGAAATTATGTCTGTTTAGTGTGGCCAGTAGGAGAAAACACAGATCTTGGTGGGGAAGTGGTGTCTGGCCTGTAGGAGAAAACACAGATCTTGGTGGGGAAATTATGTCTGTTTAGTGTGGCCAGTAGGAGAAAACACAGATCTTGGTGGGGAAATGGTGTCTGGCCTGTAGGAGAAAACACAGATCTTGGTGGGGAAATTATGTCTGTTTAGTGTGGCCAGTAGGAGAAAACACAGATCTTGGTGAGGAAATTATGTCTGTTTAGTGTGGCCAGTAGGAGAAAACACAGATCTTGGTGGGGAAATTATGTCTGTTTAGTGTGGCCAGTAGGAGAAAACACAGATCTTGGTGGGGAAATGGTGTCTGGCCAGTAGGAGAAAACACAGATCTTGGTGGGAAAATGGTGTCTGGCCTGTAGGAGAAAACACAGATCTTGGTGCGAAATTTGTGTCTGGCCAGTAGGAAAAAACACAGATCTTGGTGCGAAATTTGTGTCTGGCCAGTAGGAAAAAACACAGATCTTGGTGCGAAATTTGTGTCTGGCCAGTAGGAAAAAACACAGATCTTGGTGCGAAATTTGTGTCTGGCCAGTAGGAAAAAACACAGATCTTGGTGCGAAATTTGTGTCTGGCGAGTAGGAGAAAACACAGATCTTGGTGGGAAATTTGTGTCTGGCCAGTAGGAGAAAACACAGATCTTGGTGGGAAATTTGTGTCTGGCCAGTAGGAGAAAACACAGATCTTGGTGGGAAATTTGTGTCTGGCCAGTAGGAGAAAACACAGATCTTGGTGCGAAATTTGTGTCTAGCCAGTAGGAAAAAACACAGATCTTGGTGGGAAATTTGTGTCTAGCCAGTAGGAAAAAACACAGATCTTGGTGGGAAATTTGTGTCTAGCCAGTAGGAAAAAACACAGATCTTGGTGCGAAATTTGTGTCTAGCCAGTAGGAAAAAAACACAGATCTTGGTGGGAAATTTGTGTCTAGCCAGTAGGAAAAAACACAGATCTTGGTGGGAAATTTGTGTCTAGCCAGTAGGAAAAAACACAGATCTTGGTGCGAAATTTGTGTCTGGCCAGTAGGAAAAAACACAGATCTTGGTGCGAAATTTGTGTCTGGCCAGTAGGAAAAAACACAGATCTTGGTGCGAAATTTGTGTCTGGCCAGTAGGAAAAAACACAGATCTTGGTGCGAAATTTGTGTCTGGCCAGTAGGAAAAAACACAGATCTTGGTGCGAAATTTGTGTCTGGCCAGTAGGAAAAAACACAGATCTTGGTGCGAAATTTGTGTCTGGCGAGTAGGAGAAAACACAGATCCTGGTGGGGAAATGGTGTCTGTTTAGTGTGGCCAGTAGGAGAAAACACAGATCCTGGTGGTGAAATGGTGTCTGTTTAGTGTGGCCAGTAGGAGAAAACACAGATCCTGGTGGTGAAATGGTGTCTGTTTAGTGTGGCCAGTAGGAGAAAACACAGATCCTGGTGGTGAAATGGTGTCTGTTTAGTGTGGCCAGTAGGAGAAAACACAGATCCTGGTGGTGAAATGGTGTCTGTTTAGTGTGGCCAGTAGGAGAAAACACAGATCCTGGTGGTGAAATGGTGTCTTTTAGTGTGGCCAGTAGGAGAAAACACAGATCCTGGTGGGGAAATGGTGTCTGTTTAGTGTGGCCAGTAGGAGAAAACACAGATCCTGGTGGGGAAATGGTGTCTGTTTAGTGTGGCCAGTAGGAGAAAACACAGATCTTGGTGGGGAAATGGTGTCTGTTTAGTGTGGCCAGTAGGAGAAAACACAGATCTTGGTGGTGAAATGGTGTCTGTTTAGTGTGGCCAGTAGGAGAAAACACAGATCCTGGTGGTGAAATGGTGTCTTTTAGTGTGGCCAGTAGGAGAAAACACAGATCCTGGTGGGGAAATGGTGTCTGTTTAGTGTGGCCAGTAGGAGAAAACACAGATCCTGGTGGGGAAATGGTGTCTGTTTAGTGTGGCCAGTAGGAGAAAACACAGATCTTGGTGGGGAAATGGTGTCTGTTTAGTGTGGCCAGTAGGAGAAAACACAGATCTTGGTGGGAAATTTGTGTCTGGCCAGTAGGAAAAAACACAGATCTTGGTGCGAAATTTGTGTCTGGCCAGTAGGAAAAAACACAGATCTTGGTGCGAAATTTGTGTCTGGCCAGTAGGAAAAAACACAGATCTTGGTGCGAAATTTGTGTCTAGCCAGTAGGAGAAAACACAGATCTTGGTGGTGAAATGGTGTCTTTTAGTGTGGCCAGAAGTAGAAAACACAGATCTTGGTGGTGAAATTGTGTCTTTTTAGTGTGGCCAGTAGGAGAAAACACAGATCTTGGTGGGGAAATTATGTCTGTTTAGTGTGGCTAGTAGGAAAAAACACAGATCTTGGTGGGGAAATTATGTCTGTTTAGTGTGGCTAGTAGGAAAAAACACAGATCTTGGTGCGAAATTTGTGTCTGGCCAGTAAGAAAAAACACAGATCTTGGTGGGAAAATTATGTCTGTTTAGTGTGGCCAGTAGGAGAAAACACAGATCCTGGTGGGGAAATGGTGTCTGTTTAGTGTGGCCAGTAGGAGAAAACACAGATCCTGGTGGGGAAATGGTGTCTGTTTAGTGTGGCCAGTAGGAGAAAACACAGATCCTGGTGGGAAAATGGTGTCTGTTTAGTGTGGCCAGTAGGAGAAAACACAGATCCTGGTGGGGAAATGGTGTCTGTTTAGTGTGGCCAGTAGGAGAAAACACAGATCTTGGTGGGGAAATGGTGTCTGTTTAGTGTGGCCAGTAGGAGAAAACACAGATCCTGGTGGTGAAATGGTGTCTGTTTAGTGTGGCCAGTAGGAGAAAACACAGATCCTGATGGGGAAATGGTGTCTGTTTAGTGTGGCCAGTAGGAGAAAACACAGATCTTGGTGGGGAAATGGTGTCTGTTTAGTGTGGCCAGTAGGAGAAAACACAGATCTTGGTGGGGAAATGGTGTCTGTTTAGTGTGGCCAGTAGGAGAAAACACAGATCTTGGTGGGGAAATGGTGTCTGTTTAGTGTGGCCAGTAGGAGAAAACACAGATCTTGGTGGGGAAATGGTGTCTGTTTAGTGTGGCCAGTAGGAGAAAACACAGATCCTGGTGGTGAAATGGTGTCTGTTTAGTGTGGCCAGTAGGAGAAAACACAGATCTTGGTGGGAAATTTGTGTCTGGCCAGTAGGAAAAAAACACAGATCTTGGTGCGAAATTTGTGTCTGGCCAGTAGGAAAAAACACAGATCTTGGTGGGAAATTTGTGTCTGGCCAGTAGGAAAAAACACAGATCTTGGTGCGAAATTTGTGTCTGGCCAGTAGGAGAAAACACAGATCTTGGTGGTGAAATGGTGTCTTTTAGTGTGGCCAGAAGTAGAAAACACAGATCTTGGTGGTGAAATTGTGTCTTTTAGTGTGGCCAGTAGGAGAAAACACAGATCTTGGTGGGGAAATTATGTCTGTTTAGTGTGGCCAGTAGGAGAAAACACAGATCTTGGTGGGGAAATGGTGTCTGTTTAGTGTGGCTAGTAGGAAAAAACACAGATCTTGGTGCGAAATTTGTGTCTGGCCAGTAGGAAAAAACACAGATCTTGGTGGGGAAATTATGTCTGTTTAGTGTGGCCAGTAGGAGAAAACACAGATCTTGGTGGGGAAGTGGTGTCTGGCCTGTAGGAGAAAACACAGATCTTGGTGGGGAAATTATGTCTGTTTAGTGTGGCCAGTAGGAGAAAACACAGATCTTGGTGGGGAAATGGTGTCTGGCCTGTAGGAGAAAACACAGATCTTGGTGGGGAAATTATGTCTGTTTAGTGTGGCCAGTAGGAGAAAACACAGATCTTGGTGAGGAAATTATGTCTGTTTAGTGTGGCCAGTAGGAGAAAACACAGATCTTGGTGGGGAAATTATGTCTGTTTAGTGTGGCCAGTAGGAGAAAACACAGATCTTGGTGGGGAAATGGTGTCTGGCCAGTAGGAGAAAACACAGATCTTGGTGGGAAAATGGTGTCTGGCCTGTAGGAGAAAACACAGATCTTGGTGGGGAAATGGTGTCTGGCGAGTAGGGGAAAACACAGATCTTGTTGGGAAAATGGTGTCTGGCCAGTAGGGGAAAACACAGATCTTGGTGATAAAATGGTGTCTGGCCAGTAGGAGAAAACGCAGATCTTGGTAGGGAAATGGTGTCTGTTTAATGTGGCCAGTAGGAGAAAATACAGATCTTGGTGGTAAAATGGTGTCTGTTTAATGTGGCCAGTAGGAGAAAACACAGATCTTGGTGGTAAAATGGTGTCTGTTTAATATGGCCAGTAGGAGAATCGACTTGTTCAGAGATCTTTACTTGTTTGGACTACCAGAAAAACGTTGAAATGCAGTCTATAATGGACATGTATGATGTGAGAAATCTTACGTCTCTGTTCTATTATTGATAATCTCGTCAAAGAAATATTGAAGTGCGCTGCATTTTAAAATATTTTTTCATTCTTCATTTTTTCCCTTTTCTCTGCCCCCCCCCTTTTCCCTCTACCGCCAACTATAACGAGGCAGATGGGGAGAATATCACGGCGATTTCGTGACGGATACAACTGATCTCATCCCGCCATTGAAGTGATCCTGTGTCTTATAGAAGCCCACCCATGTGAAGCTGCACATGTCAAACCATATTTGCATCTTTAAAGTTTTTATTAGACAGACAAAACAAGGAAGCTCTACAGAAAATGCGGACAGACAAAACAAGGAAGCTCTACAGAAAATGCGGACAGACAAAACAAGGAAGCTCTACAGAAAATGCGGACAAACAAAACAAGGAAGCTCTACAGAAAATGCGGACAGACAAAACAAGGAAGCTCTACAGAAAATGCGGACAAACAAAACCCAAAAACATGGAAAGGCCTTTTGGAGGAGACGGCCAGAGAATAAACTTTGTGTAAGTTTGTGTTGCCCATTGTTCCTGCTGAAGGCCTACTGAGCCGCAACGTTGTTTTGATTTTGTGTTGCCCATTGTTCCTGCTGAAGGCCTACTGAGCCGCAACGTTGTTTTGATTCTGTGTTGCCCATTGTTCCTGCTGAAGGCCTACTGAGCCGCAACGTTGTTTTGATTTTGTGTTGCTCATTGTTCCTGCTGAAGGCCTACTGAGCCGCAACGTTGTTTTGATTCTGTGTTGCTCATTGTTCCTGCTGAAGGCCTACTGAGCCGCAACGTTGTTTTGATTCTGTGTTGCCCATTGTTCCTGCTGAAGGCCTACTGAGCCGCAACGTTGTTTTGATTTTGTGTTGCCCATTGTTCCTGCTGAAGGCCTACTGAGCCGCAACGTTGTTTTGATTCTGTGTTGCTCATTGTTCCTGCTGAAGGCCTACTGAGCCGCAACGTTGTTTTGATTCTGTGTTGCCCATTGTTCCTGCTGAAGGCCTACTGAGCCGCAACGTTGTTTTGATTTTGTGTTGCTCATTGTTCCTGCTGAAGGCCTACTGAGCCGCAACGTTGTTTTGATTTTGTGTTGCCCATTGTTCCTGCTGAAGGCCTACTGAGCCGCAACGTTGTTTTGATTTTGTGTTGCTCATTGTTCCTGCTGAAGGCCTACTGAGCCGCAACGTTGTTTTGATTTTGTGTTGCCCATTGTTCCTGCTGAAGGCCTACTGAGCCGCAACGTTGTTTTGATTTTGTGTTGCCCATTGTTCCTGCTGAAGGCCTACTGAGCCGCAACGTTGTTTTGATTTTGTGTTGCCCATTGTTCCTGCTGAAGGCCTACTGAGCCGCAACGTTGTTTTGATTTTGTGTTGCCCATTGTTCCTGCTGAAGGCCTACTGAGCCGCAACGTTGTTTTGATTTTGTGTTGCTCATTGTTCCTGCTGAAGGCCTACTGAGCCGCAACGTTGTTTTGATTCTGTGTTGCCCATTGTTCCTGCTGAAGGCCTACTGAGCCGCAACGTTGTTTTGATTCTGTGTTGCCCATTGTTCCTGCTGAAGGCCTACTGAGCCGCAACGTTGTTTTGATTCTGTGTTGCCCATTGTTCCTGCTGAAGGCCTACTGAGCCGCAACGTTGTTTTGATTTTGTGTTGCCCATTGTTCCTGCTGAAGGCCTACTGAGCCGCAACGTTGTTTTGATTTTGTGTTGCCCATTGTTCCTGCTGAAGGCCTACTGAGCCGCAACGTTGTTTTGATTTTGTGTTGCCCATTGTTCCTGCTGAAGGCCTACTGAGCCGCAACGTTGTTTTGATTCTGTGTTGCCCATTGTTCCTGCTGAAGGCCTACTGTGCCGCAACGTTGTTTTGATTTTGTGTTGCTCATTGTTCCTGCTGAAGGCCTACTGTGCCGCAACGTTGTTTTGATTCTGTGTTGCCCATTGTTCCTGCTGAAGGCCTACTGAGCCGCAACGTTGTTTTGATTTTGTGTTGCCCATTGTTCCTGCTGAAGGCCTACTGAGCCGCAACGTTGTTTTGATTTTGTGTTGCCCATTGTTCCTGCTGAAGGCCTACTGAGCCGCAACGTTGTTTTGATTCTGTGTTGCCCATTGTTCCTGCTGAAGGCCTACTGAGCCGCAACGTTGTTTTGATTTTGTGTTGCTCATTGTTCCTGCTGAAGGCCTACTGAGCCGCAACGTTGTTTTGATTCTGTGTTGCCCATTGTTCCTGCTGAAGGCCTACTGAGCCGCAACGTTGTTTTGATTCTGTGTTGCCCATTGTTCCTGCTGAAGGCCTACTGAGCCGCAACGTTGTTTTGATTCTGTGTTGCCCATTGTTCCTGCTGAAGGCCTACTGAGCCGCAACGTTGTTTTGATTTTGTGTTGCCCATTGTTCCTGCTGAAGGCCTACTGAGCCGCAACGTTGTTTTGATTTTGTGTTGCCCATTGTTCCTGCTGAAGGCCTACTGAGCCGCAACGTTGTTTTGATTTTGTGTTGCCCATTGTTCCTGCTGAAGGCCTACTGTGGCTACTGAATGCCTACGAGGTGGCATTCCTCACCTTCCCAGAGTGCTACCCTGGTATCCATTTCTGCTAGAGGGTGGGTCGAAATGGATACCATTGTAGCACTCTATATATTCATAGATTACGAAAAGGCATTTGATAGTTTAGATAGAGGAATGCTTTGAAAGTTGCTGAGTCATTACGGAATCCCCACAAAGTTTATAAAACTGATAAAAACAATATATGAAGGAATGAAATGTAGTGTGGTGCATGAAGGACAGCTTACAGAAGCATTTGAAATAAGAACAGTAGTAAGGCAGGGATGCCTTCTATCTCCATTTCTCTTTCGCTGGCCATAGATTGGATTATGAAAATAACTCAAAACAACAGAAATGGAATCCAGCTGTCACTGACCAAACAACTTGATAATTTAGACTTTGTTGATGACATAGCTCTCCTATCACACAGCCATCAACAGATGAAAGATAAAATGAGCATACTTGATGAGAGATCACAACAGATGAGAGTGAAAATAAATAGAGATAAGACCAAAATTACGAGAATTAATGCAGCTGGAAAGAACCAAATAATAATGGGACAAATACCTCTACTAGACATACAATCTTACATATATCTGGCCAGTAATACAGATAAAGTAGGAGGAACAGAGAATGATACCAAAATAGGAATATATGAAAAACAAGAGGAGCATTCATTGAACTAGAAAACATGGAATTCTTATGAAATAAGGTTAAATGCAGAAATAAAAATGTTCAACTCCAATGTTAAGTCACCCTATTATATGGCTGTGAAGCATGGAGATCAACAAAAATGACAATCACGAAGATAAAGACCTTTATTAATGAGTGCATGCACATGGGAGTGGCAGGAAACAATGACAATACCCTAAGTTCAGATCTCGGGTCATGGCCTTGACCTTCATTCGCCCCCCCCCGTCCCCCCGTCACCTCTTCTCTTCTCCCCGCCCCCCGATCTTCAATTGTCCATCACTGCTCTACACAATACAGCAACAGTTAGGGGATCAAGAATATATTGTGACATGTGAATACATCAGGAATATATTTTGACATGTGGAAGTAGTGGACTAGGGTGTTTTGAGCTAGGATTTTAACATTTTTGCGTAGTGCATTTTGGCTCCATGCAGCATTGGCATGTATCGCACAATCTCGACCTCGTTTATCGTGGGTTCTTATCTCAAGTGCTTATCTGAAGTGGTCGGCCTCGCGGGTGGTCTTATCTCAAGTGGGCGTGCTGGCGACCAGTGGTTCTAAAACTTGTATGTCAGCGGTTCTCAAAACTTGCGGGGGGTCGTGTCACATCATCAATGTGTGAGGATTAGGCAAAAAAGGCAAAGGGGTGTGCGTGTTAGTGCCACGTCGATCATCATCGGGCCATCATCATCATGTGCCACCTCGGTCATCATCGGCGCTGGTCGTCGGCGGTCGCTGGTCGTCGCTGGTCGTCGTCGCGGGTCGGATCGGGCAACATCATCATGTGTAGTGATTAAATAGTGACGCTCTCTCTCTCTCATCATCATCATCATCAAGCCACACCCTCAACATCATCCCTTCATGTCTTATCATCATCATCACCAAGCCACATAAATTGACACATCATCATCATCACCGGGTTCGTGTGCCGGGTCGGTGTTTATGACAAAGGCTGCGGCCATCGTGTTCATCTTCTCTCTCGCGCAAACGGTGAAGTCTGTTAGAATCTGCCTTGTCTTGGACACCTCGAGCACTGAGTCCAATTCGGTAGCTCAAAATGGGAGCCGTCCGGTAGACTAGACGAGAGGTCAAAACCAAATAGACAATATCCGTCCTTGAACTCTCTATAATCAACGTTATTCCCTGGCGTCTTTACCAATCAGACCCATGGCAAGATTTGTGCCGAAAAAAGCTCTCGCGTATTGATTTCGTTCAAAGTCCATAGTTAGAGGCTTTCCCGAGATGCATTTCCCGTCGACCGTCAGGTTCATATAAATCAGACCAAAGTGTTGAAAATTGAACGGGTTAGCTGAATAGACGCCATTAAACGCACTGGCCGTAATCAGACCGATCACTACACGGGTCGGTGTTTGAGACAAAAATAAATTGTCTTGACTGTGGGCGAACATCCCGCTAGAGATGGAAAATGTATTGATGGTAACCCTCTTGATCGGGTACCGAGCATTCCCGCTTAAGAGAGCCTTTTCGTGAGCCAGAGAAATCGCGGGGTTTAGTTTAGCTTACCTGACCACGAGCGCGGCGTAGGTGATAACACTCTTATAACCCGCAGACCTATCGTGAGTCATGAGGCTGAACACATCCTTAGAAAGGCGTGTTAGAAAATATTAGAAGTAAATATCGAGTCTAGTGAAAAAGCAATAGAAAATGAACGCGAAACTTAGAAATATTAAAATGAAAACGAGCGTGAAACTTATGTAAAAATAACGAACGAACCTTATAAAATTTAGGCAACCGCATCGACATGTACCTCGGCACGGGAGGGAGCGGATTATATGGAAAAGCATCTCGACTAACTGAAAGTTATTAAAATCGCGAAATAATAATAACTCGAAAGAAATAAATGAGCGGAAAACTATGTAAGAACCCCACCGGAAGTGCCCTGTTTATGTCTGGTGTGTGCTGACTTTGGAGCGCTTGGTGTACTTGAGCGATAGTGATAGGTTAGTAGATTATACAACATCAATGAAAAACATTAAATTTAAAACAGAAGACGAAGATATATTTTATTCTTTTATTATCTCAATAGGTGTATAACATACAGTGGATAAAATATATAGTACAGGGATAACCTTTATTTATAGCTATGTAGTTGGGTGTCTGCTTAGTTCTATGTCATAAATGAATCATAAGGGGCGAAACTGTTAGAGATTGCTGGGTAGTCTAAACTGGTAGTGTAAAGAGTTAAATATCTAAAGGCGTAGTCGAGACGTTATCATCAGCTATCTTTCTTTTTATATAGAAATAGGAAAGGGCATTTCTTGTTTGACTGTAGGAAAATATGGAATTATTTAAGACTTTGAAACCTACATTTTTCCCACCCTTAGCCTTTTGCGTAGCGAGAACCTCTAAAAACATATCTTTAGCTAATTTGTTGTGTTGCTTACTTAACCCTTTACAACTGATTTTTATCGTAATCCCCACTACAATGGTACGTCTTACTACATAAACTAACAAGAGCCGTACCTTCGGACTCTAGTTTAAAAAGCCCGGGTGTTCGTTTGGTAAAGGTAAAGGTAAAGGTAAAGTACGAGACTTGAACCGGCGTCTTAGCACGCGAGTTATACCCATATGTGCTCGGCCGCCTATCCAGAAATGTTCGGATATTTCTGTATAGTGTAGCCTCAAGCATCGAAACTCAGATGCTAAGCGACATTCCTCACCTTCCCAGAATAATATACCCTGGTACCCATTTCTGCCAACGGCTGGGTCGACCGTGGGGGTATTTTTTTTTTATTCCAACCACGAGTACAATTCACACTGCTCCCAGCGGGAATTGAACACGGGTTGTCCGAACGTCGGTAGTCTAGTCGGGTGGTTTTCCCAACTAGGCTACCGAGGCCCCCAGGTTCGTTTGGTGTATGCTTTAACACCCTTACAGTTTACACAGTCTGGCTAATACGGTCATCGCAAAACTCGACAGGAAACCAGTCTTTATATACGCTATTAAACTCATTCCGCAGCCCTGACTTAACTATAGCCTCCAACTTAGGTGCACTTAAAGCCAAATATAAACTATCAGTATCTGTTTCACATAACTGAAAGTTGGACCTATCTACAAACTTATCTAAGAACTCGAAATAAAAAAATCTATCATACGAAGTTTTGCATATTGATACACGAAGAAACCGATTTGTAGGGGTAAGTCCCATCCTACCGGGTGTGGGAAAACGGTATTTGTACAAAAGTTTAAGGGTTGTGGTTCGTGGTTCGTGAGTTGATGATTCGTTAAGTCCATGGTTCGTGGGGTTGTGGTTCGTGGGGTCGTGGTTCGTGGTTCGTGAGTTGATGGTTCGTTAAGTCCGTGGTTCGTGGGGTTGTGGTTCGTGGTTCGTTAGTTGGTGGTTCGTTAAGTCCGTGGTTTGTGGGGTTGTGGTTCGTGGTTCGTGAGTTGATGATTCGTTAAGTCCATGGTTCGTGGGGTTGTGGTTCGTGGGGTTGTGGTTCGTGGGGTCGTGGTTCGTGGTTCGTGAGTTGGTGGTTCGTTAAGTCCGTGGTTCGTGGGGTTGTGGTTCGTGGTTCGTGAGTTGATGATTCGTTAAGTCCATGGTTCGTGGGGTTGTGGTTCGTGGGGTCGTGGTTCGTGGTTCGTGAGTTGATGGTTCGTTAAGTCCGTGGTTCGTGGGGGTGTGGTTCGTGGTTCGTTAGTTGATGGTTCGTTAAGTCCATGGTTCGTGGGGTTGTGGTTCGCGGTTCGTGAGTTGAGGGTTCGGTAAGTCCGTGGTTCGTGGTTTGTTAAGTTCGTTGTTCGTGAGTTTGTGGTTTATTAAGTTTGTAGTTTGTTACGTGCGTGGTTCGAGAGGTCGTGGGCAAGGGCAGAAACCTAAGAGGCAAGGGCAGAAACCAAGGAGGCACCTCGATGGACAGCTAGACAACCGAAGAAGCGTTTTACAATCTCATTTGGTTAATTTGACGGAACCAGTTGTTATAATGCTTACATTTCAGTATTCGATTTTCAATTTCTCCCACTTATCGTTAATTTTCGCGGTTTTCCCCCTCTCTTTCTCTATAAATATATGTGTAAATAAAAAAAAAGACATTATTTGTTTGACTAAAACCATGGTTTTTATATTTTGCTATATGTTTGTACATATGTTATCATCATCTACTAAACGTTTTAAACAGTTTAATAAAAGGTGACAAATTATAATCATCGTCTTCTCTTATAGAAAACTATTACTAACGAAGAACATATCTTTAATAAGACATCACCAATGATGACTCACCGCAACAACAACAAAAACTACGAGAACTGACAAAAATGAATATAACTTTAAATTGTAAAACAACAACTCAATAATGTTGGGAAAAGTTGGAGGTTCGGATGCTAAAGAATTTAGTGAACGTTAAAAACTTGGGCACCGTTAGTATATTTACGTTAATGTTGAAACTTGATCAAATTATCATGTCTTATCAGACGGGTCACGGCGGCACCGTTAGTATATTTACGTTAATGTTGAACCTTGATCAAATTATCTTGTCTTATCAGACGGGTCATTGTCTATTTGTGACATTATTAAGTGACATATCTATTCGACATCTACTGTGTCCACTTGTCTTATCCCTGGTTGCTAGTCGCTATATCTCCTGAGAATGATAATTACCCCTCACCTAGGATCACTATAATGTCTTTAACAAAAGTGTTAACTTCAAGTTATTAGAAGGTAAGAGTGCCCGGTGTTTCTTGTTAAGGCGTTTGTTATTAATAATGTATAAATTGACAGGCTGGAGAAAATACAGAATAAAGAGATGCGCATTAACTTGGGGTGTACGAGGGACACGCCCTGTATAGCAATGAGGTATCTTCTTGACAGTGACAAGGGCATTTTTCTGGTTAGAGTCACAACTGCCTTAAAGCCATCTTTAGACAACGGAACTACCCCCTCTGCCTTCATGTCCTATCATCATCACGTGCCACCCTCAACAACATCAGCAACCCTTCATGTTCTATCATCATCATGTTCCACCCTCAACGCCATCATCATCCTTCATGGCCTATCATCATCATGTGCCACCCTCAACACCATCATCAACCCTCCATGTCCTATCATCAACATGTACCACCCTCAACAACAACATCATCCCTTCATGTCCAATCATCATCACGTGCCACCCTCAACAACATCAGCAACCCTTCATGGTCTATCATCATCACGTGCCACCCTCAACAACATCAGCAACCCTTCATGGCCTATCATCAGGTGCCACCCTCAACACCATCACCATCCCTTCATGTCCTATCATCATCAAGCCACACAAAGTATCAAACCGATTATTAGTGACACATCATCATGCGCCACCATCATCAGCCCTTCAGGTCCTATCATCAAGCCACACAAAGTATCAACCAACGAAATTCTCTCTCTCTCTCTCTCTCTCTGTCTCTCTCACATTCATGGTAAACCAAAACAAAATAGGCTCATACTCAAAAAGTCGACCTAAAATCCCAAAAGCTACTCACATAGATTGAGTTGTTGTTTTACAATTTAAAGTTATATTCATTTTTGTCAGTTCTCGTAGTTTTTGTTGTTGTTGCGGTGAGTCATCATTGGTGATGTCTTATTAAAGATATGTTCTTCGTTAGTAATAGTTTTCTATAAGAGAAGACGATGATTATAATTTGTCACCTTTTATTAAACTGTTTAAAACGTTTAGTAGATGATGATAACATATGTACAAACATATAGCAAAATATAAAAACCATGGTTTTAGTCAAACAAATAATGTCTTTTTTTTATTTACACATATATTTATAGAGAAAGAGAGGGGGAAAACCGCGAAAATTAACGATAAGTGGGAGAAATTGAAAATCGAATACTGAAATGTAAGCATTATAACAACTGGTTCCGTCAAATTAACCAAATGAGATTGTAAAACGCTTCTTCGGTTGTCTAGCTGTCCATCGAGGTGCCTCCTTGGTTTCTGCCCTTGCCTCTTAGGTTTCTGCCCTTGCCCACGACCTCTCGAACCACGCACTTAACAAACTACAAATTTAATAAACCACAAACTCACGAACAACGAACTTAACAAACCACGAACCACGGACTTACCGAACCCTCAACTCACGAACCGCGAACCACAACCCCACGAACCATGGACTTAACGAACCATCAACTCACGAACCACGAACCACGACCCCACGAACCACAACCCCACGAACCATGGACTTAACGAATCATCAACTCACGAACCACGAACCACAACCCCACGAACCACGGACTTAATGAACCACCAACTCACGAACCACTAACCACGACCCCACGAACCACAACCCCACGAACCATGGACTTAACGAATCATCAACTCACGAACCACGAACCACAACCCCACGAACCACGGACTTAACGAACCACCAACTCACGAACCACGAACCACGACCCCACGAACCACAACCCCACGAACCATGGACTTAACGAACCATCAACTAACGAACCACGAACCACAACCCCACGAACCATGGTCTTAACGAACCATCAACTCACGAACCACGAACCACGACCCCACGAACCACAACCCCACGAACCATGGACTTAACGAATCATCAACTCACGAACCACGAACCACAACCCTTAAACTTTTGTACAAATACCGTTTTCCCACACCCGGTAGGATGGGACTTACCCCTACAAATCGGTTTCTTCGTGTATCAATATGCAAAACTTCGTATGATAGATTTTTTTTATTTCGAGTTCTTAGATAAGTTTGTAGATAGGTCCAACTTTCAGTTATGTGAAACAGATACTGATAGTTTATATTTGGCTTTAAGTGCACCTAAGTTGGAGGCTATAGTTAAGTCAGGGCTGCGGAATGAGTTTAATAGCGTATATAAAGACTGGTTTCCTGTCGAGTTTTGCGATGACCGTATTAGCCAGACTGTGTAAACTGTAAGGGTGTTAAAGCATACACCAAACGAACGCCCGGGCTTTTTAAACTAGAGTCCGAAGGGACGGCTCTTGTTAGTTTATGTAGTAAGACGTACCATTGTAGTGGGGATTACGATAAAAATCAGTTGTAAAGGGTTAAGTAAGCAACACAACAAATTAGCTAAAGATATGTTTTTAGAGGTTCTCGCTACGCAAAAGGCTAAGGGTGGGAAAAATGTAGGTTTCAAAGTCTTAAATAATTCCATATTTTCCTACAGTCAAACAAGAAATGCTCTTTCCTATTTCTATATAAAAAGAAAGATAGCTGATGATAACGTCTCGACTACGCCTTTAGATATTTAACTCTTTACACGACCAGTTTAGACTACCCAGCAATCTCTAACAGTTTCGCCCCTTATGATTCATTTATGACATAGAACTAAGCAGACACCCAACTACATAGCTATAAATAAAGGTTATCCCTGTACTATATATTTTATCCACTGTATGTTATACACCTATTGAGATAATAAAAGAATAAAATATATCTTCGTCTTCTGTTTTAAATTTAATGTTTTTCATTGATGTTGTATAATCTACTAACCTATCACTATCGCTCAAGTACACCAAGCGCTCCAAAGTCAGCACACACCAGACATAAACAGGGCACTTCCGGTTGGGTTCTTACATAGTTTTCCGCTCATTTATTTCTTTCGAGTTATTATTATTTCGCGATTTTAATAACTTTCAGTTAGTCGAGATGCTTTTCCATATAATCCGCTCCCTCCCGTGCCGAGGTACATGTCGATGCGGTTGCCTAAATTTTATAAGGTTCGTTCGTTATTTTTACATAAGTTTCACGCTCGTTTTCATTTTAATATTTCTAAGTTTCGCGTTCATTTTCTATTGCTTTTTCACTAGACTCGATATTTACTTCTAATATTTTCTAACACGCCTTTCTAAGGATGTGTTCAGCCTCATGACTCACGATAGGTCTGCGGGTTATAAGAGTGTTATCACCTACGCCGCGCTCGTGGTCAGGTAAGCTAAACTAAACCCCGCGATTTCTCTGGCTCACGAAAAGGCTCTCTTAAGCGGGAATGCTCGGTACCCGATCAAGAGGGTTACCATCAATACATTTTCCATCTCTAGCGGGATGTTCGCCCACAGTCAAGACAATTTATTTTTGTCTCAAACACCGACCCGTGTAGTGATCGGTCTGATTACGGCCAGTGCGTTTAATGGCGTCTATTCAGCTAACCCGTTCAATTTTCAACACTTTGGTCTGATTTATATGAACCTGACGGTCGACGGGAAATGCATCTCGGGAAAGCCTCTAACTATGGACTTTGAACGAAATCAATACGCGAGAGCTTTTTTCGGCACAAATCTTGCCATGGGTCTGATTGGTAAAGACGCCAGGGAATAACGTTGATTATAGAGAGTTCAAGGACGGATATTGTCTATTTGGTTTTGACCTCTCGTCTAGTCTACCGGACGGCTCCCATTTTGAGCTACCGAATTGGACTCAGTGCTCGAGGTGTCCAAGACAAGGCAGATTCTAACAGACTTCACCGTTTGCGCGAGAGAGAAGATGAACACGATGGCCGCAGCCTTTGTCATAAACACCGACCCGGCACACGAACCCGGTGATGATGATGATGTGTCAATTTATGTGGCTTGGTGATGATGATGATAAGACATGAAGGGATGATGTTGAGGGTGTGGCTTGATGATGATGATGATGAGAGAGAGAGAGCGTCACTATTTAATCACTACACATGATGATGTTGCCCGATCCGACCCGCGACGACGACCAGCGACCGCCGACGACCAGCGCCGATGATGACCGAGGTGGCACATGATGATGATGGCCCGATGATGATCGACGTGGCACTAACACGCACACCCCTTTGCCTTTTTTGCCTAATCCTCACACATTGATGATGTGACACGACCCCCCGCAAGTTTTGAGAACCGCTGACATACAAGTTTTAGAACCACTGGTCGCCAGCACGCCCACTTGAGATAAGACCACCCGCGAGGCCGACCACTTCAGATAAGCACTTGAGATAAGAACCCACGATAAACGAGGTCGAGATTGTGCGATACATGCCAATGCTGCATGGAGCCAAAATGCAACCAGGCAAAATGTTCAAATCCTAGCTCAAAACACCCTAGACCACTACTTGTGGATACATCAGGAATATATTGTGACAAATAGAAACATCGGGGAATATAGTGTGACAAGTGGAAACATCGGGGAATATAATGTGACAAGTGGAAACATCGGGGAATATATTGTGACAAGTGGAAATATCGGGGAATATATTGTGACAAGTGGAAACATCGGGGAATATATTGTGACAAGTGGAAACATCGGGGAATATCGTCATCGTGTGCTTTCTCCGCAACGAAGGTTGGCTGCCATGGATCGCCATTCTACTCTGTTTCTTGCTTTGATGGTGCAGGCTGACATAGATTGACTTGTCCATCTTTTGATGTTACTCGTCCATGATAGTCTTGGTCTGCCTCTTTTACCTTGTATTTTTCCTTCCAATATTACTTTTAGTAGGCTGTTGTGTCTTTTAACATGCCCCAAAAATGTCATTTGTCTTGTCTTAATTGTATTTAGTAGTTCTCTTTTATTTTCAGTTGTTTTAAAACTTCATCGTTTGTTATCTTTTGTTTCCATCCAATTCTACCTATTCTTCTATAAATCCACATTTCAAAGGCTTCAATTTTCTGTTCTGTTTTCTTGTCTAATGTCCATGTTTCTGCACCATACAGGAATATTGAGAAGACGTAACATTTTGCCATTCTTAGTTTCAGCCCTGTTGATATTTGTTTTGTTGTTAGTATATTTTTCATGGCATTAAAATTACTTTTTGCCATACCTATTCTTTTGTTTATTTCAGTTTTGCATTTTCCATCATTGGTTACAGTATGTCCTAGGTAGTTGTAGCTCTGGACTGTCTCCAGATGTAATCCCTCAACTGTGATATTTAATTGTAGGTCTTGAGAATTTTCTTTGTTTATGATCATAGTTTTAGTCTTTTTGATATTCATTTCTAGTCCATATTTTTTGCTTGTTATGTTTATCACACTAAGCAATTGTTGTAGGTTTTTAGGATTTTCTGCTAGTAGAACAGTATCATCAGCATATCTTAGGTTATTGATTATCTTTCCATTAATGTTTAGGCCTGGCATCTCTGTGATGTTTTTAAAGATTTGCTCAGTGTATAGATTGAACAAGCTTGGTGATAGGATGTATCCTTGTCTTACTACTCTTTTTATGTCCATGGGTGTAGAGTTCGCTTTGTTATATCTTATTATTGCTGTTTGCTCCCAGTACAAATTACATATTAGTCGTATGTCTGTGTCGTCTAGATTTATATCCTTTAGGCAGTCTATGAGTTGGTTATGGTGTATTCTATCGAAAGCTTTGGTGTAGTCTATAAAGCAGGCATATATTGGTTTGTTTACTTCTGTGTATTTTTCAATCAATGTTCTCATGCTGAATATGGCTTCTTTTGTCCCACTGTTTTTCTTGAATCCAAATTGTTGCTCCTCTAATTCAGTATTGATTTTATTCTGAATCCTTCCCTGTATAACTTTTAGTAAAATTGTTGTTACCTGGCTCGTTAGGCTTATTGTTCTGAAATCACTGCATTCAACTGCACCATTCTTTTTAGGCAATGCAATGAAAGTTGATGTTTTTAGATCGTTTGTTATGTATCCTGTATGGTATATGTCATTGCATATGTCTGTGATCACTTCGACGCCAAACTCTTCTAGAGCCTGTATCATCTCTATCTGTATATTGTCAGGCCCTGCTGCTTTTCCCTTTTTCATTGTTTTTATAGCTTTTTCTACTTCTGATTTCAGGATTTTATAGTTGTATGTACATTTTATGTCTGGCTTTTTGTCCCTTTCGTCATGAAATAATTCTGTTATATATTCTTGCCATCTATCTATTATATCTTTGTTGTCTGATAGCATTCTTCCCTCTTTGTTTGTTATACATCCGATTCCTGCAGCTTTTTTGTCTTTATTCGTCATTCTCTTTATTTCTGTGTGCATCTCTCTTAGGTTTTGTTTACTTTCCATAGTTTCGACTTCTAGACATCTTTGGTTGAGCCAGTCTTCTTTTGCCTTTTTGCACATTCTCCGTATTTCATTGTCTATATCCTTGTATCTGGCAGTGTTTTTAGCTTGTCTTCTTTCTTCCATTTTTTCTAAGATTTTGTCAGTTATCCATTTTTGTTTTTGTTACTTTCCTTTTTGGGCAACGTGTTGCAGGATTCTTGCATGCTGCTTTTTATGCATTGCTATTTTGTTGTGACTTTTTCCTCAGGATTTTCTCTTCTGTACTGCTCAATCCCCTCTTCTAGTAGCTTCTGATATTTGTTCTTTACTTGTACAGTATAAGTTTCTTTTACATCTTTCTGATTTAATGATGTTATATCTATTGGTGTTGCTGAATTAGTTTTTTGTTTGTTTCTCTTTAATTTGATTTTCATTTTTATCATTACAGGATTGTGGTCTGAATTAATATCTGCTCCTGGGTAGGTTTTGGCTTTCTTTACGTTGTTCCTGAATCTGTCTTTTATCATTATGTAATCTATTTGATTTCTCTTCTTGTCTCCAGGGCTTTTCCATGTGTATAATTTCCTTTTCTCTTGCTCAAAGAAGGTGTTGCATATTATCAGTCTGTTTTCTTCACAAAATTGTATTAATCTTTCTCCTCTGTTATTCCTTTTTCCTAGACCATGATTTCCTACAATGGTCTTATATTTACCTTTTCCTACTTTAGCGTTCATATCACCCATTATAATCAAGATGTCTGATGATTTCACTTGCTTCATAACTGTGTTTAGATCTTCATAGCATGCCTCTATTTGTTCGTCTGTATAGTCTTGAGTAGGTGCGTATGTTTGTATTATTGCTATGTTGAATGTTTTTGCCTTCATTTTTAATAGTATAATCCTATCGGGGAATATAGTGTGACAAATAGAAACATCGAGAAATATAGTGTGACAAATAGAAACATCGAGAAATGTAGTGTGACAAACAGAAACATCGAGGAATATATTGTGACAAATAGAAACATCTGGGAATATATTGTGACAAATAGAAACATCGGGGAATATAGTGTGACAAAAAGAAACATCGAGAAATATAGTGTGACAAATAGAAACATCGAGGAATATATTGTGACAAATAGAAACATCGGGGAATATAGTATGACAAATAGAAACATCGGGGAATATAGTGTGACAAATAAAAACATCGGGGAATATAGTGTGACAAATAGAAACATCGGGGAATATATTGTGACAAATAGAAACATCGGGAAATATAGTGTGACAAATAGAAACATCGGGAAATATATTGTGACAAATAGAAACATCGGGGAATATATTGTGACAAATAGAAACATCGGGGAATATATTGTGACAAATAGATACATCGGGGAGTATAGTGTGACAAATAGAAACATCGAGAAATATAGTGTGACAAACAGAAACATCGAGGAATATATTGTGACAAATAGAAACATCTGGGAATATATTGTGACAAATAGAAACATCGGGGAATATAGTGTGACAAATAGAAACATCGAGGAATATATTGTGACAAATAGAAGCATCGGGGAATATATTGTGACAAATAGAAACATCGGGGAATATAGTGTGACAAATAGAAACATCGAGGGATATATTGTGACAAATAGAAACATCGAGGAATATATTGTGACAAATAGAAACATCGGGGAATATAGTGTGACAAATAGAAACATCGGGGAATATAGTGTGACAAATAAAAACATCGGGGAATATAGTGTGACAAATAGAAACATCGGGGAATATATTGTGACAAATAGAAACATCGGGAAATATAGTGTGACAAATAGAAACATCGGGGAATATATTGTGACAAATAGAAACATCGGGGAATATATTGTGCCAAATAGAAACATCGGGGAATATATTGTGACAAATAGATACATCGGGGAATATAGTGTGACAAATAGAGACATCGAGAAATGTAGTGTGACAAATAGAAACATCGAGGAATAAATTGTGACAAATAGAAACATCTGGGAATATAGTGTGACACATAGAAACATCGGGGAATATAGTGTGACAAATAGAAACATCGGGGAATATATTGTGACAAATAGAAACATCGGGGATTATATTGTGACAAATAGAAACACCGGGGATTATAGTGTGACAAATAGAAATATCGGGGAATATAGTGTGACAAATAGAAACATCGGGGATTATATTGTGACAAATGGAAACACCGGGGATTATATTGTGACAAATAGAAATATCGGGGATTATATTGTGACAAGTAGAAACATCGGGGAATATAGTGTGACAAATAGAAACATCGGGGAATATAGTGTGACAAATAGAAACATCGGGGAATATAGTGTGACAAATAGATACATCGGGGAATATAGTGTGACAAATAGAAACATCGAGAAATGTAGTGTGACAAATAGAAACATCGAGGAATATATTGTGACAAATAGAAACATCGAGAAATGTAGTGTGACAAACAGAAACATCGAGGAATATATTGTGACAAATAGAAACATCTGGGAATATATTGTGACAAATAGAAACATCGGGGAATATAGTGTGACAAATAGAAACATCGAGGAATATATTGTGACAAATAGAAGCATCGGGGAATATATTGTGACAAATAGAAACATCGGGGAATATAGTGTGACAAATAGAAACATCGAGGGATATATTGTGACAAATAGAAACATCGAGGAATATATTGTGACAAATAGAAACATCGGGGAATATAGTGTGACAAATAGAAACATCGGGGAATATAGTGTGACAAATAAAAACATCGGGGAATATAGTGTGACAAATAGAAACATCGGGGAATATATTGTGACAAATAGAAACATCGGGAAATATAGTGTGACAAATAGAAACATCGGGGAATATATTGTGACAAATAGAAACATCGGGGAATATATTGTGCCAAATAGAAACATCGGGGAATATATTGTGACAAATAGATACATCGGGGAATATAGTGTGACAAATAGAGACATCGAGAAATGTAGTGTGACAAATAGAAACATCGAGGAATAAATTGTGACAAATAGAAACATCTGGGAATATAGTGTGACACATAGAAACATCGGGGAATATAGTGTGACAAATAGAAACATCGGGGAATATATTGTGACAAATAGAAACATCGGGGATTATATTGTGACAAATAGAAACACCGGGGATTATAGTGTGACAAATAGAAATATCGGGGAATATAGTGTGACAAATAGAAACATCGGGGATTATATTGTGACAAATGGAAACACCGGGGATTATATTGTGACAAATAGAAATATCGGGGATTATATTGTGACAAGTAGAAACATCGGGGAATATAGTGTGACAAATAGAAACATCGGGGAATATAGTGTGACAAATAGAAACATCGGGGAATATAGTGTGACAAATAGATACATCGGGGAATATAGTGTGACAAATAGAAACATCGAGAAATGTAGTGTGACAAATAGAAACATCGAGGAATATATTGTGACAAATAGAAACATCGCGGAATATAGTGTGACACATAGAAACATCGGGGAATATAGTGTGACAAATAGAAACATCGGGGAATATATTGTGACAAAAAGAAACATCGGGGAATATAGTGTGACAAATAGAAACATCGGGGAATATATTGTGACAAATAGAAACATCGGGGAATATAGTGTGACAAATAGAAACATCGGGGAATATATTGTGACAAATAGAAACATCGGGGAATATATTGTGACAAATAGAAACATCGGGGAATATAGTGTGACAAATAGAAACATCGGGGAATATAGTGTGACAAATAGAAACATCGGGGATTATATTGTGACAAATAGAAACACCGGGGATTATAGTGTGACAAATAGAAACATCGGGGAATATAGTGTGACAAATAGAAACATCGGGGATTATATTGTGACAAAAAGAAACACCGGGGATTATAGTGTGACAAATAGAAATATCGGGGATTATATTGTGACAAATAGAAACATCGGGGATTATATTGTGACAAATAGAAACACCGGGGATTATAGTGTGACAAATAGAAATATCGGGGATTATATTGTGACAAATAGAAATAGCGGGGATTATATTGTGACAAATAGAAATATCGGGGATTATATTGTGACAAATAGAAACATCGAGACTTGAAGAGAGTAAAGACTTTGAAGTCGTCGATGAGTATGGAACTCTTATCCTTTGCTGCCCAGTTCACTGACCAGTTAGGATTTCCTGCCAATATGGAGGAAATACGACAAGAACCATTCAGGCTGAGTCAGAAAAGTGTTCATTGTTGCAGTTTCCTCATATTGCAAGTCATGCATGCTGCTGGAGCTGCTGAGTTTAGTCCTTTGTGCACGCCGTGAGCTGTGTTTTTCATCTAGATCGTGTTTCGATATTCCGATGGCTACGATGAATGATGATTCATTACGATGATGACGAAGGACAGTTCAGCTGCGTTCACTTTCGGTGCCCCTTGGTCTTATGTCTTTTGGTGTGTGCTGTAGCTGCTATTATGGTGACTGCAGTTGTTTTTCTTTGTTTGGATCCTTCAATAAGAAGAGTTTTAGTTCGGATGATTCCACTGGAACGGGCGGTTGAGCGATTATGGATTTTAATTCGTTGGCAGTGATACCGGGGCCTTCGACTAACAATAATCATAATTATGTGCAGACATTGAATAATAAAAATCTTCTTATTGGCAACCATTGCTGTTATAGTCCGTTTCATAAGTGGTGCCCAACTTTTAAAATCGATATCTTTTAAACCGCTTTTTAAAAGCTTTTCAAAATTTGCATGTAAAGTTATAATGATTAGAACCCAACATGGAATTAATTTCGTTAAAAAAACAACATTTGCTTATTATTGTTGCTTATTTGATTTATATAAATTTATAACGACAGATTGATGTAGTCAAAACTTAATGTTTACAGTATTTAAGTTAAAAATAGCGATTAAAAATCCATACACGGTCAAATTGACGATTTTGCACGCTTTCAACGTGGGTTTTCTGACACAATTAGACACTTGTAGAAAACACGAGGCATTGTGTGTTCCATTTCCGTTCATTCAGCGGCGAAGCCGTCCTCGAACTGAGCAGACAATAATTCTCCTGGTGTTTTGTCTTATCCAATTATTTCCCCATTACGGCCACGCCTTTACCTAGTGAAAATTAATCATAGACCAGCAACTACGGTAATTTCTATTCTTTAGGGCTTCACAATTTACAATTGTGACAAACATCAAAGAAATTCGCCGCTTTAAGAAAACTGCAGCTGCAAGATATTTGTTAAATATACATTTAAAGGGTCTTTTGCATTCTAATAACATTTGGAAAATTTCAACAGTCTTTAACAAATGTTTACTGCGTAATAGCGTTTTGAAGTTGGGCACATGATTTGAAACGAACTAGTGTCCATGTTTCGCGGTTATACGCTAATTGACTTTACATGGAAGTTCAAGATTGTAATTTCTGAAGTTGTTAATTGTTTAAGATATTTCAAGATACTGATCTACTTCCGTGCTGCTCCATGTTGATTGTGTGTGTCGATGGATCCTTTTTCTTCTCTTAGACATATACGGCAACCATAGACATTTTTTTACAATTAAAAAAACCCCGGCATTTACGAAACTCTCTGCACTGGACATCCTGCAAAACAATCTTCATTCCAGTACTGGAACCTAGACGCTTGACTCAAGAACAACAACAAAATATAACACCACAGACAGGAAATGTGTTAGACGCATGGCAGGAATAGTCCGCAGGATCATCATCAGGTCGTATGTCCTTTGCAGAACATTGCAGTCACCACAGTCCGTCTTAAATAAATCTCTGCTGTTATAGTCCGTTTCATAAGTGGTGCCCAACTTTTAAAATCGATATCTTTTAAACCGCTTTTTAAAAGCTTTTCAAAATTTGCATGTAAAGCTATAATGATTAGAACCCAACATGGAATTAATTTCGTTAAAAAAACAACATTTGGTTATTATTGTTGCTTATTTGATTTATATAAATTTATAACGACAGATTGATGTAGTCAAAACTTAATGTTTACAGTATTTAAGTTAAAAATAGCGATTAAAAATCCATACACGGTCAAATTGACGATTTTGCACGCTTTCAACGTGGGTTTTCTGACACAATTAGACACTTGTAGAAAACACGAGGCATTGTGTGTTCCATTTCCGTTCATTCAGCGGCGAAGCCGTCCTCGAACTGAGCAGACAATAATTCTCCTGGTGTTTTGTCTTATCCAATTATTTCCCCATTACGGCCACGCCTTTACCTAGTGAAAATTAATCATAGACCAGCAACTACGGTAATTTCTATTCTTTAGGGCTTCACAATTTACAATTGTGACAAACATCAAAGAAATTCGCCGCTTTAAGAAAACTGCAGCTGCAAGATATTTGTTAAATATACATTTAAAGGGTCTTTTGCATTCTAATAACATTTGGAAAATTTCAACAGTCTTTAACAAATGTTTACTGCGTAATAGCGTTTTGAAGTTGGGCACATGATTTGAAACGAACTAGTGTCCATGTTTCGCGGTTATACGCTAATTGACTTTACATGGAAGTTCAAGATTGTAATTTCTGAAGTTGTTAATTGTTTAAGATATTTCAAGATACTGATCTACTTCCGTGCTGCTCCATGTTGATTGTGTGTGTCGATGGATCCTTTTTCTTCTCTTAGACATATACGGCAACCATAGACATTTTTTTACAATTAAAAAAACCCCGGCATTTACGAAACTCTCTGCACTGGACATCCTGCAAAACAATCTTCATTCCAGTACTGGAACCTAGACGCTTGACTCAAGAACAACAACAAAATATAACACCACAGACAGGAAATGTGTTAGACGCATGGCAGGAATAGTCCGCAGGATCATCATCAGGTCGTATGTCCTTTGCAGAACATTGCAGTCACCACAGTCCGTCTTAAATAAATCTCTGCTGTTATAGTCCGTTTCATAAGTGGTGCCCAACTTTTAAAATCGATATCTTTTAAACCGCTTTTTAAAAGCTTTTCAAAATTTGCATGTAAAGCTATAATGATTAGAACCCAACATGGAATTAATTTCGTTAAAAAAACAACATTTGGTTATTATTGTTGCTTATTTGATTTATATAAATTTATAACGACAGATTGATGTAGTCAAAACTTAATGTTTACAGTATTTAAGTTAAAAATAGCGATTAAAAATCCATACACGGTCAAATTGACGATTTTGCACGCTTTCAACGTGGGTTTTCTGACACAATTAGACACTTGTAGAAAACACGAGGCATTGTGTGTTCCATTTCCGTTCATTCAGCGGCGAAGCCGTCCTCGAACTGAGCAGACAATAATTCTCCTGGTGTTTTGTCTTATCCAATTATTTCCCCATTACGGCCACGCCTTTACCTAGTGAAAATTAATCATAGACCAGCAACTACGGTAATTTCTATTCTTTAGGGCTTCACAATTTACAATTGTGACAAACATCAAAGAAATTCGCCGCTTTAAGAAAACTGCAGCTGCAAGATATTTGTTAAATATACATTTAAAGGGTCTTTTGCATTCTAATAACATTTGGAAAATTTCAACAGTCTTTAACAAATGTTTACTGCGTAATAGCGTTTTGAAGTTGGGCACATGATTTGAAACGAACTAGTGTCCATGTTTCGCGGTTATACGCTAATTGACTTTACATGGAAGTTCAAGATTGTAATTTCTGAAGTTGTTAATTGTTTAAGATATTTCAAGATACTGATCTACTTCCGTGCTGCTCCATGTTGATTGTGTGTGTCGATGGATCCTTTTTCTTCTCTTAGACATATACGGCAACCATAGACATTTTTTTACAATTAAAAAAAAACCCGGCATTTACGAAACTCTCTGCACTGGACATCCTGCAAAACAATCTTCATTCCAGTACTGGAACCTAGACGCTTGACTCAAGAACAACAACAAAATATAACACCACAGACAGGAAATGTGTTAGACGCATGGCAGGAATAGTCCGCAGGATCATCATCAGGTCGTATGTCCTTTGCAGAACATTGCAGTCACCACAGTCCGTCTTAAATAAATCTCTGTCTCTAGCCAGATCTCCCACTTCTTCTTGGTCTGCCTCTGATGCACCGCCCAGAAACCACACTTTCTTTTATTGTTCTTTCCAGCCCGATGTGTCTTATTGACGTGGCCATACTATTGTTATTTCCTCTGTAGAATGGTGTCTGCACGATAAGATCAAAAATAAAGAATTGTGGGGAAAAGGTAGGAATAAATCCCACTATGGAATACATAAAGGAACAACAGATAAATGGTTTAGTCACGAAGGTGGAAAAAGATATAACACACCAATCCTTCAACAAAAGTTACAAGAGTACCTGACCTATGGGCCGACCACGAATAAAATGGACTGAAACATTAGGTAATATAACAGAAGGAGATGCTAACATAAAAGACTGTAAACTATATCTCCCTTCAACGTTGAAAGGAAAATGAGGAAGGAAAGAAGAGGAAGAAAAATACACAGGAAGACATCAAGAATCTTCTTCTCCTTTCACCCGGTCGGTAAGTGGTCGTAGATGTGTCGACTCTCGGCCTGGCAGATTGGCCGGAGAACTTTGCCAAGACCACTTTAGCCCCCTGTTGTACACCGCGATCAGAGAGGGCTAGACACCGGATCTCACGAGGGGATGAGGAAAGCTCACGACGGGATGAGGAAAACTCAGGCACCTGTAGCGGGATTTGAACCTAGGACCTACCTGTTCAGACCAATGCCTAGACCACCGAGCCCTCGCCACAGCAACAATTAAAACTTGTTGTTTAGTCGACATGTCATCCTCATCGCACATCGGACAAATCCACAAGTGATGAGATCTCCTTCAACGTATAGAGACTAACGACTTGGCTCAGACACTGGTGTTTTGTTGGTTGATAACGTTTCATTGTATTCCTGCGCTGCGTTCCCGTCTGGCATCTTCAATCTTAACATGATATTCGTTCAGTCTGTTCATGGTTGAGACTTCAGTGTCATTTTTTTAAACGTTTTAGTTTCGTCCAGCGTCCACGAGGGTATTCAGAATATCAGCGCGGTCTAATGTTCTTCCACACTCAACGCCAGCCAAACTGGCAAATATGTCAGCACACACATTAATTCGTACACCCGCATGTCCTGGAGCGAAAATAACGTGAATGTTTGTTAACTCCAGCCACTCTAACCACTGCCGTCGAGGTCAGCCAGTTGTGATCTTTCTGATCATACTCATTGAGAATACAGGCTTGTGTCTGAAGTGTCTCAAGCCATAATTTCATAAGCTACGTGTAATCAATGCGGAACGCATCACTGATTTCCTTCACAGTCTGCCTACAACATGAGCCGTGAAAGCCCACGAGCTCCGTGCGTGTGGAATACCAGAGCCATCTGTGTAAATAACTGAGCCACTCACAGGAAAGTTCTCGAAAATCAAGACCTGCATTCTCTGTCTAGTGTGATCTCTACAGGAAAGTTCTCGAAAATCAAGACCTGCATTCTCTGTCTAGTGTGATCTCTACAGGAAAGCACGTACTGCACTCTGTCGTTACTAGTACTCATACTTCCCCGGGCACTGTTTGAATCAAAATCATTTAAGAAAAGAAGAAAGTCAACGATTCCCTACGCATCTCAATGCCTAAAAGGAACATGATGTTAGTGTCTGTATTTTTCACTGACAAAAACCTTTTTTTTTTAAATAGGTGATGTGGTCGGTATCACGCAAGGTCATCTAACTTTCCCATTAAAAAACCCGGCACAAATATAAAGCTGAGTAAATCTAGAATAACAGGAGAAAGACCTATGGTTATGGTTAGTTGAAGGTCCCAATTTCCCTGTAAAAGAATTAAAATCCATAATTGTTCAAGCGCCGGTGTCAGTGGAATCATCCGAATTAAAACCCATCTAATTGAAGGATCCAAACAAAGAAAGACAACTGCAGTCCCCATCATGGCAGCTACAGCACACGCCAAAAACATAAGGCCAAGCGGCACCGAAAGTGAACGCAGCTGAAATGTCCTTCGTCATACGAAACCATCATTCATCGTAAGCAAATGGAATATTGAAACACGATCCAGATGAGACACACAGCTCACGGTGTGCACAGAGCACTAACTCAGTAGCTCCTGCAACAAGCCGGACTTGGAATATGAGGAACTGCAACAAGGAACAATTTTCACACTGAGCCTCAATCGTTCCCGCTGTCTATCACCCACGTACTCCGCTGCACCAGCGAAGATCCAAACAGTGGAATTTCCGATCTGCACGCTTATCGACCTAAAGAGACACTAAAAAGAACACTTATAAGAGAAGCAAAGTTGGCTGGCATAGACTTATTAGATAAGATCGAATATGTCGCCAAGAATAGAAATGGGTGGCGAAAAACACTACAAGTCAGAAGTGACGTCTAACGGCGCAGGAAGCATCTAGAGTCCTAGAATCCTGGATGGAACAGACCTCTTGTACAATCTTTCCTGCAGTTCAGTTCACTACCCAGTGGCGTTTCTTATTTACATTTTTAACTCCATCTAATATGATTGGTGTATCATAACTCTAATTCTGTGCTACACAAGCACTGGAAAATAGTTTTTCTTGCACGATTAGTGGTGAGACAGAAGCACTGCCAACACAGACCACAAACAAATGAGGGGGAGAGTTGTACACGATTAAAGGGAAGCTAGAAACGTGTTGGTATATTTGATTCCACAATGGTGTAACTTCCTGTACTCGAGTGATCACTTCCGGTTCAAGCAGCCGGTGACAGCAGCAGAAGGGAGAGACCCAAGTCGAGCCACCTCAAACATGTCAGAGAACAAAGACCAGGAGTTTGCTTGGAAGATTAAAAACGGAGAGGTGGCCGGTGTCAAGGCGTTTGTAGAAATTGAGGTAAGACCGGGGCGTGGTGACCTCCACTCCCTATCTGATAATGACCCACTTCAACCTTTCCCCTTTTCCTCATTCAATCATTTTCAAGGAAGGCCGCCGACATTTATTCATTATATTTGATTCAAATATTTTAAGGGACTCACTGCTACATGTCGGACCATATAAAATACAATCTACAGAAACTAATGCCACTGGTGACTTGTGTCCAAAATATGGTTCCAGCTTCCGTATATTGTAATCGAACCTTGACTTTCTCAGAATGATGTTGATTGTTCCAGTAACTGACTGTTATCATTGTCAATCTTGTGTGTTTTTGATCGTTCCCGTTCCAGATATAACTTAACTATCACTATTATGATGTATCATAATCAACATAAACATCATAATGATTCTGATAATGTATGTTGCAGTATGTAATAGTGGTAATTAGTAATAAATTAATATTATGTTTGTATCATATTTAATTTACTTATTTAGATAATTTAAAAAAAATGTAAAACATAATAGCTAGATAGATATTACAAATTACCCTTGGCTATCATCATCATGTGCCATATCGGTTGGCGTAGGTGATCATGTCCTTCCACAATCTTCTATCTACAGTGATAACAGTGCATCGTTTCAGTTCTGTTGTTGAGTGTTTTCCATGCCATGACACCAAGCTGTCCAGTATTTTCTCTCTTTGTCATCCGCGATCTCTCTTTCCTTTTATTTTGCCAGTTGTAACCAAGTACATCTTCTCAATATTCCTATACTATATGGTGCAGAAACATGGACATTAGACAAGAAAACAGAACAGAGAATTGAAGCCTTTGAAATGTGGATATATAGAAGAATAGGTAGAATTGGATGGAAGGAAAAGAAAACAAACGACAAAGTCTTAAAACAACTAAAAATGAAAAGAGAACTACCAAACACAATTCAAACAAGACAAATGCGATTTTTGGGTCATGTTAAAAGACATAACAGCCTACTAAAACTAATCCTGGAGGGGAAAATACAAGGTAAAAGAGGCAGAGGCAGACCAAGACTAACATGGATGAGTAACATCAAAAGATGGACAAATCAGTCTATGACAGCCTTCACCATCAAATCAAGAGACAGAGCAGAATGGCGCTCCATGGTAGCCAACCTTCGTTGTGGAGACGGCACTCGATGATGATGAACCAAGTATTCCAACTTTCCTCTTCTCATGATGTGCCCGAAAAATATTGTTTCATTCTGATGTTTTTTAGGAGCTCCCTTTTTGTGTTGGCCTCTTTGAGAATTTCCTCATTGGTCTTTTTAGCTGTCCAGGGAACTTTCAACATTCTTCTGAGAAATCCCATCTCTGTGGCCTCTAATTGTCTTTTCATTTGTTTGTTTACTGTCCATGATTTGCTACTAAAGGTTAGAATTGGCTCTATATAGCACCAATGAACTCTCTTTCTCACTTCTATTGACATAGATTTGTTGCATAAGATATTTTTCATTTTCTGAAATGCTATTTTGGCCTTAGCTATTCTGCATTTTATTTCCATGGTGCATCTTCCATCTGATGTTATTATTGTATCCAAGTATTTGACGCATTGCACTTGTTTCAGATTTGTCCTGTTTATTTTTATGCTGCATGATGGTCATGATTGTTTCTTTGATATGACCATTACTTCTGTTTTCTTACTATTCAGACTGAGACCTTTTTGTTGCTTTCTTTTACTATTATGTCTATCATTTCTTATAGTTCATTCTCTGTCTCTGCTGTTAAGGCTGTAGCAATATAACGATACCTTATTCATGTCCTACTGTACATCTGTTATAGAAAAGTTATCAATTTAAGTGAATTGTTATGATAAAGAGCTATGTCTGATAATGGTTGACTTTCTGCTATCAAAATCAATATCTAGGCCATGACCCTTCCATCAGGTTATAAAGGGTTATCATGTAAGAAAAACAGTGGAGTAATCATGTTAATTTAAAGGGAGATGGTACCTCATCTATTTCAAAACTACTCGTGGTCAGATTCTATTCAAATTTCACACGATTATTAAAAAATGAACTGTTAGTAAAAATAGCTGTATTGCTTTACTTGATGTTAGCTATTTTAATGAGACTATCAATTCATAGACACAGATTCACAAAGCTGGTTAAGCTACAGTAAGCCACTATTGTGAGATTGTGGTTTTCTCTGTGGGGGTCTTGTCATTTCAATTGTTACAGAAAACCACTTGCTGGTCTGATCACTTTGAAATTTCAATACACTATTGATGAGACACCGGCAACTTGAGTGACAAGAATCTGGTGGTCAGGAAGCTAAAAAAAAAAAAAACCAGGATGTGAATGTCCAAATTATCAGTGTATCAAAGTAGCAAATATATTGTACTAAATCACTGCTCTTGTACTGAATACTAAATACTATTATTAATTTAACTTGTATGCCCATCTTACCCAGCTGTCATCGTTGCTGTGCACCACATCAGTAATCAAACATAAGTCACAGTTTTTGTTGTTTGCATTCGTCAGCCGAGTCCTGAGTTTTATGTAAATATCACTTTGTCATATCTGTCACACTGGCAGCCATGCGCTCAAGTGTCCCTCACCATACAGGCAGGTATTCTCCAACTTCAAACCGTTGAATTTTAACGTTTTGGGTAAATCTTTTCCTATTAATTTTGCTCAGGCAAAGACCCATTTTGGCTTATTGTTGTAGATTTCCAACTGCCTAGGGTTTATTTGTGCAGGGTGCATACAGGACTTCCTGTTTCTTCACTTTTATCTAAGAGGGTTAGATATTGATCTCCATACCCAGAGACCAGGGGAAGTTAGCACCATGAATAAACCACGGATTCAAATTTTAAAAAATTGTCCACTGCCTGTGGTGGGGATTGAACTCAGGAACCTCTTGTCTAGAGGCTCATATCTCTAGACCACCTAGGCCACAACACAGTTATCCTTGCCTTCATTTTTAGAGTCTCACCTGTGCTGTATATACCAAACTAAAGGTTTACAAATGGAAAAAAAATGTATACATTAATTTTAAAATGTTAATATTATAATAATAAATTATTAAATTTATTTTTATTTTAAATTAGTAAATATAAATTTACATACTTATGTGGTCAGCTCACAGGAAGCCAGGTCTCCAAACAAGACACAAAGCAATACCTAATACCACCAAGAAACATCTATACAGAATATATTCATTCCCACATTGTGCTACCAATGCCTAACATCGTCACTTATGTCCAAGCACAAAAGAAAGCTTGTCACCACAGAGATGAGATGTCTGAGAAAAGCACCTGGAGTGACCAGAAAAGACTAAATTAGAAATAAATTAAGAGAAAGAGTAGGCATTGAGCCAATCCTAAGCTACTTACATAAACAATAAACTGGTTTGTCCATCTAGAAGGAATGCCTTGCAATTCCTTACCTTACAAAGCTTATATTAAAAGAGGAGAAGGAAGAAGAGCAAGAGGTGGACCCAGAGCAAGATGGACAGATAGCATCAAAGAAGCCCTTCAAACAAGATCAGTAGAGAATGAGTGAAGCCACCAAAAGGATGGGAACCAGAACCTGTATCTCCCCGAACATTCAAACGGGTGCAAGAGGAAACAAAAAAAAGAAGAAAAATACTTTTGTATTTAAATAATTCATTTGAATAATTATTCTTGATTCTATTCCCAGGAATTTGATGTGAACAAAAAAGTGCAAGGGCGATACCCACTTCATTACGCGGCAGACTATGGTCAGACTGAAGTTATAGAATACTTACTCTCAAAAGGTGCCAACATTAATGTGAGTAAACACCCCCCTATATTTTCAAAGTTATGTACCTTGACTGTTGCTAATGATAGTTGAATCAGCGTGGTCTAAGATGCAGGGCTTATTCCAGTGGCCCATATCTAGAGTTCTAATTAATAGAAGATAAACCAATAGAATCATTAGAAGATTATTGTTAATGGGTAAATAAGACAATCTTGTCTCCAGGTTAAATAGTTTGTGTTAGATGACAACTTGCATGCTTATGTTTGTAGTTTGTGTTAGATAACAGCTCAAGAAATGGCACCAGCTTGCATGCTTATGTCTGTAGTTTGTGTTAGATAACAGCTCAAGAAATGGGAGCAACGCAACTTGTATGCTTATGTCTCTAGTTTGTGTTAGATGACAGCTCAAGAAATGGGAGCAACTTGCATGCTCATGTCTGTATTTGTATTCAAACCATGGACTACTCTCTACCATTTCTCTTGTAAAACATGCTTTTCATTTTGATTTCGGTCAAGCTCTACAGCTTTTCATTGTAATTCTGAATAGTTGAACTAAAGAAACCACCACACAATCATAGAGCCACACAATCATAGAGCCACACAATCATAGAGAAAATGTCAATTTCTGTCAAAGTGGCAAGAAAAATACATTTTGTTGAACATAACAGTAAACAACATTTGTTATTTATTCCTAAGTTTCAAAAGTGTCATGTAAACAGACACTGTGCTAGAGCATCCGTAAAACACAATAAGATGATAAGCACAATGGGTATTGAGTTTAATGCCAGTCGTTCATTTTCCCATTTACCGCAGAGAGACTTGTATGTGCTCCAGCAATGGTCTTCACCTCCTTGCAGTAAACTCTCTCTCTTGGGCAATCAAAGCTTGGACCACAATTCACCAAATGAGCCATGTACTCAGTGTGGCTGATAGTTGCAAGTCCTGTAAACAAATGCTTCTTCCTGATTGTGGTCTGTTCAGATGTTTCTCAGCGCTTGTTGTATCTTCTCCCCATTGCTGCTGAACACATCTCTTGCCCTTCCTGTAATCACAGCGGTACTGTTTCAATTTTTGCTGACAGTAATGTATAGACACAAACAGCGAGGGATAAAAGAAAGATCAAAACTCCTGAAAGATTATAGAATATAACCACACAAAACAACAATCAGAAACAAGAGTATAAAGGCAAATTAAATATAAAGAGATATGGCTACCAACACAGTAACCAACCAGGTGCAACAACTGAAGGGTGACCTGACATAAGATTGGTTAGTGAAATACTAAAGATGGTCTTGAGGGGACAGGATGGTCTTGAAGGGACAGGATGGTCTTGAGGGGACAGGATGGTCTTGAAGGGACAGAATGGTCTTGAGGGGACAGGACAGGCAGGATGGTCTTGAGGGGACAGGATTGTCTTGAAGGACAGGATGGTCTTGAGGGGACAGGATGGTCTTGAAGGGACAGGATTGTCTTGAGGGGACAGGATTGTCTTGAGGAGACAGGATGGTCTTGAGGGGACAGGATGGTCTTGAGGGGACAGGATGGTCTTTAGGGGACCTCATTGCCATACAGTGAGTGTTGATCACTGACAACTTTCTGCACTGGTGTTGTCATGGACCCCAAGAGATCATCATTCTGTTTCACAGGCCTCGTTGGTGTTATGTCATTTCACGGGCCTCGTTGGTGTTATGTCATTTCACAGGCCTCGTTGGTGTTATGTCATTTCACAGGCCTCCTCGGTGTTATGTCATTTCACAGGCCTAGTTGGTGTTATGTCATTTCACAGGCCTCATTGGTGTTATGTCATTTCACAGGCCTCGTTGGTGTTATTTCATTTCACAGGCCTCGTTGGTGTTATGTCATTTCACAGGCCTCATTGGTGTTATGTCATTTCACAGGCCTCATTGGTGTTATGTCATTTCACAGGCCGCGTTGGTGTTATGTCATTTCACAGGCCTCGTTGGTGTTATGTCATTTCACAGGCCTAGTTGGTGTTATGTCATTTCACAGGCCTCGTTGGTGTTATATCATTTCACAGGCCTCGTTGGTGTTATGTCATTTCACAGGCCTCGTTGGTGTTATGTCATTTCACAGGCCTCATTGGTGTTATGTCATTTCAAAGGCCTAGTTGGTGTTATGTCATTTCACAGGCCTCATTGGTGTTATATCATTTCACAGGCCGCGTTGGTGTTATGTCATTTCACAGGCCGCGTTGGTGTTATGTCATTTCACAGGCCGCGTTGGTGTTATGTCATTTCACAGGCCTAGTTGGTGTTGTGTCATTTCACATGCCTCATTGGTGTTATGTCATTTCACAGGCCTCATTGGTGTTATGTCAATTCACAGGCCTCGTTGGTGTTGTGTCATTTCACAGGCCTCATTGGTGTTATGTCATTTCACAGGCCTCATTGGTATTATGTCAATTCACAGGCCTCGTTGGTGTTATGTCATTTCACTACATATCTTCTCTAGTCTTTGAAGCTCTCCATGGACATTTTGATACAGAACACTCTCACCTGTATTGTTCTCTTTGTTTGTTCATATTATCTCCATTGCTAGTTCATGAATGCAGAAGCTAATATTGCAGTCTGGTTGCATGTCATTTATAACTTCAAATATTACACATAACAGTAGTTGAGGCTACAGCTCACATAACAGTAGTTGAGGCTACAGCTCACATAACAGTAGGTTGTAAAAACATGAGGCAACAAGACTCAGGATCTGTTGATGAAGTCATTGCTTTCAGGAGGATTGTCTTCAACAAACACTTTCCTTGCTGATATGTTTCATGCCTTACTATTAAGGTTGTGCCATGTCATCTTCATCTCTGCTTGTGCCAGTCTTCCTCCAAGTATATATTGGCCTGTCATGTAACACTCTCAGTTGGTTTACCTAAAGTTGTCCTATCCAATTTCATCGTTTCTGTCGCACCTCTTTGTCCACTGATGTTTAGCAGTTGACCATAATTCTAAGATAGTAATTTTGTCTTGCCATTTCCATCATGGTATTCTGTGCTAACAGCCTTTCATGAAACTTTGTGACTTGTTTTTTCTTCTCCCTACATTTCACATCCAATAATATAAGATTGATTAAATTGAACATTTGTACTTTTAGATCAATTTCTTTGGATTTACAAGCTTTTCCTAGAGCAAATAAAGCTGCTCTTGCTTTTGTTCTCCTTTTATTGCTATCATTCTTGCTACTTCTTCTTTGTCTACATGGGTGGAATTAAACGCCTTGTAGAAATATTTCTCTTAGTGCTGTTGCCAATAGCAACAGAATAAACAATAGGTCAAATGCCAGTCCACTGATAAGAAGTCCAGGTTAAAGCTGTTAGAATGTCTGAAGTTGATACATGTGATAAGTGTGCAGTCACAAGATACAAAGACTAGGAAAACAATGACAGTCAAAGCAAGCACTGGGGGCTGAAATTCACTATTTTAGGAAACTGTGCATAGCTTTTGAGGACAGAATTAAGGAAAAAAGACAGCGATGTTTGAGAGAGATGTGTTAGTAAGTGAATCATTGAGAGAGAGATGTGTTTGTAAGTGAATCATTGAGAGAGAGATGTGTTAGTAAGTGAATCATTGAGAGAGAGAGAGATGTGTTAGTAAGTGAATCATTGAGAGAGAGAGAGAGATGTGTTAGTAAGTGAATCATTGAGAGAGAGAGATGTGTTTGTAAGTGAATCATTGAGAGAGAGATGTGTTAATAAGTGAATCATTGAGAGAGAGATGTGTTAGTAAGTGAATCATTGAGAGAGAGATGTGTTAGTAAGTGAATCATTGAGAGAGAGAGATGTGTTAGTAAGTGAATCATTGAGAGAGAGAGATGTGTTAGTAAGTGAATCATTGAGAGAGAGAGATGTGTTAGTAAGTGAATCATTGAGAGAGAGAGATGTGTTAGTAAGTGAATCATTGAGAGAGAGAGATGTGTTAGTAAGTGAATCATTGAGAGAGAGAGATGTGTTAGTAAGTGAATCATTGAGAGAGAGAGATGTGTTTGTAAGTGAATCATTGAGAGAGAGATGTGTTAATAAGTGAATCATTGAGAGAGAGATGTGTTAGTAAGTGAATCATTGAGAGAGAGATGTGTTAGTAAGTGAATCATTGAGAGAGAGATGTGTTTGTAAGTGAATCATTGAGAGAGAGATGTGTTAGTAAGTGAATCATTGAGAGAGAGAGAGAGAGATGTGTTAGTAAGTGAATCATTGAGAGAGAGAGAGAGATGTGTTAGTAAGTGAATCATTGAGAGAGAGAGATGTGTTTGTAAGTGAATCATTGAGAGAGAGATATGTTAGTAAGTGAATCATTGAGAGAGAGAGAGATGTGTTAGTAAGTGAATCATTGAGAGAGAGATATGTTAGTAAGTGAATCATTGAGAGAGAGATATGTTAGTAAGTGAATCATTGAGAGAGATGTGTTAGTAAGTGAATTCATTGAGAGAGAGAGATGTTAGTAAGTGAATCATTGAGAGAGAGATGTGTTAGTAAGTGAATCATTGAGAGAGAGAGAGAGATGTGTTAGTAAGTGAATCATTGAGAGAGAGAGATGTGTTTGTAAGTGAATCATTGAGAGAGAGATGTGTTAGTAAGTGGATCATTGAGAGAGAGATGTGTTAGTTAGTAAGTGAATCATTGAGAGAGAGATGTGTTAGTAAGTGGATCATTGAGAGAGAGATGTGTTAGTTAGTAAGTGAATCATTGAGAGAGAGATGTGTTAGTTAGTAAGTGAATCATTGAGAGAGAGATGTGTTAGTTAGTGAATCATTGAGAGAGAGATGTGTTAGTAAGTGAATCATTGAGAGAGAGATGTGTTAGTTAGTGAATCATTGAGAGAGAGATGTGTTAGTTAGTAAGTGAATCATTGAGAGAGAGATGTGTTAGTTAGTAAGTGAATCATTGAGAGAGAGATGTGTTAGTAAGTGAATCATTGAGAGAGATGTGTTAGTAAGTGAATCATTGAGAGAGATGTGTTAGTAAGTGAATCATTGAGAGAGATGTGTTAGTAAGTGAATCATTGAGAGAGATGTGTTAGTAAGTGAATCATTGAAAGAGAAGTGCATCCGATTGGTGTGACTGACCAAGATGGTCACCTAGTAAAATCAGGCTCAGGACTTGTGGAATTCTTGCTGCAATGTGTTTTCAAGTGATACTTTTTGTAGCCTGTGTTTTCATTTGAGGAGACAGCAGTAGCCCAGCCACTTTCACCTCACCACAGAGTCAGTGTGGTATTGGTACCAGTGCATGGAAATTCATGCTGCAAGAGACAACTGTTGATTGAAATGGAACAGTGCCATGCCCTAGTTTGACCCTGGGATGAGATGAGTGATTTGATGGAACAGTGCCATGCCCTAGTTTGACCCTGGGATGAGATGAGTGATTTGATGGAACAGTGCCATGCCCTAGTTTGACCCTGGGATGAGATGAGTGATTTGATGGAACAGTGCCATGCCCTAGTTTGACCCTGGGATGGGATGAGTGATTTGATGGAACAGTGCCATGCCCTAGTTTGACCCTGGGATGGGATGAGTGATTTGATGGAACAGTGCCATGCCCTAGTTTGACCCTGGGATGGGATGAGTGATTTGATGGAACAGTGCCATGCCCTAGTTTGACCCTGGGATGAGATGAGTGATTTGATGGAACAGTGCCATGCCCTAGTTTGACCCTGGGATGAGATGAGTGATTTGATGGAACAGTGCCATGCCCTAGTTTGACCCTGGGATGAGATGAGTGATTTGATGGAACAGTGCCATGCCCTAGTTTGACCCTGGGATGAGATGAGTGATTTGATGGAACAGTGCCATGCCCTAGTTTGACCCTGGGATGAGATGAGTGATTTGATGGAACAGTGCCATGCCCTAGTTTGACCCTGGGATGAGATGAGTGATTTGATGGAACAGTGCCATGCCCTAGTTTGACCCTGGGATGAGATGAGTGATTTGATGGAACAGTGCCATGCCCTAGTTTGACCCTGGGATGAGATGAGTGATTTGATGGAACAGTGCCATGCCCTAGTTTGACCCTGGGATGAGATGAGTGATTTGATGGAACAGTGCCATGCCCTAGTTTGACCCTGGGATGAGATGAGTGATTTGATGGAACAGTGCCATGCCCTAGTTTGACCCTGGGATGAGATGAGTGATTTGATGGAACAGTGCCATGCCCTAGTTTGACCCTGGGATGAGATGAGTGATTTGATGGAACAGTGCCATGCCCTAGTTTGACCCTGGGATGAGATGAGTGATTTGATGGAACAGTGCCATGCCCTAGTTTGACCCTGGGATGAGATGAGTGATTTGATGGAACAGTGCCATGCCCTAGTTTGACCCTGGGATGAGATGAGTGATTTGATGGAACAGTGCCATGCCCTAGTTTGACCCTGGGATGAGATGAGTGATTTGATGGAACAGTGCCATGCCCTAGTTTGACCCTGGGATGAGATGAGTGATTTGATGGAACAGTGCCATGCCCTAGTTTGACCCTGGGATGAGATGAGTGATTTGATGGAACAGTGCCATGCCCTAGTTTGACCCTGGGATGAGATGAGTGATTTGATGGAACAGTGCCATGCCCTAGTTTGACCCTGGGATGAGATGAGTGATTTGATGGAACAGTGCCATGCCCTAGTTTGACCCTGGGATGAGATGAGTGATTTGATGGAACAGTGCCATGCCCTAGTTTGACCCTGGGATGAGATGAGTGATTTGATGGAACAGTGCCATGCCCTAGTTTGACCCTGGGATGAGATGAGTGATTTGATGGAACAGTGCCATGCCCTAGTTTGACCCTGGGATGAGATGAGTGATTTGATGGAACAGTGCCATGCCCTAGTTTGACCCTGGGATGAGATGAGTGATTTGATGGAACAGTGCCATGCCCTAGTTTGACCCTGGGATGAGATGAGTGATTTGATGGAACAGTGCCATGCCCTAGTTTGACCCTGGGATGAGATGAGTGATTTGATGGAACAGTGCCATGCCCTAGTTTGACCCTGGGATGAGATGAGTGATTTGATGGAACAGTGCCATGCCCTAGTTTGACCCTGGGATGAGATGAGTGATTTGATGGAACAGTGCCATGCCCTAGTTTGACCCTGGGATGAGATGAGTGATTTGATGGAACAGTGCCATGCCCTAGTTTGACCCTGGGATGAGATGAGTGATTTGATGGAACAGTGCCATGCCCTAGTTTGACCCTGGGATGAGATGAGTGATTTGATGGAACAGTGCCATGCCCTAGTTTGACCCTGGGATGAGATGAGTGATTTGATGGAACAGTGCCATGCCCTAGTTTGACCCTGGGATGAGATGAGTGATTTGATGGAACAGTGCCATGCCCTAGTTTGACCCTGGGATGAGATGAGTGATTTGATGGAACAGTGCCATGCCCTAGTTTGACCCTGGGATGAGATGAGTGATTTGATGGAACAGTGCCATGCCCTAGTTTGACCCTGGGATGAGATGAGTGATTTGATGGAACAGTGCCATGCCCTAGTTTGACCCTGGGATGGGATGAGTGATTTGATGGAACAGTGCCATGCCCTAGTTTGACCCTGGGATGGGATGAGTGATTTGATGGAACAGTGCCATGCCCTAGTTTGACCCTGGGATGAGATGAGTGATTTGATGGAACAGTGCCATGCCCTAGTTTGACCCTGGGATGGGATGAGTGATTTGATGGAACAGTGCCATGCCCTAGTTTGACCCTGGGATGGGATGAGTGATTTGATGGAACAGTGCCATGCCCTAGTTTGACCCTGGGATGGGATGAGTGATTTGATGGAACAGTGCCATGCCCTAGTTTGACCCTGGGATGGGATGAGTGATTTGATGGAACAGTGCCATGCCCTAGTTTGACCCTGGGATGGGATGAGTGATTTGATGGAACAGTGCCATGCCCTAGTTTGACCCTGGGATGGGATGAGTGATTTGATGGAACAGTGCCATGCCCTAGTTTGACCCTGGGATGGGATGAGTGATTTGATGGAACAGTGCCATGCCCTAGTTTGACCCTGGGATGGGATGAGTGATTTGATGGAACAGTGCCATGCCCTAGTTTGACCCTGGGATGAGATGAGTGATTTGATGGAACAGTGCCATGCCCTAGTTTGACCCTGGGATGAGATGAGTGATTTGATGGAACAGTGCCATGCCCTAGTTTGACCCTGGGATGAGATGAGTGATTTGATGGAACAGTGCCATGCCCTAGTTTGACCCTGGGATGAGATGAGTGATTTGATGGAACAGTGCCATGCCCTAGTTTGACCCTGGGATGAGATGAGTGATTTGATGGAACAGTGCCATGCCCTAGTTTGACCCTGGGATGGGATGAGTGATTTGATGGAACAGTGCCATGCACTAGTTTGACCCTGGGATGGGATGAGTGATTTGATGGAACAGTGCCATGCCCTAGTTTGACCCTGGGATGAGATGAGTGATTTGATGGAACAGTGCCATGCCCTAGTTTGACCCTGGGATGAGATGAGTGATTTGATGGAACAGTGCCATGCCCTAGTTTGACCCTGGGATGAGATGAGTGATTTGATGGAACAGTGCCATGCCCTAGTTTGACCCTGGGATGGGATGAGTGATTTGATGGAACAGTGCCATGCCCTAGTTTGACCCTGGGATGAGATGAGTGATTTGATGGAACAGTGCCATGCCCTAGTTTGACCCTGGGATGAGATGAGTGATTTGATGGAACAGTGCCATGCCCTAGTTTGACCCTGGGATGGGATGAGTGATTTGATGGAACAGTGCCATGCCCTAGTTTGACCCTGGGATGAGATGAGTGATTTGATGGAACAGTGCCATGCCCTAGTTTGACCCTGGGATGAGATGAGTGATTTGATGGAACAGTGCCATGCCCTAGTTTGACCCTGGGATGAGATGAGTGATTTGATGGAACAGTGCCATGCCCTAGTTTGACCCTGGGATGAGATGAGTGATTTGATGGAACAGTGCCATGCCCTAGTTTGACCCTGGGATGAGATGAGTGATTTGATGGAACAGTGCCATGCCCTAGTTTGACCCTGGGATGAGATGAGTGATTTGATGGAACAGTGCCATGCCCTAGTTTGACCCTGGGATGAGATGAGTGATTTGATGGAACAGTGCCATGCCCTAGTTTGACCCTGGGATGAGATGAGTGATTTGATGGAAAATGTGCTATTAGAAGAACTGCTGTCAGATTGAGTGTTTTACCAAAGTAGAGGCCTGGCTTGATTGGGACAGAATTTCTTACATTGATCCAGAAGTGTTCATCATGTGTGAGTGATCCACAAGTGTTCATCATGTGTGAGTGATCCACAAGTGTTCATCATGTGTGAGTGATCCTGAAGTGTTCATCATGTGTGAGTGATCCTGAAGTGTTCATCATGTGTGAGTGATCCTGAAGTGTTCATCATGTGTGAGTGATCCTGAAGTGTTCATCATGTGTGAGTGATCCTGAAGTGTTCATCATGTGTGAGTGATCCTGAAGTGTTCATCATGTGTGAGTGATCCTGAAGTGTTCATCATGTGTGAGTGATCCTGAAGTGTTCATCATGTGTGAGTGATCCTGAAGTGTTCATCATGTGTGAGTGATCCTGAAGTGTTCATCATGTGTGAGTGATCCTGAAGTGTTCATCATGTGTGAGTGATCCTGAAGTGTTCATCATGTGTGAGTGATCCACAAGTGTTCATCATGTGTGAGTGATCCTGACAAACACTCTGTAGGTTACTGGGCTGTAGTAGATATAGGACTCTTCCAAAGTCTGAAATTGTTTCAAGGGAAGGGGTTCAGCTATTGGTTGATGTTTTAGGTCTTTATAGAGACCAATACTTGTTAGGGAGATCATTGCTAGAAGTTTGTGCACAAGACTCGTATTGTCATGTGTGGTTTGAAGGTCAGTGGAAGTTATTTGGAAGATCATGCATTCTCTCTGTTGTGTGGCCAAGGGGGCAAAAGGAAAAAGTGTTGGACCAATGGGTACAGAACCACATCCACTTTAATGGGGGGGGGGGGGGGGGGGGTTGAGCAAACTAAGAAAGGTTCCTTAACATATGTTAGCATCAACTTCCTACAGGAACTAATGTGTAATGTTTACCTACAACAAGACCATGTTGGTACGCTTTGTGTTCCATCTGCTACTTTATTTGTGACACATGCAGGATCCTCCCATACTCTCTTGTTATTTGCCATTTTTCTCAACTGTTTCCATGAGACACTTGAGGCAAGTCATGAACTAAAATACGCAAGTAATTTCTGTCATCGGTCAAGATGTAGATTATGCACATATTTTTTTTTTTAATGTGTGGTGTATTTATCTCTTGTCTTTGTGTTGTCTGTTCATCAGGCTTGTGACAAGTATGGGATTACGCCATTGTTATCTGCCATCTTTGAGGGCCATACAGAGTGTGTCGACCTTTTGCTGAAGAGGGTAAGTTGGAGGATGCCCCTCACTATGTTTGTCTTACATGCTGTCTATGTTTGTCTTACATGCTGTCTATGTTTGTCTTACATGCTGTCTATGTTTGTCTTACATGCTGTCTATATTTCTCTTACATGCTGTCTATGTTTCTCTTACATGCTGTCTATGTTTGTCTTACATGCTGTCTATGTTTGTCTTACATGCTGTCTATATTTCTCTTACATGCTGTCTATGTTTCTCTTACATGCTGTCTATGTTTGTCTTACATGCTGTCTATGTTTGTCTTACATGCTGTCTATGTTTGTCTTACATGCTGTCTATGTTTGTCTTACATGCTGTCTATGTTTGTCTTACATGCTGTCTATGTTTGTCTTACATGCTGTCTATGTTTGATCTGTATGCATGTGCACATGCACTATAGCTTCAACTGTAGTCCTTATAAATTTCCTGTATATCATTTATTTTTTAAAAAAATAGTGCAGTATAAGTGTCAATTAGTGTCCAGACTTAACACAAACCACAAGGAAGCAGTTTATTGTACCTCCGCTCTGGGGCCTACTATCTCCCCTGCTCTTTATGACATACATGGACTGTCATGCAAGTTAGCCAACCCATCAGAGACAGAGGAGATCAGCAAGCTTTTATTTGTAGACGATCAAGCACTAATACATGGACAAATGGAAGACCTATCAAAACACCTATATAGACTCAACAGCATAGGCACAAAACAAAACATGAAAATCAACAACAACAAAACGGAAGTCATGAATGTCACAAAAGAGAAACAGAACATCACATAACTATAGAAGGCAGACAACTAAAACATGTAGAGTAATTCAAATACCTAGGAAGTCTTGTTACAAATGACAATTCACAAACAGCAGAAATAGACTCAAGATACAACAAAGCTTGTCAAATCATTGGACAGCTATCACCACTATTGTCTAACAGGGAAATAACTCTAGAGGCAAAACGGGCACTCTTCAATACAATCTTCATCCCAACGTTGTGCTACCAATGCCAGTTCTGGATGCAAGAGGATTAAGTTGCAAGAACAATAAGAAAAATAACCTCTACTGAGATGAAATGTAATAGACGAATGACAGGAAACAGCCTGACAGATAAGATCAGAAATGAAGAACTGAGAAAAAAAACTAGGAATAGCCCCCGTCATAGAATATATAAAGAAACAACAGATACAATGGTGTGGCCACGTGACAAGGCAGAGTGATAAAAACATAAAACAATGAGCCCTCAAAGATGGTGTGAAACACCAGGCCCAAGGGATGACCACGAAAAAGATGGATTGACGGAATATTAGAAGCACTAGAAAACACCAGTAGCAGAAGCGGACAGAAGATCCAAAGACCGCAAATTATATTTCCCCTTCACTCTGAAAGGCAAATGAGGAAGGAAAGAAGAAGACTGGGTTTACTACAAGGAAGCAATTAATTGTACCTCCACACATGGTTTCAAACAGCCATGTTTGTGTTTGTCCTGCCCATGATTACACTCTCCTCTGTGGTTGAAGACTTGACAACTTTTGTATTCAGCATCTTCAACCACGATCTAGACTATTCAGTGTTATTGGTATGCCTTTATGGTGCAAGCTTACAAACTGGAGACATTCATATGGTGACGGCCAGCAATAACAACAACAGTTACACAATAAAGGTATCAGTTTCTGGGTAAACAATGGCACACTCACATAACAAGACTGGAACCCCTGAAGATAAAGAAGAGTTGCAAGGTCAAAGAATAGCTGACATTAAGAACTTGTGGCAATTTTGTTAGAAGGGGGAAAGGAGAACTGTGGAACAATTACCTGAGGTGACAGAACAAGCCTCATCAGCACAGCTGGAAGGTAGCAATGACTTCATAGCTGATGGCTTGCATCACAAGCAGTGAAGAAAGCTCTTTACATGCCTCCATCAACACACTAGCCTGGTGAGGTGAGTAGGGATACAAGAGGGAAGGCAACCACTCAAAACTGTACTGAAATCAGATGTGTTGGGCCGAACAATGCATATAAACAACACATCTCAGCCACTGATGATGAAGACTATCCATACCTTTAACGACCTGCTATCTGACATGGCAGGAACAAAACTCAAAGGAGGTCACTCAAAAGGAGACTAAATCAGTTGCTGAACTGCTGTGCCACTGAGTACGTGTTCGATCCTGCTTTGGTCCATATTTTTTCCTGTTGATTATTTGTCATTTTTTCCGAGTGCTGTAAACATACCTCTTCCTCTGAATTGATTCGCTGATTATCGCCTCGGAAGTTTCCCTCTATAATAATATTCATTTATTATTATTTGTCTCCCCTCCTCATTACAAGACCAGCACCATTGTTTACAATTCCTGCTACTCTGGTGAATGTTGGCACTTTTATTAATAGAAGATCCTTATCTTGTCAAACAATTTGGTTGCTATTTTTCATGTGTCGATCTTTGCAGGGTGCAGACAAGACTGGGAAGTCACCAGATGGAGCCTCTTACATAGATTGTGCTGAGAAGGATGAGATCAAGGCCCTACTTAAGTGATGTTTGCGGGGATGACTTTGAGAAGGAAGACATGTCTTCTTTTACTTTTTATGTACAGCTTATTACAAGATGTCATTAATGTCACAAGTCAAGTGTATTGGCTATCTGCTTTTATTTTTATAAACTGTTCTTTCCATTTGTAAAATATGATCAGTTTGGGACTAGTTTCAAGTAGCTTACAAGGGCACACGGCTCTACAAAAAAACTTTTCTCTTGAAATGTAACAAACAATACAATAATATTTTGATGTAAATCTATCAGCTGTGTGCTTGATATGGGTTGTAGAAGTCAGTTTGTGTTTCTGGTCACTCATTTATCCACAAGTTTATCCACATCATTTGGTACATGTCAACAGGTGCAGTTTTATCAAGAATGACCAGCCTGCTTGAACATTTCCCACGTTTCAATCACTTTAGTCACAAATTAAATTACATTTGTCAACTCTGCAATAAACAGATCTCACAAAACAATGCTTAGATTAATTACATGGTCTAGTGCAAATGTTTATATGTCAAATATGTTATGTGCAAATGTTTATATATCAAATATATGTTATGTGTAAATGTTTATATATCATTCACTTGTTTAGCATTATTTTTTATTGTCACTGATTTGCTTCAGTACAGCAGTACTGCTCCTGATGTTCTAGCAAAGACCATTAACATTTGTTGAGAAGTTTTCAGTACAAAATTGTCAAGATATGCTTTCATGTCTGTGGGAGTGAAGGGGAAAGTTTTCATCTCTGTTGGGAGTGGGGTTGTCAGTCATCAACATGTATGTTGTTTGTTCTACAACCTGAGCAAAGACCCTGATTCCACATTTCAATGCATGACTCTGGTGTATGTTAGAGTCACATACATCAAAATATTCCGATATCAGTTCAAGTCAGCCTTCAACACGCGTGTTGTGCGTCTTACAACCTGAGCCAAAGACTTTGATTCCACACTTCAGTGCTTGACTCTGGTGTGTGTTTGCTGTTGAACCTTTATGTTTGCCATACAGTAATTGTCATCTGCACTACCAGTGTCCTGCACACATTCACATGTACACCACAGACCAACTTGCTGTTTCTATCACAATTTAGCTGTAACTAAAACAGTAATACTCATTCGGATTCATCCTGTTCATCTCTTCTAACTTAGCACAAGTCTCATTGACATTAGTACCGGTCGCATTTAGCTCATCTTTTCATGACAACAATTAAATACAGAATTGTTACACTTATCCTTGTGTTTTAGTTTGCCTTTTTCAAATAAATGTTTGTACATCATTATATAAACCAGTGGAAGAGATCAATCACTTTATCTATCTTGGAAGTCACATTGATCGAGAAGGGGATACAAGTAAAGAAATTAGAATCAGAATAGCAAAAGCAGCAATGTCTTTCAGAAGCCTTGAAAAGTTGTGGAAATCAAAACTCATCAGCACAAACACAAAACTTAGGCTATTCAAATCAAATGTACTATCAACCCTTACGATGTGCATGAAAGCTAGAAAACAACAAGAGATATAGAAACAAAGTTGAACGCATTCGAAAATAAATGTCTAAGGAAAATACTTGGTATAGCATGGAACAAATTCAAAACAAACGAGGAAATTAGAGAAATCACCAATCAACCACTAATATCTTCAGTAATAAAGAAAAGACGATGGACATGTGATGAGAAGAGATCATCAAGTGCCTTCTCCGCAACGAAAGGGGTACCATGGATCGCCATTCTACTCTGTTTCTTGCTTTGATGGTACGGGCTGTCATAGATTGACTTGTCCATCTTTTGATGTTACTCGTCCATGTTAGTCTTGGTCTGCCTCTTTTACCTTGAATTTTTCCTTCCAATATTACTTTTAGTAGGCTGTTGTGTCTTTTAACATGGCCCAAAATTTCATTTGTCTTGTCTTAATTGTATTTAGTTGTACTCTTTTTATTTTCAGTTGTTTTAAAACTTCATCGTTTAGAATTTCTCTCCATGGCTTTCTTTGGAGTGTTACGTGATGAGGCTCCAATCTCTTTCACGGTGGTCTGCCATATTCGTGTTTTGAATATGCCTCAAGTGTACCACACACTTTGCTGTTTTCGCTTTCTGTGCCGTTGATCATTTCTGATTCATCCGCCCCATCCACTGACTTTTTATATTCGGGTTGAACATACCCGACGGCGCCATTTTTTGTCGAACCATGTGCTTGACTATTGAACTGCAAACACACGACACAAAGAAGAATAAATCATATTCCACTTAAATATCGGTAATCACAGTTTATCCACACATCCGAAGTAAAACATACACCAAACGGGAATAGCAACACATAATTTCATAACTCGACTGTCATGTAAATCATTTAAATATATTGACAAGAGACGAAATATAAAAACGACTGCACGTAGTCACCATGACACCGGAAATGTACATCAGAAGAAGAGATAATAACCGAATAGCAAAGCAAGTCCTCGTGGGAAACAACAGGTAAGAGGAAGACCCAGAGAGACACTGAGAAGAACATTGATCAGAGAGGCAAGAGCAGCAGGAATCGGCTCCCTCAATGAGATAGAGCTGCTTGCACAGAACAGAGACAAATGGCGAGATTTGATAAAATATCTTTAAAAGAATTGAAAACTGCTAGAATAAAAATTTAGGTAAGAGTATCTTGGTCTACGCCCTATGGCTCGAAATGTCGATAGATAGATAGACATCATTATATGACATGATAGCATTTAGTCTGCGACTTCTGTGCCAACAAAAATTGATGGCAATAATAATGTAGGTGTCATTTATCAGACTCCAGCATAATGGTGAACTGTTGAACATAAAGGGCAATACCTAAGTCATAATAACCAACCACTTCTTCAACTCTTTCCTTTCTTACTTTTATGTTGCATTATGTTATATTTTAAAATGATTTACGCAACAGTCTAGTTGTGAATTTATGTGTTGCTATTCCCCACTTTTGCCGTGTGTTACCGGGGCCTCATTATGAGTAAAGAATAGTGACACTGTGTCCTTCCAAGCATGTCGTAAGAGGCGACTAAGGAGGTTGATCGATGGCTTGACAAGCTGTCATTGTAAAAAGTATTGTTATAGACACAGAACCATAAATTTTAGAAGCAATGATCTCTGCAATATGCGCCATTTTGGCACGCAAGTATTCTGCTTTTGAGATTGTGGTTCTGCCCTATGTGCCGTCTTCGGCTCGAAAGGACAATAGATAGATATTCCCCACTTAGTGTAATGTTTTACTTCTGACTGGAGGATGGACTGCGAACTTTAGCGATATTTAAGTGGATTTATTCTTTCTTTGTGTCGTGTGTTCGCGGTTCGATAGGCAAGCACATGGTTCGACGAACAATAGCGTTGATAGTCGGGTGTATTCAACCCGTATTGTGAAAAGTCTGTGACGGTGGAAGGGGCGGAAGAATTTGAAATAATCAACGGCCCAGAAAGCAAAAACAGCAAAGTGTGTGGTACACATGAGGCATTTTCAGAACACGAAAGGCGAAAATGGCAGACCACAGTGAAAGAGATTGGAGCCTCATGACGTAACAATCCAAAGAAAGCCATGGAGAGAAATTCTAACTACTGTATTAAGAACGAATTAAAAATAGCTACATGGAATGTTAGGACCTTATACCAACAAGGAAAACTAGAAAATCTAATGGTAGAAGCAGAGCGATTAACATAGATATCTTAGGCATAACAGAAACAAGATGGAAGGAAAGTGGATACATACAAGACGATAAATATACATTGATATATTCAGGTAACACAAAAGAACATCAAAGAGGAGTAGGCATTCTAATAAAACGAGAACTACAAAAATATATAAATACTCAATTGACATATAATGATATGAATATACTAATAAAAATGAAGGCAAAACCATTCGACATTGCAATAATACAGACATACGCACCTACTCAAGACTATACACACGAACAAATAGAGGCATACTATGATGATCTAAACACAGTTATGAAGCAAGTGAAATCATCAGACATCTTGATTATAATGGGTGATATGAACGCTAAAGTAGGAAAAGGTAAATATAAGACCATAATAGGAAATCATGGTCTAGGAAAAGAAATAACAGAGGAGAAAGATTAATACAATTTTGCGAAGAAAACAGACTGATAATAAGCAACACCTTCTTTGAGCAAGAGAAAAGAAAATTATACACATGGAAAAGCCCTGGAGACAAGAAGAGAAATGAAATAGATTACATAATGATAAAAGACAGATTCAGGAACAGCGTCAAGAAAGCCAAAACCTACCCAGGAGCAGATATTAATTCAGACCACAATCCTGTAATGATAAAAATGAAAATCAAATTAAAGAGAAACAAACAAAAAACTAATTCAGCAACACCAATAGATATAACATCATTAAATCAGAAAGATGTAAAAGAAACTTATACTGTACAAGTAAAGAACAAATATCAGAAGCTACTAGAAGAGGGGATTGAGCAGTACAGAAGAGAAAATCCTGAGGAAAAAGTCACAACAAAATAGCAATGCATAAAAAGCAGCATGCAAGAATCCTGCAACACGTTGCCCAAAAAGGAAAGTAACAAAAACAAAAATGGATAACTGACAAAATCTTAGAAAAAATGGAAGAAAGAAGACAAGCTAAAAACACTGCCAGATACAAGGATATAGACAATGAAATACGGAGAATGTGCAAAAAGGCAAAAGAAGACTGGCTCAACCAAAGATGTCTAGAAGTCGAAACTATGGAAAGTAAACAAAACCTAAGAGAGATGCACACAGAAATAAAGAGAATGACGAATAAAGACAAAAAGCTGCAGGAATCGGATGTATAACAAACAAAGAGGGAAGAATGCTATCAGACAACAAAGATATAATAGATAGATGGCAAGAATATATAACAGAATTATTTCATGACGAAAGGGACAAAAAGCCAGACATAAAATGTACATACAACTATAAAATCCTGAAATCAGAAGTAGAAAAAGCTATAAAACAATGAAAAAGGGAAAAGCAGCAGGGCCTGACAATATACAGATAGAGATGATACAGGCTCTAGAAGAGTTTGGCGTCGAAGTGATCACAGACATATGCAATGACATATACCATACAGGATACATAACAAACGATCTAAAAACATCAACTTTCATTGCATTGCCTAAAAAGAATGGTGCAGTTGAATGCAGTGATTTCAGAACAATAAGCCTAATGAGCCAGGTAACAAAATTTTACTAAAAGTTATACAAGGAAGGATTCAGAATAAAATCAATACTGAATTAGAGGAGCAACAATTTGGATTCAAGAAAAACAGTGGGACAAAAGAAGCCATATTCAGCATGAGAACATTGATTGAAAAATACACAGAAGTAAACAAACCAATATATGCCTGCTTTATAGACTACACCAAAGCTTTCGATAGAATACACCATAACCAACTCATAGACTGCCTAAAGGATATAAATCTAGACGACACAGACATACGACTAATATGTAATTTGTACTGGGAGCAAACAGCAATAATAAGATATAACAAGGAGAACTCTACACCCATGGACATTAAAAAGAGGAGTAAGACAAGGGTGCATCTTATCACCAAGCTTGTTCAATCTATACACCGAGAAAATCTTTAAAAACATCACAGAGATGCCAGGCCTAAACATTAATGGAAAGATAATCAATAACCTGAGATATGCTGATGATACTGTTCTACTAGCAGAAAATCCTAAAGACCTATAACAATTACTTAATGTGATAAACACAACAAGCAAAAAATATGGACTAGAAATGAATATCAAAAAGACTAAAACTATGATCATAAACAAAGAAAATTCTCAAGACCTACAATTAAATATCACAGTTGAGAGAATACATCTGGAGACAGTCCAGAGTTAAAACTACCTAGGACATACTATAACCAATGATGGAAAATGCAAAACTGAAATAAATAAAAGAATAGGTATGGCAAAAAGTAATTTTAATGCCATGAAAAATAGACTAACAACAAAACAAATATCAGCAGGGCTGAAACTAAGAATGGCAAAATGTTACATCTTCTCAATATTCCTGTATGGTGCAGAAACATGGACATTAGACAAGAAAACAGAACAGAAAATTGAAGCCTTTGAAATGTAGATTTATAAAAGAATAGGTATAATTGGATGGAAACAAAAGATAACAAACGAAGTTTTAAAACAACTGAAAATAAAAAGAGTACTGCTGAACACAATTAAGACAAGACAAATGAAATTTTTGGGGCATGTTAAAAGACACAACAGCCTACTAAAAGTAATATTGGAAGGAAAAATACAAGGCAAAAGAGGCAGACCATGACTAACATGGACTAGTAACATGAAAAGATGGACAAGTCAATCTATGTCAGCCTGCACCATCAAAGCAAGAAACAGAGTAGAATGGCGATCCATGGTAGCCAACCTTCATTGCGGAGAGGGCACACGATGACGACTTTTATGTTGAGATCCCCTAGAACTATGATGTTTTCATTGATGAAATGTCATATTAAGCTTGTGGTATATCAACCGTTTCTCCTAGACTGTCTACTGTTAGGTAAAGCACCAAGAAATAATCATAATTATAGAAATCATCAATGATGATAATAAAGAACATCTACTGACAACAAACAGTGGCCATAGGAACTGGAAATCAATTGGAATGTTTCAACAAATAAAACAGGGTGTTAAGCAAGGTTGAGTGCTGTCACATTTGTTTAATATTATAGCGAGATTATTTTAATAGTTTTATAATGGGCATGCCTGGAATATCAATCGGAGGTCATAATATTAATAATCTTAGGTATGCTTTGCTAAACAAGCGCAGACATAAAAGCCCGTTGGGCGGAACACTTCAAAGAAATTCTTAACCGTCCACTACCTCACAGTTTAATAGATTTTGAAGCTGAAACACCAGCAGCAGAATTAGATGTAAATTTAGATGACTTCACCTTGAGTGAAATAGAAACCACCTTAAAGCTAATGACCAATAACAAGGCTGCTGGAGAGGATAAGTTAACAGCTGAGATCCTCAAGGCAATTGATAGCCATAATTTAATACATCTCCAAAAAATGTTCAACATCATTTGAAAACAGAGAAGACGCCTCATAAATGGAAAAAAGGAATCATTGTTAAGATCCCAAAAAAGGGCAATCTTAGAGATTGTAACAACTGGAGAGGCGTGACACTTTTGTCAGTTGCCTCAAAGTTATTCTGTAAAATCATCCTAAATAGAATAAAGGATTCAATAGATACAGTAATGCGTGAAGAACAGGCTGGGTTTAGAAAAGGGAGAAGCTGTCTTGACCACATTTTCACTCTACGACTTATATTGGAGGAACACATTGAAAAGCAAAAACCTTTTGTACTTAACTTCATCGACTTCAAAAAAGCATTTGATAGTATTCATAGAGATTCTTTGTGGAAAATTCTGAAGCAATATGGTTTACCATCAAAAATCATAAATATTATCAAAGACATGTATGATGGTTACACATGTGCAGTTCGAACAGAGGAAGGACTGAGCGAATGTTTCCCAATAGAAACTGGGGTTAAACAAGGATGTATTTTATCGCCCTTGTTATTTGGAATTGTTATGGACTTCATAATGAAGAAATGCTGCACTGGTAATAAAGGCATCGAATGGATACAAGGAGACCATTTGGAGGACCTCGACTTTGCTGATGACATAGTTCTCATCAGCAGTCAGATAAAAACGATGCAGGAAAACACAAATGAACTATCATCAATAGCCAGCAAAATTGGGCTTGAGGTCAATCATGAAAAGACTAAAGTCATGAAAAGCTTAATTCCAACAAGTGACAAAATATACATGGAAAACAAACCAGTAGAAGAGATCGATCACTTTATCTATCTTGGAAGTCACATTGATCGAGAAGGGGATACGAGCAAAGAAATTAGAATCAGACTGGCTAAAGCAGCAATGTCTTTCAGAAGCCTTGAAAAGTTGTGGAAATCAAAACTCATTAGCACAAACACAAAACTTAGGCTATTCAAATCAAATGTACTATCAACCCTTACGTATGCGTGTGAAAGCTGGAAAACAACAAGAGATATAGAAACAAAGTTGAACGCATTCGAAAATAAATGTCTAAGGAAAATACTTGGTATAGAATGGAACGAATTCAAAACAAACGAGGAAATTAGAGAAATCGCCAATCAACCACTAATATCTTCAGTAATAAAGAAAAGACGATGGTCATACGTTGGACATGTGATGAGAAGAGATAATAATCGAATAGCAAAGCAAGCCCTCATATGGGAAACAACAGGTAAAAGAAAAAGAGGAAGACCCAGGGAGACACTGAGAAGAACATTGATGAGAGAGGCAAGAGCAGCAGGAATCGGCTCCCTCAATGAGATAGAACTGCTTGCACAGAACAGAGACAGATGGCGAGATTTGATAAAATATCTTTAAAAGAAAACTGCTAGAACAAAAATTCATATAGGAGAAGGTGTATCTTGGTCTACGCCCTATGGGCCGGTTACGGCTCGAAAGGTCAATAGATAGATAGATAGAAGGTATGCTGATGATACAGTCTTAATAATTAAAAAGGACTCTGTCTTAATAGCAAAAAGGCAGAAGTAATGGTAACATCAAAGAAAAAAGACATCATCTCAGTGCACAATAAAGACTAGTGGAACAATATTAAAACTTGAAAAATGGACCAACACCTGGTTACTACTGATTAACTAAAAGAAAACTACATACACAATGTTCAGCCTATCAAGAAACACACTCCCTGAAAAATTGACGATAAAAGACCACACACTTCCTATTGACCAAAACCCAACATATCTTGGCGTCACCATGGACCACAGGATGACATGGATAAATCAGATAGGCAAAGCAAACAAAGGAGCCAGAGAACAAACAGATATAAAGAAATTATCAGGAACGGACTGGGGAGCAGACAGCAATATCTTGAAACGACTATACGTAGGAAGAGTAAGACCAGTCCTAGAGTATGGAGCCACAGCCTGGGCTACAGCTTCCAAATCACAGCTTAGCAAAATTAAACAGAACACAAAATTAGGCTGCCCGTATCATCACTGGTGCTATGAAATCTACACCTATCATGACTCTAGAAACAGTAACAGGTTTACAACCTTTAGAAGACAGATGGAAAACTAAAGTAATGCAACAAGTTGTTGTTGTTGAAGGCCTTTCGAGCCGTAACCGGCCCATAGGGCGTAGACCAAGATACACCTTCTCCTATATGAATTTTTGTTCTAGCAGTTTTCTTTTAAAGATATTTTATCAAATCTCGCCATCTGTCTCTGTTCTGTGCAAGCAGTTCTATCTCATTGAGGGAGCCGATTCCTGCTGCTCTTGCCTCTCTCATCAATGTTCTTCTCAGTGTCTCCCTGGGTCTTCCTCTTTTTCTTTTACCTGTTGTTTCCCATATGAGGGCTTGCTTTGCTATTCGATTATTATCTCTTCTCATCACATGTCCAACGTATGACCATCGTCTTTTCTTTATTACTGAAGATATTAGTGGTTGATTGGCGATTTCTCTAATTTCCTCGTTTGTTTTGAATTCGTTCCATTCTATACCAAGTATTTTCCTTAGACATTTATTTTCGAATGCGTTCAACTTTGTTTCTATATCTCTTGTTGTTTTCCAGCTTTCACACGCATACGTAAGGGTTGATAGTACATTTGATTTGAATAGCCTAAGTTTTGTGTTTGTGCTAATGAGTTTTGATTTCCACAACTTTTCAAGGCTTCTGAAAGACATTGCTGCTTTAGCCAGTCTGATTCTAATTTCTTTGCTCGTATCCCCTTCTCGATCAATGTGACTTCCAAGATAGATGAAGTGATCGATCTCTTCTACTGGTTTGTTTTCCATGTATATTTTGTCACTTGTTGGAATTAAACTTTTCATGACTTTAGTCTTTTCATGATTGACCTCAAGCCCAATTTTGCTGGCTATTGATGATAGTTCATTTGTGTTTTCCTGCATCGTTTTTATCTGATTGCTGATGAGAACTATGTCATCAGCAAAGTCCAGGTCCTCCAAATGGTCTCCTTGTATCCATTCGATGCCTTTATTACCAGTGCAGCATTTCTTCATTATGAAGTCCATAACAATTCCAAATAACAAGGGCGATAAAATACATCCTTGTTTAACCCCAGTTTCTATTGGGAAACATTCGCTCAGTCCTTCCTCTGTTCGAACTGCACATGTGCAACCATCATACATGTCTTTGATAATATTTATGATTTTTGATGGTAAGCCATATTGCTTCAGAATTTTCCACAAAGAATCTCTATGAATACAATCAAATGCTTTTTGAAGTCGATGAAGTTAAGTACAAAAGGTTTTTGCTTTTCAATGTGTTCCTCCAATATAAGTCGTAGAGTGAAAATGTGGTCAAGACAGCTTCTCCCTTTTCTAAACCCAGCCTGTTCTTCACGCATTACTGTATCTATTGAATCCTTTATTCTATTTAGGATGATTTTACAGAATAATTTTGAGGCAACTGACAAAAGTGTCACGCCTCTCCAATTGTTACAATCTCTAAGATTGCCCTTTTTTGGGATCTTAACAATGATTCCTTTTCTTGCAACAAGTGGAGAATATAAAAGGCTCCCTAACCACCCCATGCACCAAAGAACTAGTTTCGGAATAGAAAGACTAAAGAGGAGCAACTTCGCTGCAATCTCCAAAGAACTGGCAACTAGTGACCCAGTACTGTCCCAAACATTGCCGAAACCCATTAGCCCTTGTGATAGGACTCCTCATGGGAAACACAAATACCAGAACTTAAGGAAAACATATATGGAATCATGAAAAACTGCACACAAACAGACACAGAGAGAAAACACATACTCACATGACTCCTGGTCACACATATTTACAGATGGCTCTGCTACAAATGCCATCAGAAATGAGAGGAGGTGTTTACTTGAGGCTGAATAACCAGGAAGAGATCACCAAGTCAATAGCTACTGGGAAATTCTCAAACAACTATAAAGCAGAACTGAAGCCCTCAAAGACGCTGCAAAACTGGCTATCCAACACAAAAAATTGGTGATACTGACTAATGCACTGTCCGTCCTATCAGCTCTAAAAACCCCCAGAAACAGTGAGCTAGATGACTTGAGAACAACCTTCGACCAACTGTGCAACAAGTTCCAGAGAGTTGTCATCCAATGGATACCATCACACTGTAATATACACGGAAACGAACGGGCAGAATGAGATTACCACAAGAGAACCATCTGGTCAGCTACGATGAAGCCAAATCTATCATCAAAAGCCAGTATCATTAAAAATGGAAACGAGAACACCCAAAGTATAACGAAAGGGATGGATACCTCCAACTATCAAGGAGGGATCAAGTCATCATACTTCGCCTACGCAGTGGCCACAACAGAATGAGAAACCACATGTTCACCAAACTCAAAATAGGAACTACCAGCCAAAGCCACTGTATAACATGACAACAAAACATGATTGCCCCCAGTTCACAGGCCTGAGTAGTACAATGTGGTCCACACATCTCCCTGGAAGAAAAACTAAACGGAGCAGTCGAATCACTTAAACAGACAGCTGCCTTCATAAGAGTCTGGAATCCTAGTCTGAATGACGTCATGATCGCAAAAGAAGTAGACAGATATGAACAAAAGAATAGGAATGGCAAAAAGCAATTTTAACATGAAAAATATACACATCAAAGAAAAGAAAATCAGAACTAAAACTATGAATTGCAAAATGCTATATTAACGTAACATTCCTGTATGGTGCAGAAACATGGACATTTAAATAAGAAAACAGCAGAAAACTGAAGCCCTTGAAATAAAGGTCTGTAGGAAAATTGGGGGGAGAGAGAGAGAGAGAGACAAACAAGGATGCTCTGAATCAGCTAAAAATGAAAAAAGAACACTTGCAGAGGCAGACCTAGACTAAACATAGTAAAATGGCACTTCATGGTAGCCAACCTTCGATGTGGAGATGGCACCCAATGAAGGAACACAGATGAACTAGTTTTCTAATTTCTGAATACAAAATAACACAATAAAAAATGTTTGTTAAAAAGTGGCATTCTTGTTGTAGTGTTGAATACAGAAGTTGCAAATGCTCATGGTGGTGAGCTCACACAGCCATAACTGTGTCAAACATTCACCAATACGCCCTACCATTCCTAGCATTGACTGGGAACTAGGGATTTTGTTAAAACTTTATTGACAAATGTAAGGGACATGTGGAATATGCTGGAAGCTTTTGTTGATTTGAACCCAGTACTGTCAAACTTTCACTGTCAGATGCATGAACAATGGAATAATGACATGACACTCCACGAATATTGTTAGAGGATATTTTATTGAAATCAGGACAATCTATCGATAAGATTTCTGGTATCTAGCACGAGCGCCAGGTCCTCCAAACTTCTTGGGCTCGCAGCGACGTGGATCTGCAACCAGTAAGGACCGGTCGTACTGAATCAAGACATCCCGGATCTCTTTCTTGGAGGCTTCATCAACATCTGATTGAATAAAACAACAAGTGCAATCAACATAATCATGGTGTTATCAGTTCTTCTTTAGTTTCTCTATCAATTTCTCTCAATGTCACCTCATTAAACTGTGTACTATCTTCTATATTCTTCCTCCTCAGTTGTCACATTTTACAGTGCCCACAAAAGGTAGACTGTATCAGATAGAATGTACAAGATTTCTTTGTGATCTGATACATCTCAAAACTTCTCCATTGCTCTGTTTAGTTGTCCACAGAACAATCTTCTGTAAAAGCATTTTTACACCCTCAGGTTCATTTTCGTACATAAGGACCGGGTCCATGTAACATTGGAGAACTCGTTCTCGTACTTCTATTGACAAAGAGTTTTTTATTATTCGCAAAGAGTTTTCATTTTATTATTGACAAAGAATTTTCATTTTATTATTCACAAATAGTTTTCTTTTTATTATTCACAAAGAATTTTCATTTTATTATTGACATAGAGATTTCATTTTTTGTTTGAAAAGAAGCCATATTCTGCATGAGAACATTAATCGAAAAGTACACAGAAGTAAACAAACCAATCAATATATGTCTGATTCATAGACTACACCAAAGCTTCTGATAGAGTACACCACAAACAACTTATAGAAGATATGCTGACGATGCTGTACTACTAGCAGAAAATCCTAAAGATCTACAACAATTACTTAATGAAATAAACATGACAAGCAAAAAATATGGACTAGATATGAATATCAAAAAGACTAAAACTATGATCATAAACAAAGACGATACTCAAAATTCACAAGTGGATATCAAAATAGAAGGAATAGACCTGGAGACAGTTCAGAACTACAACTACTTTGGACGTACTATAACCAGTGATGGAAAATGTACAACTGAAATAAACAAAAGAATAGGAATGGCAAAAAGTAATTTTAATGTCATGAAGAACATAGTCACATACTAACACCAAAACAAATAACAAGACCAGGGCTAAAACTAAGAATAGCAAAATGTTACATCTTCTCAATATTCCTATATGGTGCAGAAACATGGACATTAGACAAGAAAACATAACAGAGAATTGAAGCCTTTGAAATGTGGACATATAGAAGAATAGGTAGAATTGGATGGAAGGAAAAGAAAACAAACGACAAAGTCTTAAAACAACTAAAAATGAAAAGAGAACTACTAAGCACAATTCAAACAAGACAAATGCGATTTCTGGGCCATGTTAAAAGACACAACAGCCTACTAAAAGTAATCTTGGAGGGGAAAATACAAGGTAAAAAAGGCAGAGACAGACCAAGACTAACATGGGCAAGCAACATCAAAAGATGGACAAATCAGCCTACGACAACCTGCACCATCAAAGCAAGAGACAGCAGAATGGTGCTCCATGGTAGCCAACCTTCGTTGCGGAGACGGCACTCGATGATGATGATTGACAAAATAGTTTTTTATTTTTTTTATTGACAAAGAGATTTCATTTGATGACAAGCTGCCTATGTTTGGAATATTCTGCCTATAATCTCAGAAACATCTTCCATCCAATGTTACCGTGCTAAGGTATTTGGATTGTTTCAAGGCTGTAACCACAGTGCAATATCTCATAATATTGTTCCCTTTCAAGCCAAAAGCTCTGTGACCCTTCCCTTACATCACAGATTGAGAGCTTCATTCTACTGGAGACAAATCACAGTTCCATCCCTGCCCACCCCCCACACACATTGAACAAAATACTCACAGAATAAACAAATCACAGTTCCACCACCCCCCCCCCCCCCCAACACATTGAACAAAATACTCACAGAATAAACAAATCACAGTTCCAACCCTGCCCCCCCCCCCCCAACCACTTTTCCATCTCAAAAAGCGCAATGGCCGACATAGTTACTTATCACTTCATGCATCCCAAAACATCATGTCAGAGACATTATTGAAATGTCTCAAGATGACAGAGAACAACAACAACAATCTGTATGCTGGAAACAAAGCTTACATTTCTGGTAGTAGGCAACAATAGACTTGGAGATGGCTTGTCTGATGGCTGCAACAAAGATAATGAGCAGGTGTGTTCAACAAGCACAATTCAATTTGACAAGCAAGCATCATTTAATCTGATCTTTTGTCCTATATATAAAACATAAACAATATTCAAATACATAATTTAATCAACAAAACTGCAGCTCATTTAACACCAAAATTTGCAAAAGAATGAAATTTTCTACCTGGACATAGAAGAGAGAAGCTGCATTATTTGTATGTCTCCGAGATAGGAGCTATATATATATATATTATTGTCTAATGGGTTCAATAAAGTTTTCGTCGACAACATCTCTCTGAATATTTACGGTTATGTAAAGATAAAGAGTTATGTGCTCCTATTGGGAGAATACAGACCCTCAGAAATGTTAATTTTCTTGCCTACCTGGTGTTTAATTTGAAGAAAATAAACATAGTGTAGTATTGAGCAGTTAAACTAACAGATAGACAAGCTATATTATAACAAAAGGTTTTTTTTTACAGCTGTGTAGTTGTGCATTCTTATTTTGAATTTTGTGTTGAATGTCTATAGTTTGTTGTAGCTGATGGAGGCTTTTTTGAAACGTTGTAGCTTGTCTTTCTCTTAGTTTAGCTACTCAATATCATTATATGATTTTTGCAGCTATACACGTGGCCAGGCATAGTATTTCATATTATATTTGATATCCATGCTTATCTCTAATTTTTGTGTTGTTATTGTTAATCCGCCCGAAAGATCTTCCAAATAGCAACATACAGTTGTGGAGCATGGACAACCTCGCAAATGGCAAGAAAGAAAACCCATTCATTTGAAACAAAAATGCGATAGAAAAATCCTTAAGATACCTTAGATAATGAATAGAGCAATGAAAACATAAGAAACTAAGATATTAAAAAGAACTGGCTGATAAACAACAATCTACAGAGGAAATTAAAATACTATGGCTACATAAAAAAAAAACAATAATGGAAGGTATGGTTCCTGGGTGACGCATCAGAGGCATACAAAGAAAGGCGGTTTCAAGACATCAAGGAGACTTTGAACATGACAACAGAAGAAGTAGGAGATCTGGGTAGGGACAGAGATTCTTTCAGATGGGCTGTGGTGAATGTAACGTTCTACAAAGGACATACAACCTGATGATGAAGAAGAGTCACATCAACTCTTTCAGAACTATTACCAGACACCTCGGTTCTATAAAACTGATGATTTTCAACTATTCACCGATACGTCAGATATTTCGGGTGTAGCTGAATATTTGATTCGTTTTCATTTATTTTCGTATTTATTTCAACAAATACTTGATTTCTCGAAGTAGGAGCGCTCCCACTTGATCTTTCTGCTGATACCGGCATGGTCTGAGCCATTGGAAAATTGTTAATTTATATTCATTGTTTATTTCTCAAATTTCTATCATATAATGGGGGTACACCTACTGCTGGTACTTCTTGCATTCGACCAAAATGATATAGAGCAGAACAGGCTAGATCTCGTTCAAAATCTTGTTATTGAGTGGTTCAGAAATAGAGTAATCATAGTAATTAATTTAGACTCTGACAATAATTTTGTTGTGATAATGAGTCACAATAGGTTTAGCTAGTGGATGCCTTCTATTCCAGCACTATCAGTGCCTCAGAGGAATTATGTAGTAGTAATTCTGATAACGAAACTGGTACTTTAGGGACCTATCACACAAAATAAGTCCAGTTGTGTAAATAAAAATAATAAACTTGACTTCTAAATAATATTGTTCTGACATCACATAAATTTATAATATTTTTCATTCTGGGATCATTTACAAAAATGTACATAATTTCGTTATTTGTGGACATAAATTAATCAAATAAACTGTATTTTGGAGGAATTTGGATTATGTTGTGTAATATTTCAAAACAAATGGATAGTAACACTTATGAACATGGAAAAAGGTAAGTGAATTATAATATTTTGAATTAACAATTACACACCTTGAATATTTTCTATTTTTACTAAATATAATTATTACTACAAATAACCACATAATTATAAATATATTGCTATTTTCCTTTTCTGTATCCATTTTCCTTTCCAGTGATGTCTAGCCTAACACATATCACATTTATCTAAATTATTGTGTGAAGTAGTCAAATGAAAATGGTATATGGTGAAATTTTTTGAAACGGGAAAATTAATCTGGTCCACAACCTAAAATAACGTGTTTCCTGTTCTGGTCCTGAAAGAGTTAACCCTAGAATATGATAAAGTCATAAAATTGACTGCATCAAAACATAACTTCAAAATGTGACATTTTGTTGTAGTCAAACACCCCCAGCCGCTTCTGTGTACCTTCACAATTACCACTTCCTGTGAACACTGAGTGTTTGATTTCTTTCCTTTGTGCTGGATTCTACAATGACAACAAAAGTATAACAATACTAGATCATAGTGACTACCATCACAACAAAAGTACAACATACCTAGAAGGCAATGACTACAATCACAACAAAAAATATAACAAGATGATGGTAGTGACTAGAACCGCAACAAAAGTATAACATGACCAAATGGTAGTGACCACAACTACAACATAAAATATTACCATAGATCTGAGCCACGTGGCCACCTCCCTTCACACGTACACGAATGTCAACACCAGCAAATCTGTCTTTGCCTAACAGAAGCACTGGTTCTTGAAGCTGAGAACAAATGAGAGGAAGTACTTGACAACCAACTAGTTCATTTATCTCCCTCAATAACTTGACTACCAACTAGTTCATTTATCTCCCTCAACAACTTGACAACCAACTGGTTCATTTATCTCCCTCAACAACTTGACTACCAACTAGTTCATTTATCTCCCTCAACAACTTGACTACCAACTAGTTCATTTATCTCCCTCAATAACTTGACAACCAACTAGTTCATTTATCTCCCTCAATAACTTGACAACCAACTAGTGCATTTATCTCCCTCAACAACTTGACTACCAACTAGTTCATTTATCTCCCTCAATAACTTGACAACCAACTAGTTCATTTATCTCCCTCAATAACTTGACAACCAACTAGTGCATTTATCTCCCTCAATAACTTGACAACCAACTAGTGCATTTATCTCCCTCAATAACTTGACAACCAACTAGTTCATTTATCTCCCTCAATAACTTGACAACCAACTAGTTCATTTATCTCCCTCAATAACTTGACAACCAACTAGTTCATTTATCTCCTCAACAACTTGACAACCAACTAGTGCATTTATCTCCCTCAATAACTTGACAACCAACTAGTGCATTTATCTCCCTCAACAACTTGACTACCAACTAGTTCATTTATCTCCCTCAACAACTTGACTACCAACTAGTTCATTTATCTCCCTCAATAACTTGACAACCAACTAGTTCATTTATCTCCCTCAATAACTTGACAACCAACTAGTGCATTTATCTCCCTCAACAACTTGACTACCAACTAGTTCATTTATCTCCCTCAATAACTTGACAACCAACTAGTTCATTTATCTCCCTCAATAACTTGACAACCAACTAGTGCATTTATCTCCCTCAATAACTTGACAACCAACTAGTTCATTTATCTCCCTCAATAACTTGACAACCAACTAGTTCATTTATCTCCCTCAATAACTTGACAACCAACTAGTTCATTTATCTCCCTCAACAACTTGACAACCAACTAGTGCATTTATCTCCCTCAATAACTTGACAACCAACTAGTGCATTTATCTCCCTCAACAACTTGACAACCAACTAGTTCATAATCTCCCTCAATAACTTGACAACCAACTAGTGCATTTATCTCCCTCAACAACTTGACTACCAACTAGTTCATTTATCTCCCTCAACAACTTGACTACCAACTAGTTCATTTATCTCCCTCAACAACTTGACTACCAACTAGTTCATTTATCTCCCTCAACAACTTGACTACCAACTAGTTCATTTATCTCCCTCAACAACTTGACAACCAACTAGTTCATTTATCTCCCTCAATAACTTGACTACCAACTAGTTCATTTATCTCCCTCAATAACTTGACTACCAACTAGTTCATTTATCTCCCTCAATAACTTGACAACCAACTAGTTCATTTATCTCCCTCAATAACTTGACTACCAACTAGTTCATTTATCTCCCTCAATAACTTGACTACCAACTAGTTCATTTATCTCCCTCAATAACTTGACTACCAACTAGTTCATTTATCTCCCTCAACAACTTGACTACCAACTAGTGCATTTATCTCCCTCAATAACTTGACTACCAACTAGTTCATTTATCTCCCTCAATAACTTGACTACCAACTAGTGCATTTATCTCCCTCAACAACTTGACTACCAACTAGTGCATTTATCTCCCTCAATAACTTGACTACCAACTAGTGCATTTATCTCCCTCAATAACTTAACTACCAACTAGTGCATTTATCTCCCTCAATAACTTGACTACCAACTAGTGCATTTATCTCCCTCAATAACTTGACAACCAACTAGTGCATTTATCTCCCTCAATAACTTGACAACCAACTAGTTCATTTATCTCCCTCAATAACTTGACAACCAACTAGTTCATTTATCTCCCTCAATAACTTGACAACCAACTAGTTCATTTATCTCCCTCAATAACTTGACTACCAACTAGTGCATTTATCTCCCTCAACAACTTGACTACCAACTAGTTCATTTATCTCCCTCAATAACTTGACTACCAACTAGTTCATTTATCTCCCTCAATAACTTGACTACCAACTAGTTCATTTATCTCCCTCAACAACTTGACTACCAACTAGTGCATTTATCTCCCTCAATAACTAGACTACCAACTAGTGCATTTATCTCCCTCAATAACTTGACAACCAACTAGTTCATTTATCTCCCTCAATAACTTGACAACCAACTAGTTCATTTATCTCCCTCAATAACTTGACTACCAACTAGTGCATTTATCTCCCTCAATAACTTGACTACCAACTAGTGCATTTATCTCCCTCAACAACTTGACTACCAACTAGTTCATTTATCTCCCTCAACAACTTGACTACCAACTAGTTCATTTATCTCCCTCAATAACTTGACAACCAACTAGTTCATTTATCTCCCTCAATAACTTGACAACCAACTAGTTCATTTATCTCCCTCAATAACTTGACTACCAACTAGTTCATTTATCTCCCTCAATAACTTGACAACCAACTAGTTCATTTATCTCCCTCAATAACTTGACTACCAACTAGTTCATTTATCTCCCTCAATAACTTGACTACCAACTAGTTCATTTATCTCCCTCAATAACTTGACTACCAACTAGTTCATTTATCTCCCTCAATAACTTGACTACCAACTAGTTCATTTATCTCCCTCAATAACTTGACTACCAACTAGTTCATTTATCTCCCTCAATAACTTGACTACCAACTAGTTCATTTATCTCCCTCAACAACTTGACTATCAACTAGTGCATTTATCTCCCTCAATAACTTGACTACCAACTAGTTCATTTATCTCCCTCAATAACTTGACAACCAACTAGTGCATTTATCTCCCTCAATAACTTGACTACCAACTAGTGCATTTATCTCCCTCAATAACTTGACTACCAACTAGTGCATTTATCTCCCTCAATAACTTGACTACCAATTAGTGCATTTATCTCCCTCAATAACTTGACTACCAACTAGTGCATTTATCTCCCTCAATAACTTGACAACCAACTAGTTCATTTATCTCCCTCAATAACTTGACAACCAACTAGTTCATTTATCTCCCTCAATAACTTGACTACCAACTAGTTCATTTATCTCCCTCAATAACTTGACAACCAACTAGTTCATTTATCTCCCTCAATAACTTGACTACCAACTAGTGCATTTATCTCCCTCAATAACTTGACTACCAACTAGTGCATTTATCTCCCTCAACAACTTGACTACCAACTAGTTCATTTATCTCCCTCAATAACTTGACTACCAACTAGTTCATTTATCTCCCTCAATAACTTGACTACCAACTAGTGCATTTATCTCCCTCAATAACTTGACTACCAACTAGTGCATTTATCTCCCTCAATAACTTGACTACCAACTAGTTCATTTATCTCCCTCAATAACTTGACTACCAACTAGTTCATTTATCTCCCTCAATAACTTGACTACCAACTAGTGCATTTATCTCCCTCAATAACTTGACTACCAACTAGTGCATTTATCTCCCTCAATAACTTGACTACCAACTAGTTCATTTATCTCCCTCAACAACTTGACTACCAACTAGTTCATTTATCTCCCTCAATAACTTGACTACCAACTAGTGCATTTATCTCCCTCAATAACTTGACTACCAACTAGTGCATTTATCTCCCTCAATAACTTGACTACCAACTAGTGCATTTATCTCCCTCAATAACTTGACTACCAACTAGTTCATTTATCTCCCTCAACAACTTGACTACTAACTAGTGCATTTATCTCCCTCAACAACTTGACTACCAACTAGTGCATTTATCTCCCTCAATAACTTGACTACCAACTAGTGCATTTATCTCCTCAATAACTTGACTACCAACTAGTTCATTTATCTCCTCAACAACTTGACTACCAACTAGTGCATTTATCTCCCTCAATAACTTGACTACCAACTAGTTCACTTATCTCCCTCAACAACTTGACTACCAACTAGTGCATTTATCTCCCTCAACAACTTGACTACCAACTAGTGCATTTATCTCCCTCAATAACTTGACTACCAACTAGTGCATTTATCTCCCTCAACAACTTGACTACCAACTAGTGCATTTATCTCCCTCAACAACTTGACTACCAACTAGTGCATTTACCTCCCTCAATAACTTGACTACCAACTAGTGCATTTATCTCCCTCAACAACTTGACTACCAACTAGTGCATTTATCTCCCTCAATAACTTGACTACCAACTAGTGCATTTATCTCCCTCAATAACTTGACTATCAACTAGTGCATTTATCTCCCTCAATAACTTGACTACCAACTAGTGCATTTATCTCCCTCAACAACTTGACAACCAACTGGTTCATTTATCTCCCTCAACAACTTGACTACCAACTAGTTCATTTACCTCCCTCAATAACTTGACTACCAACTAGTGCATTTATCTCCCTCAACAACTTGACAACCAACTGGTTCATTTATCTCCCTCAACAACTTGACTACCAACTAGTGCATTTATCTCCCTCAATAACTTGACTACCAACTAGTGCATTTATCTCCCTCAATAACTTGACTACCAACTAGTGCATTTATCTCCCTCAACAACTTGACTACCAACTAGTGCATTTATCTCCCTCAATAACTTGACTACCAACTAGTGCATTTATCTCCCTCAATAACTTGACTACCAACTAGTGCATTTATCTCCCTCAATAACTTGACTACCAACTAGTGCATTTATCTCCCTCAATAACTTGACTACCAACTAGTGCATTTATCTCCCTCAACAACTTGACAACCAACTGGTTCATTTATCTCCCTCAACAACTTGACTACCAACTAGTGCATTTATCTCCCTCAATAACTTGACTACCAACTAGTGCATTTATCTCCCTCAATAACTTGACTACCAACTAGTGCATTTATCTCCCTCAACAACTTGACTGCCAACTAGTGCATTTATCTCCCTCAACAACTTGACTACCAACTAGTGCATTTATCTCCCTCAATAACTTGACTACCATCTAGTGCATTTATCTCCCTCAATAACTTGACTACCAACTAGTGCATTTATCTCCCTCAATAACTTGACTACCAACTAGTGCATTTATCTCCCTCAATAACTTGACTACCAACTAGTGCATTTATCTCCCTCAATAACTTGACTACCAACTAGTGCATTTATCTCCCTCAATAACTTGACTACCAACTAGTGCATTTATCTCCCTCAACAACTTGACAACCAACTGGTTCATTTATCTCCCTCAACAACTTGACTACCAACTAGTGCATTTATCTCCCTCAATAACTTGACTACCAACTAGTGCATTTACCTCCCTCAACAACTTGACAACCAACTAGTTCATTTATCTCCCTCAATAACTTGACTACCAACTAGTTCATTTATCTCCCTCAATAACTTGACTACCAACTAGTGCATTTATCTCCCTCAACACATTTATTTTGTTAATCATTCCCTAGTGCCACTGGTCTCTTGTGGAGAAGACAGAAAACAAGGTCAGTGAAAGAAAAATCAAATATAAGAGGAAGATGATGGTTGTTGAAACGTGTGATACACTCGACACATGGTCCTTTTCATCTTGTGAGATGGTTTAGTGGAGACTTTTTAATTTTTTTGTGAGGTTTTGTTATTGTCAAACAGTTTCTATAATGGCTGATTCTACCAACGTTTGACAAACAAATTCGACCACAGAACAAGTCAGGCTCACGATCCGCAGGGTTTTCCATATTTTTTCGTGAGTCTTTTCCCTTCCATGTTTTGCCATAGTACAGCCTCAAATGATGTTATGCCATTTTTTTATACAGGCTCTCCATGATATGTGATCTCTTGCCAGATGTTCCCAGTCATTGTCACACATGGAGGTGTTCATTCAGAGATGATTTACAAATATCTTAATGACATGGTTTAGGTCTGCTGATTTGCCCAGAAACAGCACACACAGGAAAGGATAGAACAGACAGCAGGTAAAGCATACATATAAGCTGTCCAGAAACAGCACACACAGGAAAGGATAGAACAGACAGCAGGTAAAGCATACATATAAGCTGTCCAGAAACAGCACACACAGGAAAGGATAGAACAGACAGCAGGTAAAGCATACATATAAGCTGTCCAGAAACATGACCTATGGTCCCAGTATTGAGGTGGCAAAGCTGCCTCTATAAGTCTCAAGTCTTGTGGCAGTTGTTCAGACATGATTGTCCCAACATGGACATATTTAGATAGATCTGGAACTTCACATAGATCCAGAGGACTGCTACAGACTCAACATAAAGTGGAACTAGATCATACAGTGTCGCCTTGAAAGCAATCACCAACTAACTCTAACACATTGGGGTGACTCATGTTCACCACAAATAGTCTGCAATATATGGCTTGTGTTGAGAACACATAGATATGTTGTCACTAAAACTACCATTATCTGAGTGAACAAGCCACCATATCACTCTAGGCCAAGTACAAAGCCTAGCTTCACAACATTGATGAGGCCAGTGTATTGCACATATTTTAAAGTCAAATGTAGAATACATTGGCAGATATGTGGCTACTAAACATCACCTATGTTTATATAAACAACAAACACACAAAAAGGTACCAGTACTCTGAGAACAAGCACAGACTCTGCCATTTATTTTTCACATCTCCAGTCTAATTAATGTTATGTTGAGCTATTTCCACAGAAAATATAACCCACAGCAAGTATGTGTTCGGTTGAGTTGCAATAGTGAATATGTGCGTGCATTTGACTTCTACATTACAAATCTCTAGGACAAAACTAGAGCTACTGTAAGATACATTGTCAACTGTATTCATTGTACTAAAACATGACAACCGCGTCTATTTCTTCATGATACTAACCTTGACCCTGAGAATTTCTGGCTCCATCTGATCAAGTGGGCGGCCATTAACCTTAATGAGTCCACTTCCTTGTTTACAATGAGCGACCGCCGTAGCAGTTTTCTGGAGAGAGGAGTTTTACACAAAGTGAGCTTCCTATGTAAGGATGGACAATTATGCTACTAATGTTTTTGATACAAATACTGAGATGTGCCAGGGTTGAAATAGACCAATGACCCATAGCTGACTGTTTGCATCTGAATAGGTGACCTGACGAAGATCCTACAACTACCTCACAAAAATAACATGGCTTTTAAATATTGCATTTTTATCATTTTAACCCAAAGTGTTATTGATGTGTGCACAAAGAATCCATGGATGCACCTAAAAACATTTGTGTTCAATATTATCACATAGTCTGTAATATTTTTTGTCAAAGTTTTTTAAATTTCATTGTACTAGCACTTCAGAGAGACATAATTTCTGGTGTACTTCTAACATGATTTCCTTGTGTGCCATTGTTGTCACATCAATGGTGGTCAGCTGTAATTACAAGTCAAACTGATACAAGAGCTTTATTCTCATGATAGCAAGTAGCTCTCTGTTCTAGGGGTAACAGCAAGACATATTTTTATACAAATAATTCGAGGTAACTTTTATAACTATTGCTTTGCATAAAACAGTCACTCTCAGTTTCATGGATGAAGAATACCCACACAATCTCTGGGTTTGTGTGTACACAGATGGGTCAGCACAGAATGCAGTAAAAAATGGAGTAGGTGCATACATAGAGTACCCAAATAACACTAGAGATAAAATAGCAACAGGGAAATATTGTCACAATTATGATGCAGAAATCCAAGCAATAAAGTTGGCAATAGAAAAACTGCAGAACAGTAGTCTTAGTGTACAGCCTATGGTGTTTTTCTACAATCCAGAAAATTACATCTGTAGACCTTACTGACTGAACTATGTAAGCATCTCTAGGTCACCCTGCAGTGGATCCCATCTCATCAGGAAATAAGAAAGCAGATCAGTTGGTAAAGGAAGGTTCAACAGACACACAACCAGATACACCACTTACATACCATCAGAAGAAACAGATAACCAAATCAATCAGAGGACCACAAGCCCCAAATCAAGAAGCCTTTCATAAAATGCTTGTTTGTGTTCGCCTGGCGACTAAAGGAATACACCTCTTCATTATCCGCCCTTAAAAGGACATTAAGAGGTGTGCTTACGTTGTGTTGTGATTTGCAGCAAAACTGATATTTCGGCCCAACACATCTGACTTCGGCATGTTATTTTTGAGTACCGGGTTATCTTCCCTCTACGATCCCTACTCGTTTGGCCATACTATGCAGATTAGTCTGTTTCTAAAAGCACAGCAAAGAGGTGGAGTAGCGTCTGGATGGTTCTGGTTCGCCAATCCTGGCACAATCCATAAGCTGTGGGTTGTTGACAGCTCTCACCTCTACTGCTGTTAGGTTTCTTACCTCCCTTTTCATAAAATGAATAGATAGGAACAAGTTATCATTATACGCCTCAAGACAGGACACAATCGACTCCACAGTCACATGTATACACAATTCAAGACTGACACCTCAACCACCTGTACATGAGGACAGGTGCCTCAGACTGCTGAAGAACATACTTCAAAACTGTACTGATTATCGTAGACTGAGGAAAACCCAATGTCCATAAATACAACACTGAAGACAAAACTATATGGGTCACTGCAAGAATTTAAAAAGACAGTAAAATGTATACAGGAAATTACATTGCAGATATAGACAATACTTGAGGTGAATGAATGATAGTACTATAGTTGTAACTTTGTTTAAAGAACTATCAAGAAATATGTATTTAAGTTTGCATGTTTATATAATTGTGTGATTGCAAGATCCAGACAATATTTCACACATGCAGATCAGCAATAGCGAACACACCTTGCGTCCAAAAACTTGCACAGCTCGCAATGGTCCTTTGGCGGGCATCTGTAAGAGGAATATAACAAAAATACAGTGAGTGACAATGAAAATATGCTATTGCATTATTGATGGCATTTCAACGAATGGGTTATTGATGCAGCAGTTGGAAGCTCTGCCGTCTTCCATTAATTTGACCAAGGACAAAAGAAGTATCTGTTAACATCAAGTTCAAGAGACTCAGAAAATAAAAATATACTCAAGTCTTTAACCCTTTCATTACTAAGTCCTGTACTATTTTCATTCCCATATTCCCAACCAAGACAAGGAGAAAAACTCTGCAGACATAAAACAGCACGATTTTTTAAAATTTATATTTTTTAAACATATACCTTACAATCACACACAAATTTGACTGTACAGCACAAGTGAAATGGACAAAGTTTCAGGTTAAACTAAATCTAACCTCAATTATAAGCTGAGGAGTTTCAATGTATAGTTAAATGTGAACAAATCTTGAAAAAAAAACACAAATATATTATGACTGACTCAATCTGTCACCACTTCATCAGTATAACCAATTTTATCCTGCTTCTTAAGCATATCTGGTCTGATACAATGAAGCCAAATCCATCATCAGAGGCCAGTCTCATCAAAAATGAAACGAACATCCAAACATAACGAGGGGATCGAATACCTCCAACTATCAAGGAAGGATCAAGTCACCATACTTTGCCTACACACTGGCACAACATAGTAAGACACCACATGTTCACTAAACTCAAAATAGGAACTTCTAGCCAAAGCCACTGTACCCTGGATGATATGACAACAAAACATGTTCTACAGGATTGCTCCCAGTACACGAGCCTGGGGAGGTCAACATGGCCAATGCCCACCTCTCTCTCTCTAAACTCTATGGGGCAACTGAAGCAGACAGCAGTCTTCATAAGAGAATCTGGAAACTTAGTTTGAATGAGCCATAATTGCAGAAATAAAATCCTATCGAGTCATAAATGTCGTATTAAATATCAAAGTCATGCTTCCAGCACACAATTCCATTCAATTTGATTGATGAATAATTTTTGCCAGTGGCAATAAAGAATAAACAATTAATATCCATTTTGAAAATTCACTAAAACTAAAAAAAAATAGGTAATTTTAACAAATCAATGATATATACTATCATCATGTGATAAACACCTAAATGGTTTAGAGGTTTTTATAGCTATTCCAAGGCTCTGGTATCAGTGCAAACAAATTAAAATCCATAATCATAATCAGTGGAATTATCAAAATTTTCATCAAATATCCAATACAAAGAAAGGCAGCAGCAGTCCCCATCATAGCCACTACAGGACACGCCAAAAGACATCATAAGGCCAAGCACCACAGAAAGTGAAGGCAGCTGAACTGTACATCATCATATGATATCATTCATCGTAAGCAATTTGAATATAGAAACACCATCCAGATGAAAAGCACACCTCACTGTGTGCACAGAGCACTAAACTCGGTGGCTCTGGCAGCAAGCAAAAATGTGTGTTCTATAAACTCATCACACAGAAGTGACTAAAATAATTTACAAATTTATATCACAAATAATAATCAATATTATATCATAATTAAAGGTGGTTTTTAATTTATCAGAAGTCTATATAAAACAAGAAAGTATGTTGATAAACAAAACAAGTATTTAGTATGCTTGAACGAAAATAGTGGCTAGTAGCTGCAAATTTATCACAGACTCATTAAATGTACAAATTGTTTAAAAATCAACAATTATTTCAATTCACTAAATAAATGCAAATAATTTGTCTACCTGACTTTTGTATTGTAATATTTTATCATTATTTTTTTATCGCTACATATATTGTAATTTTCCACTGCTTGTGGGGGAGGGGAGGTGAGGGGGGTTAGAAGTTCTGTCAGCAATAAAATAAAGCAAGTGGGCAACGGCTCCATTTTGATGATTGAAATTTTAATCAAAACTAATCAAAGTTTTAAAATTCTTAAAATATCAATAAATAATTTGAGTTACCTGCTAACTGTAGTATAAAGCTTGTTCTTCACACTACATATCGATATAATACATTTTTTTAATTATCGGAAATTAACAGGAAAAGAATGAAGCTTCATCTGTAAAAAGACTTAGTGTCAAAAAGGCAGAAGAATCAATTGTGCCAGGCACATGAAATAAATAATTCTCTTGGACATATCTGAACAAATCAGATCTCAAATTTTAGTTATGTAAATGCATGGATATCTGGCAACTTTGTCATCATTGGATTCTGTCAAACTTGGTTGCCAAGTTAGAAAATGATCTTTTCTCTTCAGGAGAGTATGTGGGATTCTTCTTCTTCTACCTTTTTAGCTCCCAGTGGAGCATAGGTCTTCAACAAACACTTTCCAAGTCGTTCTGTTTTTTGCCATTCTTTTAAGATCATTCCATGTCTTCCCCATCATCTTCATCTCTGCTTCTATCTGTCTTCTCCAAGAATTCCTTGGTCTTCCTCTTTGTCTTTTCTCCTGGGGATTCCAAAAAAGGGCCTGTTGTGTAATACTCTCAGTTGGCTTCCGTAGTGTGTGTCCTATCCAGCGCCATCGTCTTTGCTGTATCTCTTTATCCACTGGTGTTTGACTGGTACATTTCCATAATTCTATGTTAGTGATTTTGTCCTGCCATTTCCATCCTTTTATCCTGCGTAAACATCCATTAATGAAAGTCTGTATCTTCGTGATTGTCAATTTTGTTGTTCATGTTTCACAGCCATATAATAGGACCGCCTTAACATTTGAGTTGAAAATTTTTATTTTTGTATTTAACCTAATTTCTTTGGATTTCCATGTTTCCCAGTGCAATGAAAGCTCCTCTTGCTTTTGATATCCTTATTTTGGTATCATTTTCTGTTCCTCCCTCTTTATCTATATTACTGCCCAGATATATGTAAGATTGTACATCTAATAGAGGTAATTCTCCTAGTTTTATTTGGTTATTTCCAACTGTATTAATTCTCATAATGTTAGTCTTATCTCTATTAATCTTCAGTCCTAGCTGTTGTGATCTCTCATCAAGTATGTTCATTTTATCCTGCATCTGTTGATGGCTGTGTGATAGGAGAGCTATGTCATCAGCAAAGTCTAAATCATCAAATTGTTTGGTCAGTGACCACTGGATTCCATTTCTGTTGTTTTGAGTTATTATCATAATCCAATCTATGGCCACTAGAATGAGAAATGGAGACAGAAGGCATCCTTGCCTTACTCCCGTTCTTATTTCAAATGCTTCTGTAATCTGTCCTTCATGCACCACACATTTCATCCCTTCATTCATTGTTTTTATCAGGTTAATATAATAAACTTTATGGGGATTCCGTAATGACTCAGCAACTTCCAAAGCATTCTTCTGTCTAAACTATCAAATGCCTTTTCGTAATCTATGAATCCAATATCAAGTGGGGATTTTAGTTAACTTTGTTCAACTATAAAACGTAGAGTAGTTATTTAATCAGCACATGATCTGTTCTTCCTAAAACCTGCTTGTTCATCTCTCAAATGTTTCTCTATGGCCTCTTTTAGTCTCTCCAGAATGATTCTGCTTAATATTTTTCCTGGCACTGATAGTAGCATAATTCCCCTATAATTTGTGCACTCCTGTAAACTTCCTTTCTTTGTTAGTTTGATCATATAACCTTCTTTCCAGTCTTTAGGTATTTCTTCCCTCTCCCAAATTTTATCTAATAGATTATGTAGCATCTTGGTAGAGGTGTTAATATCTGCTTTGATTGCTTCCGAGGGTATTTCATCTAGTCCTGTGGCTTTACCATTTTTTAATAGATTGATGGCTTATGTGGGATTAGAGAAGTGTATATTATTTTCTCTTCCAAATCTTTCGCATCGCAGATTTACATTTAAGAAAAGGAATAGTAGTTTTGTAGGCCCATCTAAAAGCTTTCAACACAGAGGATGTGTCGTGTTAATCTCTCCAGTGTCTGGGCCTCTTTTCAAAAGATGTCTCTCCAATTGACCTGTATGGGATCACATCATTAGTTTCATGTAGTTAGATTTGTGTACATATCCTTATATATATATATTTTTGTGATGTTCCAGCTGAAGAAACGTCAACTTTTGTTTTGTTAATTTACCACTTAAAGTTGCTACCATATCGCTTGTTTCTTCCTTTTTTTTAAAAATTGTCTGGGATATTCCATTATTGATTTGTCTGCAGCAGGGTAGAGATGTGAAAATCAAAGCTTTAAATATGGAGATGCCATTCTGGTCTTGTCTTTAACAAACATCTACCTCATTCATGATTATAAAAACTTTGCTGGCTCTCTTCTGTCTAGACTTAGCAACAAATCCTATACAAGTGTGAAATTGGAAAGTGATTAGTGATCTGAAGGCCAGGAAATGGATTATTTGAATTGAATGACGATCACTTGCGTAAGTGACCCCCTTTTGACCTAATCACTGGCACTGGGTCCATGTCCAAAAGTAAAGAAAGTATTGCATGTTATGATTTATCCACAATCTTGAGTTGGTGACCTAGCAGATTGTTTTTTAGTTCAACAAATATTAGTATTAACACCAAGAGTGTCAACAAACACCTGCTGATCCAATGGAATCAGCACGTCTAATTGATCCGTCAGTGTGAAGTGAGGGTTAAAACAACAATGTCATTAAAAATTGCAAATAATTTTCATAATTGATGTTTGCATGGACATGATAATGACATGTTTTGTTCATTTCAAGATTCATGGGTTCGGTTACATGTTTAACATGTTACAATATTTTTTGTTTAATTTTTACATTTTGAAAAAAAAAAATTAAAGTATCTAAATCTAATTTATAATTAAATCCAAATTAAACGAAATGTTCACTTTCTGCGCGGTTACGGCTTATGTCTTTTGGCGTGTGCTGAGACTGTTACGATGGGGACTACAGTTACCTTTCTTTGTTTGGGAGATGAATTAGTAATTCGGATGATTCCACTGGCACGGGCGGTTGAGCAATTATGGTAGGGACTTCGATAAATTGAAACTGGCAACTTCAGGGAGCTATGAGAAGCCAAATTTGATTTTTTTCTACATCGCCGCCATTTTCGGAAATTGGCCGAAATTGGCTAAGGGACACGCACTTTAACGCATTTCCCCGGATGTCACATGACTTGTGTTACTATTTATATATAGTTAGGTGAAAGGTCAGGAAATACCCTACAGTTTGGTGAAAGAATTATTGAAATACACGTAGCCATTTTCAAGATATTAGTGATTGAATGCATTATTTGAACAATTTTACTGATTTTCTCCATATTAAAACAGTAAATTTATTTATATCCATGACAAAACACAGATTTTTAAATTCAGCATCCATTTAAATATAAGCATGCATACATTTTAAAGTGATCTGAATTTCATTGCACGTCCAAATAATAATTTAAAGGGAGCATCTCCATGGGTAGAAATCACGTCGCCCGCCATATTTGATAGTCAAAATGAAAATCTCATGTCTCAGAATAGCTTTGCTTTTTTTAACAATATTTTTTTATTAACTTAACTAACCATAAAAACAATAGTTTTGTCAAATTCATTTACCATTTGGATATGTGTGTGAAATTTGAAAGTGATCACAGGAAGGTCATGGAAGTCTTAAAAAATAATTAAATGGCAGGGACTATTCCCTTTATAAACCATTGTGCCATCATAATCGGCCAACTCTCAATTTTCCAGGCATGGACAACTATCCAAACGGGTCCAATTATATTTTCTTCTATGTTCCTCTTATTCAATTTAAGTCAAAATTAATTCATTTAAAAATTAATAACTTTTTTTCTAATTGTCGTACAGCCATAATTAAGGTATCATTGTTTAGCTTACATCAAGGGCTATCTAGCTAGCTTGTTTTAAATCACAACAGATTGTTTCGAAATTTTTATCAAAGTACCTAAATTATGGATTTTAATTCGTTTGCTGTGAAACCGAGGCCTTCCATAACTAATAACCAATAAACGAAATGTGAAAATGAACACATTTTACAGCTAATTTATACTAATAAAAATAATTATAATAGTCAAAACAGTTTCATCAAGAGTTTAGAGTCTCACTTATCACTAGTAGTCGTCTAGTCTGAGTCAAAAAAAGTGAGTCTCCTCGCCTCAGGTCTGAGTCAGGTGTAAGACAAGTTGTTCAAATAATAATTAAATTCCTGCAAGTGCTTGAACGAGTCAACGGCATGTTGTTAGAAGAGAACATCAGATCTACAAAATCAATGACACTGCCTCGCATCCTAAATGTGCCGGAGCAACCAAGTTGAAGCTTACTTTAGAAAGTTGTACGTTAAGCTCTAGTTATAATAGTGTTATTAGCGAGCACATGAGAATTATCGACAACTGGTTACATCAAAACCAATATTTAAATATCATTCTCTAAAGAACATGCAATAAATAAATACAATATTATAAAACGTGTTTATTATTTCCTCGTTACTTCTATTCGCATGGAACAATCGTCGATTATTGTTAAAAAGTGTACACAAAAGCAAGGGTAAGCTCTAGAGTAAGAGAGACTATCTCGCACCTTGAGTCCGGTCTCACGTCAAGCAGGAAAGGAAAGAGAAGGGGGACAACTCTAGTGCCAGGTTAATGCAACCACCGAAATGTTCAGTTTGGTCTAACTACAGAAATATTCAATACTCAAAAGAGAAACAGAACATAGACATTACTATAGCTATAGACGGCAGACAACTAAAACAAGTAGAGGAATTTAAGTACCTAGGAAGTCTAGTGACAAACGACAATTCAAAAACAACAGAAATATTCAATACTCAAAAAAGAAACAAAACATCAACATAACCATAGACGGTAGACAACTAAAACAAGCAGATGAATTCAAATACCTAGGAAGTTTGGTGACAAACGACAATTCACAAACAGCAGAGATAGACTCAAGATGCATCAAAAGTAAAGTAAAGTAAAGTACCCCCCGTCACGCCAAGTGGCGGCGTATAGGGAAATATGGTGTTAGTGACCCTATATTTTACAGACCTTCAGCACATGATTTTTGGGGTAATGTGGTCGGTATTACGCCCGTGCTGCTTTACTTTCCAGAAAAAATCCGGTACCCATTTAAGGCTGGGTGAACCCGGAGCCGTCGGTTGGGATCGAACCCTACCTCTTGTCCGTAGTAGTCCAGTTCACTAACCACTGAGCTATCGCGGCTCCCACTAATTTTAGGGAATTAGTAAAACCCAGGTGTCCTCGCCAGGGAACGAACCCCGGCTGTTGCCGTGGTAAGCCAACCGCCTATCGATTGCGCTAACCGGACACCCAAGATGCATCAAAGTTTGTCAAATAATTGGACAGTTATCACCACTATCGTCCAACACGGAAATAACTATAGAGGTAAAACGGGCACTACAATAGAATCTCCATCCAACGTTGTGCTACCAATGTCAGTCATGGGCCCTAGATGCAAAAAACAATAAGAAAAATAACCTCTACTGAGATGAAATGTTTTAGACGAATGACAGAAAACAGCTTGAGAGTTAAGATCAGAAATTAAGAATTTTATTTTGGGGTGGGGGCCATAAATTTTTTTTTTTTTAAAGCAACAGATATGATAGTTTAGCCGCATGTCATGGCAGAATGATCAAAACATAACACGAGTCTCCAAAATACGTCGCGAGAACACCAGACCAAAGGACCGACCACGAAAAAAATTGATTGACGAAATATTAGAAGCACTACGAAACATACGGAGCCGCGATAGCTCAGTGGTTAGTGAACTGGACTACAAAGGACAAGGGGTAGGGTTCGATCCCAACCGACGGCTTCCGGGTTCACCCAGCCTTTAATGGGTACAGGATTTTTTTCTGGGAAAGTGAAGCGGCACGGGCGTAATACCGACCATATTACCCCAAAAATCATGTGCCGACGGTCTGTAAAATTTATGGTTACTAACACCATATTCCCTATACGCCACTTGGCGTGACAGGGGTACTTTACTTTACTTTTTTTACTACGAAACATAACAACAGAACAGCAAAATACCGCAAATGATATCTCCCCTCGACGCAAATAAGGAAGGGAAGAAGAAGAAGAAGACATAAATATTTCATGGATTGTTCCATTTGGTTTTAAAATTAGATAATGAATGATGATATAATCTGAGATAAACCCACTCTATCGTCCTCTCTCATGTTTTACTACAAATATAAGGTGATGTTTGTTTTTAACTAAATCTCATCAGTAAATCATCTATACGAATTTGATCTTTCGTTTATCCCCACTTTGTAGTGGCACATGAAGCCCATCCTACTGAATGGTCAGTTGGTAATCATCTGTACTGGACTGCATGCCTAACGTATTAGAGTAAAATAACTGTCTTGATGTAGGCGTCACAGACTAACAGATCTGGCCAAATAAGTAAAGTTCGAAGAAGGAAGCGCCAAATCCTTGTAGACTTTATGATTCGTGAAAATGCCTCGAGAATCGCTGTCCCCCACAAATAAAGTCAGTCCTCCACTTTGGTGAAACACTCTATCCGACCGCAGTCCAGCTGGTGGCAAGTTTACAGTCGAGCACAAATAACACATCCCGTCCCAGGGCAATGCCAGGACCTGCTACAGTTCCACTTCAAACAGCGATGCGTCGCAAAACAAATAATACCTTGCGTGCCAGCACCACAGCATGCTGGTTTTGTGGTCGGGTGAATGCGACCGACCCACCCTTGTCTTCGTAAACAAAAATCAAGGCAAGAAAGAATTATTTGAAAACACTTTCTTCTTCTTCTTTCCTTCCTCATCTGCCTTTCAGCGTCGAGAGGAGATATAATTTACGGTCTTTTGCTCTTCTGTTCACCTCTGCTGCTGTTATGTTTCCTAGTGCTTCTAATATTCCATCGACCCATCTTTTTCGTGGTCGACCCATGGGTCTTGTGTTCTCACACCGTTTGTTGAAGGCTCGTTGTGTTATGTTTTGTTCTTTCTGTCTTGTCACGTGGCCAAACAATTTTATCGGTTGTTTCCTTATATATTCTATGGCGGGGGCTATTCCTAGCTTTTTTCTCAGTTCTTCATTTCTGATCTTATCTCTCAGACTGTTTCCTGTCATTCGTCTAACACATTTCATCTCTGTAGAGGTTATTTTGCTTATTGTTCTTGCATCTAGGGTCCAGGTCTGGCATTGGTAGCACAACGTTGGGATGAAGATTGTATTGTGCTCGTTTTGCCTCCAGAGTTATTTCCTTGTTGGACAATAGTGGCGATAACTGCCCAATGATTTGACATGCCTTGTTGCATCTTGATTCTATCTCTGCTGTTTGAGAATTATCGTTTGTCATTAGACTTCCTAGGTATTTGAATTCCTCTACTTATTTTAGTTGCCTGCCTTCTATAGTTATGTTGATGTTCTGTTTATTTTTGACGACATTCATGACTTCTGTTTTGTTGATGTTGATTTTCATGTTGTATTTTGTGCCTGAGATGTTGAGTTTGTTTAAGTGTTCTTGTAGGTCTTCTATTGTTTCATGTATTAGCGTCTGCAAATAAAAGCTCGTTGATCTCCTCTGTCTCTGATGGGTTGGCTAGCTTGCATATATGGTCCATGTATGTAATAAACAGTAGGGGAGATAGTACGCACACCTGTCTTACACCTGATCTAACTTCGATGTGGTCTGTGTAGCCTGCTGCTGTTCTGACCCTGCAGCAGCTGTTGATGTAGAGACTTTTAATTCGGGTGTTTAGATGTTGTTAGTGTCTCCCACAGTTGTTCTCTGTTTACTCTGTCGAATGCTTTTACCTGGTCAATGAAGGCTATGTATAAGTTTTGATTGTGTTCTGTCGTTTTTTCTGCAAGCTGTTTTAATGTGAATAGTGCGTCGGAACATCCTCTGTTTTTTTTTTTCGGAACCCCATTTGAGAATCACTTAACTGTAGTTCTATTATTGGTCTCAGCCTTTTTTTTTTACAATATTTTGGCGTATAGCTTTCCTAAATGGCTAAGAAGAGATATACCTCTATATTGATTGCAGTCTCTTTTGCTACCTTTCTTTTTCCATATTGGTATGACGATTGCCTGTTGCCAGTCTTCTGGGGCTTGTTGTTGGTGCCATGCTGCATTAAATATCCTGTGCAGCCATTGCATTTCTGTTCCTCTTGCTGCTGCTATCATTTCTATTGGTATGTTATCTATCCCCGGTGCTTTGTTTCTTGGTGCATATTTGATTACTTCTTCGATTTCCTCTTTCATGATGTTGGGTTCAGTATTTGTGAGTTCTGGCGTGGTTTTTGTTGTCTTATTTGTAGTTGGTATGTTTAACAAGTCTTCAAAATATTCTGTCCATCTCTGTTGCATATGTTGGTTATTTGATATTGGCTGTCCGTCTTTGTCATTTATCAGCTCAGTAGGATCATGGTTTTCTTTTCTCGCTCTTATGGATTTTACTGCATGGTAGAAAGCTCTTGTGGCTGTCTTGAAGTCCTTGCTCATGTTTTGTCCGAATTCTGTCCAATTCTTTTGCTTAGCTTCTTTGATCAAAATTTTAACTCTTTTTCGAACTAAGGAATATTTTCCATATTTTTCTTGGTTCTTGTTCTCCCTCCAATTTTTAAACAGTTTTTTTCTTTTCTTTAATTGCTTCTCTGATTGTTTCGTTCCACCACGGGGTGCTCTTTTTCCCTTCTCTTGTTTTTAGCTTCGTTCCACAAACTGTTTTAGAGATGTTGGTTACTGTTTCCTTAAATTGTTTCAACTCTTCTTCTACTGTGCATACTTCGTTGGGGAGTTTCTTGAATTCCTCTATTAGTTTTTCTTCTAGGGTTTTCCTTGTTTCTTGATCTTTTAATTGTCTTATTTTTATTGTCTGTTCTTTTCGCTTTTTTTGTTTGTTTTCGTATATTCTCTTTATTTTTGGCTGTCTTAGTGTGACCATAACCATCTTGTGATCCGTTTCATCTCCTAATATTAGGGGTTGCTCTACTGTCGGTTACTCTTTTCTTGTTCTGTTGTCTTGTTAGTGTAAAATATATCTGGCTTCTGCATGTTGTGTCATTCCATTTGTACCAGGTGTATACTTGCGACTCTCTGTGTTTGAAGAATGTGTTGGTGATAAATAAATCATTTTGATTGCATAGTTCCAGCAGTCTGCTTCCATTTTCATTTATTTCAGCTGTTTTATCGCCAAAGGGTCCTAAGATATCTCTGTTCTCACTGTTGCATTTCCCAAGCCTTCCATTAAAGTCTCCCATCACTTACATGTCGTCGCTTTCGTCAATCTTGTTAATGATTTCATTCAATGTGTCATAGAATTCTTCGCTGTCTCTTTCATTGTTGTTGCATGGGGCATAGATTTGAATGTAATTTGTTTTTCGATCGTCTTCTAGTAGTTTAATTGTGATCATTCTTTCTGAATGGTATTTTATTTCTAGAATGTTCTTTGCGTGTTCTGGGTCGATGATAAAACCTATTCCGTGTGTAGCTCTTTCTGTGTTGTCGACTCCTGAGAATATTTTCGTGTAGTTCATGTGTGTTTTCTTTATCTGTTGTCCTTTTACTCTGGTGTCCGCTAATCCTAGTATTTTAATTTTCCTTTTTGTCATTTCTTCTATAAGTTCGACTTCTTTATTTTTTATCCCGCATATATTTATCGTTACTACTTTATGTTTATCTATCTCCATCTTCTGTGTATTCCTCTGAGCATAAAACATTTATCCCTTACCGACCTGCTGAGTCAGCCGTAAGTTAAGGGCTTAACTTAAGAAAAACACACGTTGTTTGAAAACACAGTGCAGCAAAAATGCCATCAGCACTGAACCGAGATTTTACAGGCGACAATGAGACAAATAATAATAAAGGAATGTTTTCATGGAGGGAAACTTCCGAGGCGATAGATCAGCGAATCATTTCAGAGGAAGAGCTATGTTTACAACACTCGAAGAAAAAATATAACAAATAATCAACAACAGAAAAAAAAAACAACAAAGAACGATAAGCGATCCGAAGCAGGATAGAACCTGTACTCCTTGGCACTGCGTCTTGCCACGAGAAATCAAACGCTGGAACAAGCGGATGTCTACAATTGACAATATTCAGTTTATTGAAAGACTGGGGCTCGTACCTTGATAACACACCAATCACAGCATTATAAGCCCAATTGTGTCAAGACATTTTGATCTTTACAACAACGCTAGACGTCGCATTAGGCTCATAGCGCCCTTGGTCATCCATCAATATTCTGGTTCTCACCTAGTTGGCTGCTTCACTCATTGCCAATTGATGTAGCATTTCTTTGATGTTGTTTGTCAATCTTACTCTAGGTCTGCCTCTTGTTCTTCTCTTTTAAGTTATGCCTTGTATAGTAAGGAATCACACCACATTATTTCTAGATGGATAAACCAGTTTGTTTATTGTTTCTGTATGTAGCTCAGGATTGGCTCAATGCCGACTCTTTCTCTTATATCATTTCTGATTCAGCCTTTTCTGGTCACTCCAAGCGCTTTTCTCAGACAACTCTTCTTGGTGGTGACAAGCTTTCTTTTATGTTTAGACTTTAAGTGACCATGTTTGACATTGGTAGCACAATGTTGGAATGAATATACTCTGTATAAGTTGTTTCTTGGTGGTAATAGGTGTTATTAACGACAACAAATAAAGAAGGAGATGTACACATACAAATTGTGGAAGTTGGTCAACAAAAGTCGGCATGAAACAATCACTTCCGGGGCACGGGTCAAATTTTGGCGGCCTGAAACTGCCAGGTCTGGTTGAGTGGACACTGGACAACAATCGTCGGTGTTCTCTGACTTTTGATGTCAGAATGGCAACAGAAAATCACAACAGCTGCAATATTCTCGAGGACACCACGAATCGCATGAACGTCCTGGATGTGGCCTCTTGTAAGAGTACAGTCTGTAGTACAAAAACTACAAGGTAATTTTCATGTCACAATATCAATAATCATATTTTTAAAATGATCATATTCCCATATCATGATGATGATGCAGACGAGACGTTGAGATGACAAGGTAGTCCACGCATTGCATGATGAATGGTTTCAACTTTAATTAATTAATATTTGAGTTTTAAGTCAGTGTTAACCTGACCTGCTTTTGAAACGTTTGACACGGTATTATCATCATGATGTAATGTTGCATGGCATGAATGATGAATTAAACTACTCCGCTAGGGTAAGACTTTCCGGTAATTTCCTAGTTTGATCAGATATATTATTTCAGTTTGGAAGAGTGATGTCCCCTAAAATATGTCTGCCAAAATACAGTGGTTCTACGCATTCTTGGCGTTGGGGTCATTACGCTGGCATGTGTCACTCACACTGGCGTTTGGGTCAGCGTGGCGTTCGGGTCAGCGTCTGCGTCCAAATCGAGATGTTAATTAATAATTGGCTGAACCCCTATCCTTTCTTATGCTTCTTCTTACTAATTATCCGCCTATATATATATAGGCTAGTTTGTCTAATATTTAAAAACCAGCTAAGCAGTTCTGAGTTCACTTACTTGAATTTGGTACTACTGTATTTGCAAAATGACCGGGCGACCTAGAGCCCCAACTGAAGTTGTGAATGTTGGGCAGATCATGACTTTTCATGACATCATTGCAGAGGATAGATGGAATTTACTAACTCTGATTCCCGAGATTGCCACTAATAAATTGTGTATTCAGTGGTTAGCTAAGCGTAGACTAATAATAAATACGTGTCTATGCAACATTTGTCATATGCCTGCGCGTTTAGTAGCCTACAGCAGAGGAGTAGATGGCTATCAGTGGTCATGTCAGGGGTGCAGTTTTGGAAAGTCCGTTCGTGATGGATCATTTTTCACAAAGAGCCATCTATCACTAAAACAAATTTTAATTATGATCTACTGTTGGAGCAGCGATTTTCCACAGAGCTTGATCCAGCATGAGGCAGGCGTCAATAAAAATACTGTAGTGGATTGGTGTAATTTTTTACGCGAGGAATGTGAGAAATACATGGTCAGACACTTCAGTCAAATTGGTGGTATGGACATTCTAGGCCAACCAATCGTTGTGGAAATTGACGAGTCCAAATATTTTCACCGAAAATATCACAGGGGACAATGGAATGAGGGTCACTGGGTGTTCGGTGGAATAGAAAGGATTTCAGGAAAATGCTTTCTAGTAGAAGTACCAGATCGCTCCGAGGCTACTTTAACAAAAGAGATAGTTGCCCATATTTTACCTGGAAGCCACATTATTTCTGACGGCTGGTCTGCATATGCCAATATCAGTCGAATTGCAAATGGTATTTATACCCATTGTTCAGTCATCCATCAAGAGAATTTTGTCGACCCAGATGATCCCGAAATTCACACACAGAATATTGAAAATATGTGGATGCGGGCCAAAAGGAAATTGAAGAGACAGTTCGGCACTAGGCGTACATTGTTCCCATCGTTTCTACACGAGTTCGCCTTCAGAAATAAAATCAGACAAGGAAACGTCCTAGGGACGCTAATTACAGGAATTGCAGAGTTATCCTGTGTAAAATCATCACATCCCTGCAAACTACTGTCCTTTTCAGGACAACATAAGATTGCTCCAAACCTGCCCACTTCACAACTGTCCTTTTCAGGACAACCAAACATTCACAATTAACTATTTTAGATTGCCTAGAGTTTTCACTATGGTCCTTTTGAGGACTTTCATCACACTCATTGTTATTCTCAAGCTCCGCACCAGATTGCTAATCGCTGACAGGTAATTTGAGGTAATACAGACGTTGCATTGTGTTTCGTAAAGCTATTTCTAGATATTTTTTGTATTTATGTGTGTGTATGTGCATTTTAATTAATAGCCAAAGTTTGACAATCTTCCAACATTTGGCAGTAAATTACGGCGATTGGTAATCAACCGCACAATTCCCTTTATTTAACACTAAAGCTAAACCTAACCCCTGGACCCAACGCCCAATCAACAGATACTCCGAAATGATTACATGCCAGCGTAATGACCCCAACGCCAAGAATGCGTAGAACCACTGTATTTTGGCAGACATATTTTAGGGGACATCACTCTTCCAAACTGATCTGATCAAACTAGGAAATTACCGACTTTCCTTGTACTAAGTTGTGTTGTACTACTACCCGCCCAGTGCCTTTCTTTGTGTTTGTTTTGTTATGCGCCTTGTAAGTTGTAGGTCCCGCTAGTTGAGGACTCTGGTCTGGAGGTGGTGGTACTAAAAGGTTATAGATAGATGATATTCGTTTTCAATTACAAAAAAAAATCTTAAATTAAATTGGCTACATGATAGACTAGACTTACCTAGTTTATAGAGATAGTATAGTAATAGTTCAGATATAGTGCATGACTTTTTTTTTAGTTCAAAAATACTTTTTTTTCCTTACAAAAACACTTCACTTAACAATCGTGGCAATGAGACATGATGAGGTTAAAATCCTAGTTTAGTCATATAAATTATTTAAGTGAAACAAGTGATCTCCTCTTAGTTGATGATGCAACAAAACTACAATTTTGTTCTCAATTACTAAAATTAAGTTAGGGCTACAACTACAAGGTTTATGACTTTATCGTCACAGTACATTGTTACATTGTCTCTACTAGGAGTCTCAGGTCTGAATAAAGTACATTGTTACATTGTCTCTCTTTTCTCTACTAGGAGTCTCAGGTCTGAATAAAGTACATTGTTACATTGTCTCTCTTTTCTCTACTAGGAGTCTCAGGTCTGAATAAAGTACATTGTTACATTGTCTCTCTTTTCTCTACTAGGAGTCTCAGGTCTGAATAAAGTGCATTGTTACTCAGGGATACATTATGATTACGAACTTTAATTTATATGACTAAACTAGGACTTAAACCTGACATGAATTTCTTTGGTGCCTAATTACTTTGCTTTTTTAATTTTGTTGCTTAATTTCAAAGATGTGTTAACATAAAGAATATGAAGATTTGTTAATATCACCACAATACTATAAATAAAGACATGTTAACAAGAACACTATGAAATATTAACAACACTAACTACTAAGGAGACATGTTAACAACACTATGAAGACACACTAACACCAACACTATAAAGACATTGAAACATCAATACTATAAAGACATATTAACATCAACACTATTAAAAACACACTAACACCAACACTCTAAAGATTTGTTAACGTCAATCAACACTATAAAGACAAGCTGACATTAACGCTATAAAAACACGCTGACATCAAGGCTATACAAACACGTAACACCAACACTATAAAAACATTTTAACATCAACTTTATAAAGACATGCTAACACCAACACTATAAAGACACGCTAACACCAACACTATAAAGACATACTAACATCAACACTATAAAGACACGTTAACACCAACACTATAAACACACACTAACATCAACATTATAAAGACACACTAACACCAACACTATAAAGACATACTAACATCAACACTATAAAGACACGCTAACACCAACACTATAAAGACACTAACATCAACACTATAAAGACATGCTAATATCAACACTATAAAGACACACTAACACCAACACTATAAAGACACGCTAACACCAACACTATAAAGACACACTAACACCAACACTATAAAGACACACTAACACCAACACTATAAAGACACACTAACACCAACACTATAAAGACACACTAACACCAACACTATAAAGACACACTAACACCAACACTATAAAACACTAACACAAACACTATAAAGACACACTAACACCAACACTATAAAGACACACTAACACCAACACTATAAAGACACACTAACACCAACACTATAAAAACACTAACACAAACACTATAAAGACACACTAACACCAACACTATAAAGACACACTAACACCAACACTATAAAGACACACTAACACCAACACTATAAAAACACTAACACAAACATTATAAAGACACACTAACACTATAAAGACACATCAACACTATAAAGACACACTAACACCAACACTATAAAGACACACTAACACCAACACTATAAAGACACACTAACATCAACACTATAAAGACACACTAACACCAACACTATAAAGACACACTAACACCAACACTATAAAGACACACTAACACCAACACTATAAAACACACTAACACCAACACTATAAAGACACACTAACACCAACACTATAAAACACACTAACACCAACACTATAAAGACACACTAACACCAACACTATAAAAACACACTAACATCAACACTATAAAGACACACTAACATCAACACTATAAAGACAATGTAGAGAAATGTATATTTTGTTGCTCTGTCTCTATAGGCATGATGAATACCAATACCTGGATGCCATTAAAGACATTCTTGAGAATGGTTGTTTGCGAGGAAACAGAACAGGCATTGATACAAAGTCCATCTTTGGCATGCAGATGAGATACAGTTTAAGAGATTGTGAGTTACACTACTGAACCCACTTATCTCTTGTTAAAAAAAAAAAATTAATAATAAACTCTGGGTTGGGGAGGTGGGGGGGGGGGTGTGAAAGCATAAAGAAGGGAGAGAATTTACCAGGCTGGCCTGGCAAATGTGTACTAGGCAAGCGCAGCGAACCAAGATTAGCAGCATGTCGAATAAAGAAATGAAATCATAACGCTTGATTTTTTCTGATCTTCAGTAATTGTGAATAAAGCTAATCACTACAATCCTACAGTAAGCGAATGAAGCTAATCACTACAATCCTACAGTAAGCGAATGAAGCTAAACACTACAATCCCACAGTAAGTGAATGAAGCTAAACACTACAATCCCACAGTAAGTAAATGAAGCTAAACACTACAATCCTACAGTAAGTGAATGAAGCTAAACACTACAATCCTACAGTAAGTGAATGAAGCTAATCACTGCAATCCTACAGTAAGTGAATGAAGCTAATCACTGCAATCCTACAGTAAGTGAATGAAGCTAATCACTACAATCCTACAGTAAGTGAATGAAGCTAATCACTACAATCCTACAGTAAGTAAATGAAGCTAATCACTACAATCCTACAGTAAGTGAATGAAGCTAATCACTACAATCCTACAGTAAGTAAATGAAGCTAATCACTACAAACCTACAGTAAGTAAATGAAGCTAATCACTGCAATCCTACAGTAAGTAAATGAAGCTAATCACTACAATCCTACAGTAAGTGAATGAAGCTAATCACTACAATCCTACAGTAAGTAAATGAAGCTAATCACTACAATCCTACAGTAAGTAAATGAAGCTAATCACTACAATACTACAGTAAGTAAATGAAGCTAATCACTGCAATCCTACAGTAAGTAAATGAAGCTAATCACTACAATCCTACAGTAAGTGAATGAAGCTAATCACTGCAATCCTACAGTAAGTGAATGAAGCTAAACACTGCAATCCTACAGTAAGTGAATGAAGCTAATCACTGCAATCCTACAGTAAGTGAATGAAGCTAATCACTGCAATCCTACAGTAAGTGAATGAAGCTAATCACTACAATCCTACAGTAAGTGAATGAAGCTAAACACTACAATCCTACAGTAAGTGAATGAAGCTAAACACTAAAATCCTACAGTAAGTGAATGAAGCTAATCACTGCAATCCTACAGTAAGTAAATGAAGCTAATCATTACAATCCTACAGTAAGTGAATGAAGCTAATCACTGCAATCCTACAGTAAGTGAATGAAGCTAATCACTGCAATCCTACAGTAAGTGAATGAAGCTAATCACTGCAATCCTACAGTAAGTAAATGAAGCTAATCACTGCAATCCTACAGTAAGTAAATGAAGCTAATCACTGCAATCCTACAGTAAGTAAATGAAGCTAATCACTGCAATCCTACAGTAAGTAAATGAAGCTAAACACTACAATCCTACAGTAAGTAAATGAAGCTAATCACTACAATCCTACAGTAAGTAAATGAAGCTAATCACTGCAATCCTACAGTAAGTGAATGAAGCTAATCACTGCAATCCTACAGTAAGTAAATGAAGCTAATCACTACAATCCTACAGTAAGTAAATGAAGCTAATCACTACAATCCTACAGTAAGTAAATGAAGCTAATCACTACAATCCTACAGTAAGTAAATGAAGCTAAACACTACAATCCTACAGTAAGTAAATGAAGCTAATCACTACAATCCTACAGTAAGTAAATGAAGCTAATCACTACAATCCTACAGTAAGTAAATGAAGCTAATCACTACAATCCTACAGTAAGTAAATGAAGCTAATCACTGCAATCCTACAGTAAGTGAATGAAGCTAATCACTACAATCCTACAGTAAGTAAATGAAGCTAATCACTGCAATCCTACAGTAAGTAAATGAAGCTAATCACTACAATCATACAGTAAGTAAATGAAGCTAATCACTACAATCCTACAGTAAGTAAATGAAGCTAATCACTACAATCCTACAGTAAGTAAATGAAGCTAATCACTGCAATCCTACAGTAAGTGAATATTCAAAAACTTGTAGTTTTGTAAATGAGTGTAATAGTTTGACTAAGAACATTCATCTGATTATCTTTGCCAGACCTGCAAATGTTTTGTGTTGCTCACAAACGTTACCTTATCCAAGTGCCTGATTTAAAAAAGTTGTATTAAATGAAATTATTGAATCCTCAAGACTAGAAAAACATTTGACACAAGTTGTATTAAATGAAGTTATTGAGTCCTCAAGACTAGAAAAACGTTTGACACAAGTTCAAGCTGATTAAAAAGAAAGGCTATGATTTATCATGCTTCCATACGTTTCGACTGACTAAGCACTGTACCGATTTTGGCAGCATACGTTTCATTGCAAAGTGCACCACTTTCAATTTGATTAGTGTGAACCACATCATCAAACCATATTCTTTTTCCATATTTTGTATTTTAGTATTGGCAAATCTAATACCTTGTTCAGTTATCTAAACATTCATATATAATATGTTAGATAAATATAAATATGTAGACTTCTTCTTAAAAAAAAAAGGAAACATTTTGTCCCTGAAATCTCTTCTGTTGCTTCACCTGTGTGCTCTACACATCACACGTGTGCTATACATATCACATGTGTGTGCTACATATCACCTGTGTTCTTGTGATAGCTTGTCACTTAAAACTAATCTATAGCCATTGAAGAGCCAGTTTTAGAAAGTAATTATATTCACCTTCGTTGATTTCTTGTTTCAGCATTTCCACTGCTGACAACTAAGAGAGTGTTTTGGCGAGGAATCTTGGAAGAGCTGTTGTGGTTTATCCGAGGATCCACCAATGGCCATGAACTCTCAGAGAAAGGGGTCCATATATGGGATGCTAATGGGTCTCGTGAATTTCTCAACAGCAGAGGTTTACATGACAGGGAAGAAGGTACCTACTGAATCAACAATGTTGATAGTGTTGACTTTAACCTTTATACTACTGTGACAGTGGAAACTTCTCAATGAAATGATAGGTTTCTTTAAGAAGCAGGCATAATTGCTTGATTATAGGTAGTGCTTTGTTGTTTGCTTTGTTGTTTGCTTAGTTATATGTTGAATTTAGTGAAATGTTGGCATAAAACAATTTATATCTAAATACAGGCTGATAGAGTTTGGTATTTAACTGTTGTTATATCTACATTCTGATATCTATAGAACAGAATCTAAGTGCTTCAAGTATTTATAAATTAGGAGACCTAGGACCTGTCTATGGCTTCCAGTGGCGACACTTTGGGGCTGAGTACACAGACATGCATGCTGACTACACCGGCAGAGGAGTGGATCAACTCAGAACAGTTGTTGAAAAAATACAAAATGCCCCCAATGATCGTACAATTGTCATGTGTGCTTGGAATCCTAAAGGTATGTGTTATTGATTCAAGACATGTATGATCTTAACCCATTATTTAGTCAAAATGATGAATGCAAAATAAACATTCTTGGAGAATTTTGCAGTTTGAAATACAGAAATATCCTTTCCTAATTCATCTCGCTGGTGACCCCTGACGAGTCATTGGTGGTAGATTTTTTTTTTCAAACACCACATGCGCTTGATCACACTTTAAACAAAATGAAAATTGCCACTTATCACACCCCAACAACTACATTGTTCCTGTAAACGAAACAAAAATTGCCACTTATCACCCCAACAACTACATTGTTCCTGTAAACGAAACAAAAATTGCCACTTATCACCCCAACAATTACATTGTTCCTGTAAACAAAACAAAAATTGCCACTTATCACCCCAACAACTACATTGTTCCTGTAAACAAAACAAAAATTGCCACTTATCACCCTGACAATTACATTGTTCCTGTAAACAAAACAAAAATTGCCACTTATCACCCTTACAATTACATTGTTCCTGTAAACAAAACAAAAATTGCCACTTATCACCCCAACAACTACATTGTTCCTGTAAACGAAACAAAAATTGCCACTTATCACCCCAACAATTACATTGTTCCTGTAAACGAAACAAAAATTGCCACTTATCACCCTGACAATTACATTGTTCCTGTAAACGAAACAAAAATTGCCACTTATCACCCTGACAATTACATTGTTCCTGTAAACAAAACAAAAATTGCCACTTATCACCCTGACAATTACATTGTTCCTGTAAACGAAACAAAAATTGCCACTTATCACCCCAACAACTACATTGTTCCTGTAAACGAAACAAAAATTGCCACTTATCACCCCAACAATTACATTGTTCCTGTAAACAAAACAAAAATTGCCACTTATCACCCTGACAATTACATTGTTCCTGTAAACAAAACAAAAATTGCCACTTATCACCCTGACAATTACATTGTTCCTGTAAACAAAACAAAAATTGCCACTTATCACTCTGACAATTACATTGTTCCTGTAAACAAAACAAAAATTGCCACTTATCACCCTGACAATTACATTGTTCCTGTAAACAAAACAAAAATTGCCACTTATCACCCTGACAATTACATTGTTCCTGTAAACATAACAAATACTTGTGTGTTGTATATTAAAATAGAGAATCTGTGACCTATATGTTATCTCTAATCTGTGCTGATCTTGCCTCTGTCAGAAGCACTACAGGATGTGGGCTAAAATTGCTGTTCAACGGTTTTTCTCTTGCCAACTTTATTGCTTAGATTTCTGCATTGTAATTGTGACAATATTTTCCTATGCTATTTTATTCATATCCCGTGTTATTTGGGTACTCTGTGTATTCCCCTGCTCTCCCATTCTTTACTACATTCTGTGCTGATCCATCTGTGTACACACAAACTCATAAATCTTGTGGGTATTCTTCATCCAAGAAACAGCGGTTGTTTTACGCTGTAGACTATTCTGTTCCACCTAGTCAAGTATTCCTTTCACTTCTGTCCGTATTTGTATTGATAATCCTGATTCCTCTGTCCAGGGAGTTTGTTCTGGTATGGGCAGTAGGAGGCTGACAACTCTTGGCATGTCTGGTGTTTGTCTACAAATTTGCTTAACTTGGATAAAACAGCTTCTATAAAGCCACCCCAATGCAAGATTTTGGAATTGGTCTTTCATTGGATGTCTTGGCATGCATGAACATTTTTCTGCCTGTATTAGCACCTTTGTGTCCCTCCCTTTTCTCAGTGCTGGTATCCTCCACAATTTCTCCATATCCAATATTGGTGTTGATTTCATTGCTCCTGTGATGACCCTAAGAGCCTGGTTGTGTACTTTAACCAGCTCTTGCAGTGTGGTGTTTGATGCTGAGCACCTAAATGTGGGCGTATACTCTGTTGGTAAACTTTACTAAGTATTTTCCAACTCGCTCCCCATGTGGTTCCACACAGTTTTCATAGAATAGCTAATTTCCTCCTCGCTTTTTGGTTTGCCTTATTTATCTACTGTTTCCAAGATAGTTTGTTATCAAATGTAACTCCGAGATACGTAGCTTGTATGTCTTCTTTCACAGGCTCATTGTTTATGTAGATGGCTCCTGCTTTTTGTTTTGGGGAGAGAGTGAAAAGTGTAGTACTACATTTGTCTGTATTGATGCTGATACACCATCTATTTGTCCATGAATTCAGTGCATTCATAGCTCTTTGTAGCAATTTGGAGGCCACTGTTGCATACTCCTCTGTGCACCACATTACCAAGTCATCTGCATACATTGCCACTTCGATACCATGTGGTAGTTCAGTAACTAGGTCATTGATGTAGATTAGAAAATGTGTTGGAGATAGTACCCCTCCCTGTGGGACGCCCTGGCACAGCAGAATGTCCTTACTTTTAAGACCATCCAGTTGCACTCAGTCTGTCCTGTTATGCAGGTATGCTTTCACCCATTTAAACACTTTGCTCATTTGATTTGAAAATGTGTATACTTGATCTTTTAATTGTAATGGGAGACTTCAACGCCAAAGTAGGACAAGATAACGCAGGAGTGGAACATGTGATGGGGAGAGAAGGCTGTAATACAACAAGTCAGAATGGAGAAAGATTAATAGAATTATGTTTAATAGAAAATTTAGTTATAGGTGGGACATTATTTCCACATAAAAATATCCACAAAACAACATGGATATCTCCTGATGATAGAACATCAAATCAAATTGACCACCTATGTATTAAACAACAATTCAGATCATCATTAATAGATGTAAGAGCATACAGAGGTGCTGATGTTAATAGTGACCACAACCTGTGCATTGGGAAAATAAGATTAAAATTTAGAAACCAACAGAAGAGGTCAATTACACATAAAATTGATAGTCATAAACTGAAAGATGAAGCAATAAAGGAAAAGTTTAACATAGAGCTAAGTAATTGTTATTCAGCACTTGGTGAAATAGACTTAGATATCAATGAAATGTGGGACTCACAGAGCAAAATACTAATGACAGCAGCAGAAGCAAGTGCTGGACTGAAGAAAATGGAAAAACGAGCTTGGATCTCAGACACCACATGGAAATACATCAAAGAAAGAAGAGAAGCGAAGAGAGCCATGACTAATGTAAAGACAGATCTTGGAAAGGTTCTGGCAAAAGCAACATACAAAGAATTAGACAACAAAGTGAAAAGTTCGGCAAGAAGAGATACAAGAGCTTATATAGACAACTTGGCAGAGAAAGCAGAGACAGCTGCAATTACAGGAGACAGCAGAACTCTTTATACTGTACAAAAGATGCTGACAAACACCTATACATCCAGTGGAACACCAATTCTAGACAAATCTGGATTAATGCTAACAACAAGCGCAGACATAAAAGCCCGTTGGGCGGAACACTTCAAAGAAATTCTAACCGTCCACTACCTCACAGTTTAATAGATTTTGAAGCTGAAACACCAGCAGCAGAATTAGATGTAAATTTAGATGACTTCACCTTGAGTGAAATAGAAACCACCTTAAAGCTAATGACCAATAACAAGGCTGCTGGAGAGGATAAGTTAACAGCTGAGATCCTCAAGGCAATTGATAGCCATAATTTAATACATCTCCAAAAAATGTTCAACATCATTTGGAAAACAGAGAAGACGCCTCATAAATGGAAAAAAGGAATCATTGTTAAGATCCCAAAAAAGGGCAATCTTAGAGATTGTAACAATTGGAGAGGCGTGACACTTTTGTCAGTTGCCTCAAAATTATTCTGTAAAATCATCCTAAATAGAATAAAGGATTCAATAGATACAGTAATGCGTGAAGAACAGGCTGGGTTTAGAAAAGGGAGAAGCTGTCTTGACCACATTTTCACTCTACGACTTATATTGGAGGAACACATTGAAAAGCAAAAACCTTTTGTACTTAACTTCATCGACTTCAAAAAAGCATTTGATAGTATTCATAGAGATTCTTTGTGGAAAATTCTGAAGCAATATGGCTTACCATCAAAAATCATAAATATTATCAAAGACATGTATGATGGTTACACATGTGCAGTTCGAACAGAGGAAGGACTGAGCGAATGTTTCCCAATAGAAACTGGGGTTAAACAAGGATGTATTTTATCGCCCTTGTTATTTGGAATTGTTATGGACTTCATAATGAAGAAATGCTGCACTGGTAATAAAGGCATCGAATGGATACAAGGAGACCATTTGGAGGACCTGGACGGGGGTGTCCGGTTAGCGCAATCGATAGGCGGTTGGCTTACCACGGCAACAGCCGGGGTTCGTACCCTGGCGAGGACACCTGGGTTTTACTAATTCCCTAAAAATTAGTACCTCTGAAGTCGGAGTAAATCTGCCTGCATGGCGAGGGGCATCCTGTAATGGGATAAAACAGACTTTACACGCAAAATTCAGTCCCACAAAATTGAGTGGGTGGGACTTCGTCAGAGGTCGAAGCTGACGAAAGCGAACGAACGAACGAACGAACGAGGACCTGGACTTTGCTGATGACATAGTTCTCATCAGCAATCAGATAAAAACGATGCAGGAAAACACAAATGAACTATCATCAATAGCCAGCAAAATTGGGCTTGAGGTCAATCATGAAAAGACTAAAGTCATGAAAAGTTTAATTCCAACAAGTGACAAAATATACATGGAAAACAAACCAGTAGAAGAGATCGATCACTTCATCTATCTTGGAAGTCACATTGATCGAGAAGGGGATACGAGCAAAGAAATTAGAATCAGACTGGCTAAAGCAGCAATGTCTTTCAGAAGCCTTGAAAAGTTGTGGAAATCAAAACTCATTAGCACAAACACAAAACTTAGGCTATTCAAATCAAATGTACTATCAACCCTTACGTATGCGTGTGAAAGCTGGAAAACAACAAGAGATATAGAAACAAAGTTGAACGCATTCGAAAATAAATGTCTAAGGAAAATACTTGGTATAGAATGGAACGAATTCAAAACAAACGAGGAAATTAGAGAAATCGCCAATCAACCACTAATATCTTCAGTAATAAAGAAAAGACGATGGTCATACGTTGGACATGTGATGAGAAGAGATAATAATCGAATAGCAAAGCAAGCCCTCATATGGGAAACAACAGGTAAAAGAAAAAGAGGAAGACCCAGGGAGACACTGAGAAGAACATTGATGAGAGAGGCAAGAGCAGCAGGAATCGGCTCCCTCAATGAGATAGAACTGCTTGCACAGAACAGAGACAGATGGCGAGATTTGATAAAATATCTTTAAAAGAAACTGCTAGAACAAAATTCATATAGGAGAAGGTGTATCTTGGTCTACGCCCTATGGGCCGGTTACGGCTCGAAAGGTCAATAGATAGATAGATAGATACTTGAAACACTTGTACAGACAATCTTGTTTACATTACATACAATTCTCTTATTCAAGAGTTTACCCATGTCTCCATAGTTTAGGGTTAGCGTAACGATGGTAACAAATTACAACCAATGTGAGACATTAGAAAAATATCAATATATCATAATGTACACAGATGTTGTGATGTGTAGTAATGCAGTCAAGTGAAGTGTTTCTCTAGCTTTTAATATAGTGCTTGTTTATCTTGGTTTCCATGGCAATGGACAGATGTTTAAAAAAAATTGAGTGTAAATAGTTTTATTTTTTCCATATAAAAAAAGCTGCTATAGCTCAGTGGTCAGTGAACTGGACTACAAAGGACAAGGTGTAGGGTTCGATCCCAACCGACGGCTTCCAGGTTCACCCAGCCTTAAATGGGTACAGGATTTTTTTCTGGGAAAGTAAGGCGGCACGGGCGTAATACCGACCACATTACCCAAAAAATCATGCTGAAGGTCTGTAAAATTGATGGTCACTAACACCATATTCCCTATACGCCACTTGGTGTGACGGGGGCTCTTTACATTTTTTACTTTTTCATATAAAAATAACATTAACATCTTTGTGTGCTAACATTCTCATAAATCATAATTGAGCTGCTAATCACGTGAGTGTGCAACAATCACAGGGTCATAGGGCCAGCCATATGTTGGTTGTAATAATCGCGTGAGTGTGCAACAATCACAGGGCCAGCCATATGTTGGTTGTAAGAGATGTCACAGATGATTGTTATAGGGTGTTGATATTATTTATGTTATTTATCACATTGTTATTATTATTGTTCACATCACATTACATTGATCACAATGTGGTAACACAAACTTCTCAGTTATTACATAATCATTATCATGTTTATTGATCTTTTAACTTACACGTGATACATAATGGTAGATGCACTTCTCTTAGAATTAATGTTCTTTAATTCTGGACGTTCAGGAGGTTTATCACCGATGACTATTGAACAGTCCACAAGTACATATTATACATTACTATCTCTCACACTTACTACTTCTTAAAGGAAATATGAAGCACAACTAGGAATACTCTCTAAACACTTTCACAGCAACTAAATGTTTATATGTTCTAATTCACTTGTTCTGTCTACTGTCTACCTCTTGACTAATTTCTTAAGTCACTGATATCTTTACTACTCTCTAGTCTGTTCCTCCGCAACTTCTCAACTAACTTAAACTTGCAACTACTTTCTGTCTTCTTCTCAACTACTCTTCCTGACTTGCGGGCCTAACTCCTAACTGCTAACTCACTGAATGGCTTTCCTAACTCTCCTATCTTTCTGTCCTGGTCCTAACTATCTTAGTCTACATTTCTGACTTAACTTATTAATTCATGACTTAACTTATTGAATTACGGACTTAACTAACTGCCTTTGGTAGTTTGGCCGAAGCTGGACTAAGCTCACTTAGTCTACATTTCTGACTTAGTGTAACAGGACTGTTGCCCCTATTCACTTCATTTGTGCACCATTTGTGGCGGGTCTATAATGGCATCAATTGTAACGGGACGGTTCTCCCTATTCGGTGCGCACTGGACTGGAACTCTGCTACCGTTGTGAAGGCTCGTTGAAACCTGAGCCCTCACTCTGCTTGCAGTTGGAATGTATCGACAGGAAGCTCGTTCAGCTCTGCCTGTCCTTGGCCATTGAACGATTCTTCGACTCCGCGTTGTGACTTCTGTTGCTCATGACATCCAGTGTCCGTTCATCGCTAGGACAACAACACAGCTACACGATAAAGCATGACTGAACACCATTGATGATACACATGACTTGAATTATTCATGTACTGACCACTCCTGATAGCCAGTCAACCACCCGTTCAAGTCCATTCATCCAATAATTGTACTACCTGACCTAAGTACACCTATTACTTGTGGACAGTCAACTTATCAAGTTACTTCCCACGAACTGCACTACTAACTTCTAATTAATGTCACTTGTATGACTTTTTCTCAGCCTATAAGTTTGTGGCACAACCACATGATCAATGTCTCTTCACAAGAACTACACTCATCATCATCAAGTACCGGGCCTACTGGCGTAGAGGTGATCATGTCTCTCCACAATTTTCAATCTCGGCAGCTATTTATCATTTCTGTTGTTGACCTTCTGCCAAGCCATTCTCTTAAGCTGTCTGTTATTTTTTCTCTTTGCTTCCCTCTATCTCTTCGTCCCTCAATTTTTCCAGTTGTTACAATATATTCCAGTTGTTCTCTTCTCATGATGATTGTCTCTTCCTAATATTGGAAATTAGCTCTTTTTTTGCTTTGACCTCTTTCAGAACGTTTTCATTATTCTTCTTAGCTGTCCCTGGTACTCTCATCATTCTTCTGTAAAACCACATTTCTACAGACTCCAGTGATTTTCTTGTCTGTTGTCCTATTGTCCATGATTCGCATCCATATGTAAAGACTGGCTCTACATAACATATAAGAACTCTTTTTCTTGTTTCTATTGTCAAAAATGGATTGCATAGTATCTTCCTCATTTTTTGGAAAGCTGCTTTTGACTGAGCCATTCTGCATCTCACCTCTTTTGTACATCTTCCGTCTGAGGTTAACAAAGTTCCCAAATATTTAAATTCATTTACCTGTTTTAATAATGTTCCACTTGACTTTATTTTGCACTGAGGTGATGTCTTTTTCTTTGTTGTTACCATTACCTCTGTCTTTTTCTTTGTTGTTACCATTACCTCTGTCTTTTTGCTATTAAGGCTGAGTCCTTTATTTTTGCTTTCATTCCCTATAATGTCCAACATTTCTTGTAACTCATTTTCACTCTTAGCGATTAAGACTGTATCATCAGCATACCTTAGATTATTTATATTATGAACTACACTAATAGCTTCATAATAATGTCACTGGTAGGGCTTACTCTAAGCCTATAAGTTTGTGGCACAACCACATGATCAATGTCTCTTCACAAGAACTATGCTATTAAATTCATACTAATGTCCCTAGCTATCCTTGCTGAATATCCTGACACGTCTGCCTAGCCAGACTACTACCGACTCACTAACCTGCGATTACTAAGTCTATATCAATCGTTCTGGTCCCCAGTCTCGGCTGTGATAAATCATCAACAGACGTCTAGACTCAACCCCTCGCATCAACTCGAATCAATCTAAATTAACCTATCCTTTGTCCAACTTAAACCTGTCCACCTCGTTTTCAAATCTCGTGATTTTCGACCTGTTCACTCTCTTAACTTCCACGCGGACTATGCGTTCCTCTCAACCTTTATCTCCCCTTGACCTCTATTAAATTATCCGTCTCTTTCCTATCCTTATTACCTCCCTGTTTCACTGCCTCCTTACTCCTGCTAGTTATTTATCTATCCTAATAACTACCCCGTACCATCCTCCTTCTATCCTATCACCCTCTTTCTCTACCTCTTCTTGTCCCCTTTGTCACGTCCCCTTTATCTATTCTTTATCTTCCTTATTTGGAGCCTCCTCCACAATTCCTTATCTTCTACTAGTTATACCATCTATATTTACTCCTCTCTTCCCTGTGCTACTTATACCTTCCGTATTTTGTATCATACCTATCATATCTTTGGTATCTTTCCCTTTTATTCTCTCTACTTCTACAGTTATGTGGTTGCCTGCTCTCTTGCTCATCGTGCATCTCCTCAAATATTCTTTCCTCTTGCTCTCTTGTCATTCTCTCTATGTTGGCTACAGTTAGATTCCATGGAGTATTCTTCGTTTCTGTACTCCCCGTGTCCTCTGTTTTCTGTGCTCTCTTCATTTTAATCATTGCGTCTATTGATTCTAATCTCCATGTTCTATTAATCTATGCCTTGCACATGGCAGTAAATCTTTATTTATGCTACTACTGTCTTCAACTTCACTACTTAATATTTTCTTCTTCCTGTCTTGAACTTGCTTTAGACTTTCTTCTTTTTCTTTATCTTTCACTGTTACTTTCATTTCACTAATAATCTCTACCTGTATTCCCCTGTCCTTCATGTTTGTTTGTCTGTCTGTCACTGTCCCCCTATTGCTAGTTCCCTTCTCTATCATTTGTGTTGCACTATCTGTGCATTCCGTTATTTCTGTTTGTGTGTACTTTTGTTCTTTTACATTCTCTCAAACTATGTTATTGTCCATACCTACTCCAAAACTCATATATCTTATTTCCCCATCTTCTAACTTCGTCTGGGTCTGTCTTGTCTCCTGTGTCTTCTTTACTTTTCTACCCTTCTTAGATTTCTTATAGCCTACCTTTTCTACCCCCTTCATGTCATCTTCATCTGCTGTCAAAAACTCTTCTTCATCATCTGATCTGTCTGCTATTTTGTCTGTTGTCCTCCTAAATGTATCACTCTCTCTCTCCTAATCGTCTATTTTATACTGAGACCATACAACCCATTATTTATTGTATCATCTAGTCTATCTCTTCTCCCTCTACCATCCTTTGGATATACTGGTCTTGTCTTTGTGTTGTCTTCACGTCTTCTTTCTATTGGTCTCCACACATCTACATTTATCTCATAATTTGTTATTTTATGTACCTGATTTAGAATCTTATTTACTATACCACTATTTCTGTACAGTACTATGGCTCTATTGCTATTGTCTTGTCCCTCTATGCATTTGTAAAATATTATCTCCCCAAACTCACTAAAATACTTCCTAACTTGTCCCTCTATGCATTTGTAAAATATTATTTCCCCAAACTCAATAAAATACTTCCTAACTTCTTTAATGTCTTCCCTCAATCTTTTAACTATTATCTTACAGCTGTTAGTTTCCTTGTCCCTCAACCTACATTGACTCACTATGTAACCTATTTCCTTACATCTATGACATCTTCTACTCTCCTGTATCCTATCTACTCTTCCTCTATAGCTATGCCCCTGGTATCCCTGTTTCATGTAGTCGCTTCCCAATTTCTTTACTACCTCACCCATTTTCTGCCTGGTTTGCCACATACACCCCTCCTGTGTCATTCCCTCCATTTTCGTCTACTCCTGTGTTTTATCTCCCCTCTTTTATACTACCCTGTTATCCACCTGCCTTAAATTCCTACCTTATATCCCAGTACTTTTAATCCCCACACCTGTGCTCCTCCTTTTACTTCAATGTCCGATACCCTGTGCTGACTTCTACTATTGTTCCCCTCTTTGACTTCTGTGTCTCTAATCTTAGTACCTCTTGTCAATCCTTGTCTAATCTTGGAGTGTACTTTCACACTCAATTTATTTGCATTATCCTATTAATTCACATTGTACAAACATTACAACCAATTTGTTGACATTATCCTATTAATTCACATTGTACAAACATTACAACCAATTTGTTGACATTATCCTATTAATTCACATTGTACAAACATTACAACCAATTTGTTTACATTATCCTATTAATTCACATTGTACAAACATTACAACCAATTTGTTTACATTTCTCTCTTCCTACTATTTCCACACTTTCCTCCTCACCTTATCCCAGCCATGTGTGTCATCTGTTATAATCTTATTGCTTTCCCTATTCTACTCCCTCTCCCTTATTTTCTATGTACTTGCCCTATTCTAACTACAAACAAAATTTGGCTGACACACACAACTGTGATAATTCTTCTTAATTTTTTTTTCTTCACACAAAAAAAATGACACTTTATCTTTTTATTCTCACACTCCTCTCATTCCCCGACACACAAAAATAATGACTAATTATTGCCTAACTAATTATCACTACACTTCTCTGACGATCCTCAGAATTTTTCGTTGTTCTGTTGCTGATTGTGTCCAGTGTTGGTCACTGCCCATTTGTAATGGGCTTTCTCTAAGCCTATAAGTTTGTGGCACAACCACATTAGTAAAGTCTCTTCATAAGAGCTGCACTATTAAATTCAGAACATTACTGGTTGGGCTTATTCCAAGCCGACACATTGTGGCACAACTACATTAGCAAAGTCTCTTCACAAGAACTATGCTATTAAATTCATACTAATGTCCCTAGCTATCCTTGCTGAATATCCTGACATGTCTGCCTAGCTAGACTGCTACCGACTCACTAACCTGCGATTACCAAGTCCTTATCAATCGTTCTGGTCCCCAGTCTCGGCTGTGACAAATCATCAACAGACGTCTAGACTCAACCCCTTGCATCAACTCGAATCAATCTAAATTAACCTATCCTTTGTCCAACTTAAACCTGTCCGCCTCGTTTTCAAATCTCGTGATTTCCGACCTGTTCACTCTCTTAACTTCCACGTGGACTATCAGTTCCTCTCAACCTTTATCTCCCTTGACCTCTACTAAATTATCCGTCTCTTTCCTATCCTGATTACCTCCCTGTTTCATTAGCTTCCTGACTAAACTTATTCAGTCTACATTTTTGACTTAACCTATAACCTTTTGTGTCGAAGTTTAAATACTCCATAATCACTGTGTGTGAAATATCTGCAGACAATGAATTTGTCGCAATTGTCGCGAAGTGACAATTTGCAACCCCTTGAGCCAATTAACTGTCATCATTCTGACCAAAAGTTGACCTATGTCTAAGACTTGACAATAACAAGTTGTTTTTGTGACTTCTCTATAACCTCTGGTCAGTTTGACCTCTCCTGAGTTTCAAAATAATGATATTTATTTCATGACTTTGACCTTTCCTGGTTGTTGTTTGTCAACCTATTTATTGGACTGTCAATCCATGCGTTCAAGCTGTGCGTTTATTTATCCCTATTTCCACAACAACGTGGAAAATTTCCATTCCCTAAACTTATTATGTCCAGTACTATTCTGCCCTTCCTTCACCTCCATCCTCCGTGGCTTGTCCACTACCCGCTATGAACTTTCCATTCCCACAACTTGTTATTCTGTCACTAACACTGATGACCATTATTCTATGTTACTGTCATCGTCTATTAAGAAAATGGGTACGGCTGAGTTACCTGCCCCATACTTTCATTTACCTTTACTGTTACATGATTCTGTGATGAGCAACAATTATTTGTTGCCTTGTATGAGGTCTATACATAATCACTATCACTAATTTTCATGCTTGCATATTGCAGATTTACCACAAATGGCTCTGCCTCCCTGCCATTGTCTTGTCCAGTTTTACGTAGCCAATGGAGAGTTGTCCTGCCAACTGTATCAGAGATCAGCCGATATGGTACTAGCTGATTAACATCTCATTTTTGTCTGACATTGCCTGTACAGTGCATCTCATCATGCTGCTTGTCAAAACAGTAAAGGTTACTTGCCATGTCTCTTTATCAACAACAGCCGACAGTTGCAGTTATAATGTCAGCAAGTTTATACTATTTTCACAAAAATAAAAAAAAATGATTTAATGCGATATCTAGATAGCCCTTGATTATAAAAAAAAAATACATCATTCACGTCTGTATGTCAATTATTAAATAAGTCATGAATTAAAAAAAAATTTTATTTTATTATAATTGTGACTAATCAACTGTAGAAACATGTAGGACAAAACAAAAGTAGATTGATAAGGTCACCGTCCAAGTAACGCCATTTGCCATTAGGAGAAAAAACACCTGTGATGTAAGGTAATTGATGTGGATAATAACAAATAACAATGTCATTTAATTACTGGCAGCAACAATTTGGCATCTGGTATTTCCTTGAAATTTACCACACTTTTGTACAAATGGACAACAAATCTAAATATCTATTCCATTCTACCTTAGTTCTCTTCTGATTAATGCTAAATCCCACAAACAGACCACTCTGAGCCGATTTTGCACTCCATTTGAAATGTCTGAGTGAGATTGTGTCAATTTTATGTCAATGTGCACCCAATAGCAAGAATTTGGTGAAGATATTTCTGTCAAATTTCCCACACTAATTAAAAATGGATGCTCAATCTAAACATTCATTCCAAATTACCTTAGTGTTCTTTAATTTTGGTGCAAAGTGAAGAAAATCTCAGGAACATAAGAATAACAATCACCAGTAGTTAGTGACAGAACAATATAGGCAATGGACATTTCCTAGCTGTTATTGGAAAAGGTGTGGGGATGGAGGTAGGTGTAACAGAATTGTAAGAATTATAATTCAGAGAGATGAATAACACGTTTTGGGTAGTGGACTTTTCCCAGTTGTTAGGAAAAGGTGGAATGGTCACATGACTTTACCCGTCAAACATAGCCAGAAATTAGGTTGACCAGGGAGATGTTACTCTAAGAGTCATAGCAGTGTTTTGGAACAAGTTAGTAAGGTAATGAAGGGCCATGATGGTGCCTTCTTTTGGCAATTTTGACATAAAGTTCATAAAAAGTTTAACCTCGTGAATTCTTATTGGGTGCGAGATAACTGCGCAAAGACTAAGCAAATAAATTATGCAAATAAGATGGGGTACCTAAGCTTATGCACACTAGTTAGGAGGAGGCAGAGGCAAGATGAACAAGAACTAGAGACAAGATTAGTAGAATCTAGAGTTAGTTAGAGAAAGAATAGCAGTTAGTTAGGATCTGTTGAGAAGTAGATAGAGCAATAACAGAAACAAGTGAATTAGAAACCTAGAGAACAGTACAGAATATAGATATGTTAGAGACAGTAAGGACATAATTATTTGTGAAGTGTTTACATTCAGAAGTTGTGCTCCAGAGATAATTGTAAGTTGTGTAATGCAAGACAGTTTGTGAATTAAAATTAGAATGATAGAAATCACAGAAAATAAGTACAAAGGGATGGCTCCATAACCAAGGGTGGTAACCTCGTGAGTACATCCAATTAAAGAACATCATTGAAGTACTATCACTAATCATCATGTGTCAGAATGATTCAATAAACTTGAATGAACATGATTTGCTTAGTGTGTGATTGATGACTAAGTTGTGCTGTGATCTATGTCAACCCTGCTACAAATAACCAGCAAGCTTATTCCACCCAGAGATAATGTGACAGTGAGCCATCAATAAATACAAGAACACCAGATTCAAGGGTCAACATAGAAAAAAGCTATCTTGTTGCAATATTAGAAACATTAGAAAGCATAACTGCAGGGGAGGCCAACAGAAGAGCAAAAGATCACAAAGTGTATCTTCCCTTGATGTTGAAAGCTAAATTGGGAATAAAAGAAGGTGCATGTTTGAAGGATTTGTTACTGCCCTGTAGCTGGTTCAAAGCCAATGTCTCTACACCACAGAGGGTATTGTTGAACGATAATTATAAATCTTTTGTTTCTCACTTTCATTTGGGGGTGTTGTTGAACGATAAATATAAATCTTTTGTTTCTCACTTTCATTGTGGGTGTTGTTGAACAATAAATATAAATCTTTTGTTTCTCACTTTCATTTTGGGTGTTGTTAAGATATTTAAATCATGTGAAGATTTTGTGACATTATTGTTGACAATACCATTGCTTGTTCCTTGTGTCACTTTTGGTGAATATGTTTTTTCGTTTACAGGGACTGGGTGTTCCATTCAACATTGCAAGTTATGCTCTCCTGACCTGCATGATTGCTCATGTTACTCAACTCAAGGTTTGTTTTCTTATACATAATGAGATCATGGGAGATTAGCCTCACCTTATTGGCTATCAAGACCCTTACTGTGCCACACTTCTTTATGTGATATAATTATCTCATTAGAAATTATGTTGCATTGATAAAAAAATGAAGAGAATAACTCCCCTATTGGCTTGCTGGGCTCATTACAGGATCATCCTGACTCCATGAAATTGATGGAATTATATCAGAGAAAAAGTAGGCATTCAACCATTACTAAGCTAATACAGAAACAACAAATCAACTGCTTTGTCCATCGAAAAAGAATACAGTGCAATTACTTAACTTATAAAGTATATATTAAAAGAGGAGAAGGTAGAAGAGCAAGAGGCAGCAAACCTAGAGTAAGATGGACAGACAACATCAAAGAAATGTTACAACAGCATCAACTGACAATGAGTAAAACCACCAAAAAGGGCGAGAACCAAAACTTTCTATCTCCCTCAACACAAGTACAAGAGGAAGTGCAGAAAGAAAAGAAACAATTGTCTCCAAAATTACAAAAGCTTTGTTAAATACAATGATAATCTCTAAGCCACTCTGACATTCCTAGTTCAGTTGTCTAATCAACAAGCTGATTAAAAAAAAATTAGAAGAAAAACATACTTTTAATTCTCTGAAACGATGTCAAATAAATTACCACAATGATTTCAAATAAATTACCACAATGATTTCAAATAAATTACCACAACGATGACAAATAAATTGCCTTAACGATCTCAAATAAATGTCCAACTTTTGTTTCAGTATCCAACTTTTATGTTAGTATCCAACTTTTGTTTCAGTATCCAACTTTTATGTTATTATCCAACTTTTGTGTTAGTATCCAACTTTTGTTTCAGTATCCAACTTTGTGTTAGTATTCAACTTTTCTTTCAGTATCCTGACTTTTGTGTTAGTATCCAACTTTTGTGTTAGTATCCAACTTTTGTTTCAGTATCCACATTTTTTTTGTTAGTATCCAACTTTTGTGTTAGTATCCAACTTTTGTTTCAGTATCCACATTTTTTTTTTTAGTATCCAACTTTTGTGTTAGCATCCAACTTTTGTTTCAGTATCCAAATTTTTTTTGTTAGTATCCAACTTTTGTTTCAGTATCCAAATTTTTTTTTGTTAGTATATAAACTTTTATGTTAGCATCCAACTTTTCTTTCAGTATCCAACTTTTCTTCAGTATCCAGACTTTTGTTTCAGTCTCCAACTTTTGTGTTAGTATCCAACTTTTGTTTCAGTATCCAACTTTTGTGTTAGTATCCAACTTTTGTGTTAGTATCCAACTTTTGTGTTAGTATCCAACTTTTGTGTTAGTATCCAACTTTTGTGTTAGTATCCAACTTTTGTTTCAGTATCCAACTTTTGTTTTAGTATCCAACTTTTGTGTTAGTATCCAACTTTTGTTTCAGTATCCAACTTTTGTGTTAGAATCCAACTTTTGTTTCAGTATCCAATTTTTTTGTTAGTATCCAACTTTTGTGTTAGTATCCAACTTTTGTGTTAGTATCCAACTTTTGTTTCAGTATCCAAATTTTTTTGTTAGTATCCAACTTTTATGTTAGTATCCAACTTTGTGTTAGTATCCAACTTTTGTTTCAGTATCCACATTTTTTTGTTAGTATCCAACTTTTATGTTAGTATCCAACTTTTGTTTCTGTATCCAAATTTTTTTGTTAGTATCCAACTTTTATGTTAGTATCCAACTTTTGTGTTAGTATCCAACTTTTGTTTCAGTATCCACATTTTTTTGTAGTATCGTATCCCAACTTTTGTTTCAGTATCCTGACTTTTATGTTAGTATCCAACTTTTGTTTCAGTATCCTGACTTTTATGTTAGTATCCTGACTTTTATGTTAGTATCCAACTTTTGTTTCAGTATCCAACTTTTGTTTCAGTATCCAACTTTTGAGTTAGGATCAAACTTTTGAGTTAGTATCCTAACTTTTGTTTCAGTATCCAACTTTTGTGTTAGTATCCAACTTTTGTTTCAGTATCCAACTTTTGTGTTAGTATCCAACTTTTGTTTCAGTATCTAACTTTTGTGTTAGTGTCCAGACTTTTGTTTCAGTATCTAACTTTTGTGTTAGTGTCCAGACTTTGTTTCAGTATCTAACTTTTGTGTTAGTGTCCAGACTTTTGTTTCAGTATCCAACTTTTGTATCAGTATTCAATTTTTGTGTTAGTATCCAACTTTTGTTTCAGTATCTAACTTTTGTCTTAGTATCCAACTTTTGTCTTAGTATCCAACTTTTGTTTCAGTGTCCAACTTTTGTATTAGTATCCACTTTTGTTTCAGTACCCAACTTTTGTTTTAGTATTCAAGTTTTGTTTCAGTACCCAACTTTTGTTTCAGTATCCCATTTTTGTTTCAGTATCCTGACTTTTATGTTAGTATCCACTTTTGTTTCAGTATCCTGACTTTTATGTTAGTATCCTGACTTTTATGTTAGTATCCAACTTTTGTTTCAGTAATCTGACTTTTATGTTAGTATCCAACTTTTGTTTCAGTATCCTGACTTTTATGTTAGTATCCAACTTTTGTTTCAGTATCCTGACTTTTATGTTAGTATCCAACTTTTGTTTCAGTATCCTGATTTTTGTGTTAGTATCCAACTTTTGTTTCAGTATCCAATTTTTGTGTTAGTATCCAACGTTTGTGTTAGTATTCAACTTTTCTTTCAGTATCCTGACTTTGTGTTAGTATCCAACTTTTGTGTTAGTATCCAACTTTTGTTTCAGTATCCACATTTTTTTTGTTAGTATCCAACTTTTGTGTTAGTATCCAACTTTTGTTTCAGTATCCAAATTTTTTGTTAGTATCCAACTTTTGTGTTAGCATCCAACTTTTGTTTCAGTATCCAAATTTTTTTTGTTAGTATCCAACTTTTGTTTCAGTATCCAAATTTTTTTTGTTAGTATATAAACTTTTATGTTAGTATCCAACTTTTCTTTCAGTATCCAACTTTTCTTTCAGTATCCAGACTTTTGTTTCAGTCTCCAACTTTTGTGTTAGTATCCAACTTTTGTGTTAGTATCCAACTTTTGTTTCAGTATCCAAATTTTTGTTAGTATCCAACTTTTGTGTTAGTATCCAACTTTTGTTTCAGTATCCAACTTTTGTGTTAGAATCCAACTTTTGTTTCAGTATCCAACTTTTTTGTTAGTATCCAACTTTTTGTTTCAGTATCCACATTTTTTTGTTAGTATCCAACTTTTATGTTAGTATCCAACTTTTGTTTCTGTATCCAAATTTTTTTGTAGTATCCAACTTTTATGTTAGTATCCAACTTTTGTGTTAGTATCCAACTTTTGTTTCAGTATCCACATTTTTTTGTTAGTATCCAACTTTTGTTTCAGTATCCTGACTTTTATGTTAGTATCCAACTTTTGTTTCAGTATCCTGACTTTTATGTTAGTATCCTGACTTTTATGTTAGTATCCAACTTTTGTTTCAGTATCCTGACTTTTATGTTAGTATCCAACTTTTGTTTCAGTATCCAACTTTTGTTTCAGTATCCAACTTTTGAGTTAGGATCAAACTTTTGAGTTAGTATCCTAACTTTTGTTTCAGTATCCAACTTTTGTGTTAGTATCCAACTTTTGTTTCAGTATCTAACTTTTGTGTTAGTGTCCAGACTTTTGTTTCAGTATCCAACTTTTTGTATCAGTATTCAACTTTTGTGTTAGTATCCAACTTTTGTTTCAGTATCTAACTTTTGTCTTAGTATCCAACTTTTGTCTTAGTATCCAACTTTTGTTTCAGTGTCCAACTTTTGTATTAGTATCCAACTTTGTTTCAGGACCCAACTTTTGTTTTAGTATTCAAGTTTTGTTTCAGTACCCAACTTTTGTTTCAGTATCCAGACTTTTGTATTAGTACCCAACTTTTTTTCAGTATCCAGACTTTTGTATTAGTATCCAGCTTTTGTTTCAGTATCCAACTTTTGTTTCAGTATCCAACTTTTGTGTTAGCATCCAACTTTTGTTTCAGTATCCTGACTTTTGTGTTAGTATCCAACATTTGTTTCAGTTTCCTGACTATTGTGTCAGTATCCAACTTTTATTTTGTATCCAACTTTTGTGTCAGTATTGAAACTGTTGTATAGTCATATCACAACCTGGGCTGGCAGCTTTCATATTAGACAGCCCTTGATCCCATACTTGCCTTTCTAGATGCTGCTTGCTTGAAGTTCATTTGAATTTATTTTGTGCTTTTTGATTGGAATATTTCTAACATGGAAATTTAGAAAACTTATATTTCTTGTTACATATCTTAGCTTGGAGATCTAGTCCACTCGCTGGGTGATGCACACGTGTATATGAACCACGAGATACCTCTCCCGACAGCAAGTAAGTACGCCATGTTTGCTGTTCTTATTTCCTGTTTTTTTTTTTAGTTTGTACATAAACTATCTTCAACATGTGAATGCAGGTTGAGGCAGTATCTCTGCATTAGCTTTACAAGACTCCATTCATGAAACACACAGATTGCCAAATGAAGCAGGTCTCAAAAATTTGTATGAGATTTTTGTTCTTGTCCCCAAGGAGTCCAAGACTAGCTGAAAGTCTTGCTTCAACCGTGCAGCTTGACTGGCTGAAAGTCTTGCTTCAACAGTGCAGCTTGACTAGCTGAAAGTCTTGCTTCAACAGTGCAGCTTGACTGGCTGAAAGTCTTGCTTCAACAGTGCAGCTTGACTAGCTGAAAGTCTTGCTTCAACCGTGCAGCTTGACTAGCTGAAAGTCTTGCTTCAACAGTGCAGCTTGACTAGCTGAAAGTCTTGCTTCAACAGTGCAGCTTGACTGGCTGAAAGTCTTGCTTCAACAGTGCAGCTTGACTAGCTGAAAGTCTTGCTTCAACAGTGCAGCTTGACTAGCTGAAAGTCTTGCTTCAACCGTGCAGCTTGACTGGCTGAAAGTCTTGCTTCAACAGTGCAGCTTGACTAGCTGAAAGTCTTGCTTCAACCGTGCAGCTTGACTAGCTGAAAGTCTTGCTTCAACAGTGCAGCTTGACTGGCTGAAAGTCTTGCTTCAACAGTGCAGCTTGACTGGCTGAAAGTCTTGCTTCAACAGTGCAGCTTGACTGGCTGAAAGTCTTGCTTCAACCGTGCAGCTTGACTAGCTGAAAGTCTTGCTTCAACAGTGCAGCTTGACTGGCTGAAAGTCTTGCTTCAACTGCAGCTTGACTAGCTGAAAGTCTTGGTTCAACAGTGCAGCTTGACTGGCTGAAAGTCTTGGATCAACAGTGCAGCTTGACTAGCTGAAAGTCTTGGTTCAACAGTGCAGCTTGACTAGCTGAAAGTCTTGCTTCAACAGTGCAGCTTGACTGGCTGAAAGTCTTGGTTCAACAGTGCAGCTTGACTGGCTGAAAGTCTTGGTTCAACAGTGCAGCTTGACTAGCTGAAAGTTTTGCTTCAACAGTGCAGCTTGACTAGCTGAAAGTCTTGCTTCAACAGTGCAGCTTGACTAGCTGAAAGTCTTGCTTCAACAGTGCAGCTTGACTAGCTGAAAGTCTTGCTTCAACTGCAGCTTGACTGGCTGAAAGTCTTGGTTCAACAGTGCAGCTTGACTGGCTGAAAGTCTTGGTTCAACAGTGCAGCTTGACTAGCTGAAAGTCTTGGTTCAACAGTGCAGCTTGACTAGCTGAAAGTCTTGCTTCAACAGTGCAGCTTGACTAGCTGAAAGTCTTGCTTCAACAGTGCAGCTTGACTAGCTGAAAGTCTGCTTTGACAGTGCAGCTTGACTAGCTGAAAGTCGTGCTTCAGCAGTGCAGCTTGACTAGCTGAAAGTCTTGCTTCAACAGTGCAGCTTGACTGGCTGAAAGTCTTCGTTCAACAGTGCAGCTTGACTAGCTGAAAGTCTTGGTTCAACAGTGCAGCTTGACTAGCTGAAAGTCTTGGTTCAACAGTGCAGCTTGACTAGCTGAAAGTCTTGGTTCAACAGTGCAGCTTGACTGGCTGATAGTCTTGCTTCAACAGTGCAGCTTGACTAGCTGAAAGTCTTGCTTCAACAGTGCAGCTTGACTGGCTGATAGTCTTGCTCCAACAGTGCAGCTTGACAAGATGATCAATGACAGCACTATGATTTCTTTACTGATTAGCATGTGAAATATATGAAGTCTGGGAGGACAGTGCAGAAATATAACACACCTCTCCATCCTAGACTTAAAAGTCCATTTCTCTACCTTCTGTCCCATGAATGACACTTTTACACCATCTATGTTTACTTGATCGGTCAAATACACAGACTAGGTGATAGTGTAAACACTATGTCTAGGTGATAGTGTAAACACTATGTCTAGGTGATAGTGTAAACACTATGTCTAGGTGATAGTGTAAACACTATGTCTAGGTGATAGTGTAAACACTATGTCTAGGTGATAGTGTAAACACTATGTCTAGGTGATAGTGTAAACACTATGTCTAGGTGATAGTGTAAACACTATGTCTAGGTGATAGTGTAGACACTTAGGACTAGGTGATAGTGCAGACACCTAGGACTAGGTGATAGTGCAGACACTTAGGACTAGGTGATAGTGCAGACACCTAGGACTAGGTGATAGTGCAGACACTAGGACTAGGTGATCGTGCAGACACTTAGGACTAGGTGATAGTGCAGACACTTAGGACTAGGTGATAGTGCAGACACCAGGACTAGGTGATAGTGGCCCATAACATCGTAAATAGTGGATTATTTTCCTTGCCAATGAAGATTTGTCTTCCCAATGTCACTTCCTTATTATAGTCCCTGAGTATCATTATCTACCCTTCACTTTTATTGTCCTTTCAAACTATCATTCCATCTCTTCACTGCTACCTTCCCTTCAAACTATGCATCCATATATCATAATTAACCACAGTGAATTAACAAGGTATGTACAGTTGTTGTCACCAACTATAACACCAATAGTAAACATAACTCAAATCACAAGTGAGTTACACAAAGTACTTCTCTGAAAAGTTTCATGACACACTGCCTCTCACTCCCTATAAAATCTGTCTCACTCTTGATTCAGGAGTAATATTCTACAATTCAATATGCAATTTCAATTACCACAATTAGTCCTGATGGACTTTAATATTTAATATCTATTATAAGCCGTAACTTTCCAAGTCTGGTTCATCGTCGAATAATAATCACTCCCCTAACACCTATTCTGGTTCTTTGATGTGTATGGTTTGTTTGCTATAGCAGATGAAGACTCTTGCCAAAACATTGTTGTTGTTTGTCTTGTCTTTCTGTTAGTCTAGCTGCTCACTACTATTTTGTGTTTATTCACATATTACAACATTTGAGCTTGCCCATGATCATGTGTCATTGAGTGAATAACTAGATGGGTGTGGGGAACTGAGTTGAAGGGAAAAAACATGTAGACTTCTCACTGCTATAACAAATGTTATCAATAGCAATAATTGTATTAATGATAAAGCTACTCAATATTGTCTGTTAATTTGAGTATATCTTCTGTGTCCTAAAGTTGACTAGGCAGCCTCGCCCATTTCCAAGGCTGGTTATCAAACGAGAGGTGAAGGACATTGAGCACTTCACCATAGACGACTTTGAGATCACAGAGTACAATCCACATCCCAAAATACAAATGGAGATGGCTGTGTGAAGTGTGGCTTTAGCGTCCTTGCTGGTAGTCTCCAGGCCATCAACAAATGTACCATCAAGTTTTTGTCTTGTGCCAGGATTGTAAGCACAAGGCCATATTGTCTTTCTATGTCACATTTTTATGTTGGATAATGTGACCACCTATATTTAGTGTCTATGGTTCTACTGTTAGTACACAAATCTGTAATCTTTAGACAGTAGATGATAGCAATATTTAGACAGTAGATGATAGCAATATTTAGACAGTAGATGATAGCAATATTTAGACAGTAGATGATAGCAATATTTAGACAGTAGATGATAGCAATATTTAGACAGTAGATGATAGCAATATTTAGACAGTAGATGATAGCAATATTTAGACAGTAGATGATAGCAATATTTAGACAGTAGATGATAGCAATATTTAGACAGTAGATGATAGCAATATTTAGACAGTAGATGATAGCAATATTTAGACAGTAGATGATAGCAATATTTAGACAGTAGGTGATAGCAATATTTAGACAGTAGATGATAGCAATATTTAGACAGTAGATGATAGCAATATTTAGACAGTAGATGATAGCAATATTTAGACAGTAGATGATAGCAATATTTAGACAGTAGATGATAGCAATCTTTAGACAGTAGATGATAGCACATAATCCTTACATTGATTATTATTATTATTATGCTAACGTTGATGTCTCCTTTTCCATTTGTCATGTCTGCAAATATAGTCATGCTCTCTTGAACTTCTTCATTTGATTGCAGTCAAGTATTATTGTCCTTGTTGATGTTGTGTTTTGTTTTCTATTGGCTATAACTTTTGTGGCAAACATTTCTAGTTTCATTTCTGATCTGCTCCAAGAAGTGTTGGACATCATGTTGCTCCATGACCCTCGATCGTGTCCGCTGCTCCCCTGTTCATCTTTTCCTCTGCCACACTGTCAAATCATCCAGCATCTTTTCATTTGTCTACCTCTGTCTCTTTTGGTCTTCTATTTTGCCTAATAGTTACTAAGTACTCCAACCTGCCTTTTCCCCAAAAATCTGGAGTAGACTACAAGTTTGTCCAAGCTGGGGCCATTTCTGGCCAACTCTTTTCACACAGCCAAGGGCTCTTTAGTGTTCGCTAGTGCACGTGGGAACTACTATTTTTCACTGTTATCCGAAGGCGCTAGACATAGGATCTCACTACCCAGAAAATGGTAAAGAAACCATGAATTCGAAATGAAAAATACTCATTTGGATTCAAACTTGGGACCTCCCTGTTCACAGGCAGATGTCGTTACCTCTAGACCACCCAATCTCCCTTTCCTGGCCAAGAATCTTGGTGAGCCCCCAACAAAAGCTGCTGTGACTATTCTCTCTGCTTAATCTCTCACTTTGGCTATCTGCTTTCATTGTTCAGATAGTTGTCCCGGCTAACACACCAGCTCCATGTTGGATACGAGAGAATGAAATGTCTACAAGATGTGAACACTTGTTTGAGAATTTCACTGTCTGACTCTCCTGCCAGTTTTAGCATCCTTGTAGTGGCTCATACTGTTTGACATATTGTGATTCATATGTGTATGGGAACTTCAATTGTCATAAATTGATTCACTAAGTTTGTGTTCATTATTTGAGAGCCTGCTCATTGTTTTTTGTCCTTCTCCCAGTTTGTGCATAGTTCACATTGAAGTGCTGCTGTTTGTATATATTGTCTATGTATTACACCCCATACTAATGCAAGTTTTATTTGCCATAAAGAATCTATTTGTAATATTTTTTATAATGTTAAACTTCTTGCTTGTTCTGTACATTGTTGCGCTGTGTCGGTCGTGGAGGTATAGACTGTAGCTCAGCTGTGTGGCTGATAGTAAGATACCACAAACGTGTTCAACTTTGTAAATGAGATATTTGTGTGTTTAGTCATGATTGTACAGATTTTGTAAATAACTTTATTACATGTAAATCTGATGTGGGGGACTGGTTGGTCTCGAGGCAAGACGCTGACAGAGAGGTTGTGGGTTCAAATCCCAGTTACACTGGTTGGGATTTTTATTTATGATTTCTCTCTGCGGCAACCACCCCTGGTCTCAGCAGCGAGGCCCGACTTGAAACGTCAATTACTCATCGATGGAAAAAATGAGTACCTCCGAAGACGGAGTTATCTGACTGTGCGGCGAAAGACCCCTGTGCACACGGCTGAGACTTCGTCAGAGGTAAAAAAAAACAAAAAAAAACTGGCGAAAGGGAAATAAAAATGATAATACTTGTGATGCCTATTTGAGACTTTAGACGGGAGTAGCGTCACTGCAGACAGGGATTCCCATATGTGCTCAGCCCTCATTCCAGCAACCAACAGAGTGATCATCCTGATTGTTCAAACTGTTCTAGTGAACCTGTCGCATTCTGAAAAACGATGCTCACGCCAAATCTGTGTTGACTTCATGCTCGGTGACCGTGCCCCAAGAATATCTTTTTCACAACAAATGAAGTCAGGCCTCCACTTCAATGAAAAACACTTGATCCAACCATGCTCCATGGTAGCCAACCTTCGTTGCGGAGACGGCACTCGATGATCATGATGATCCAACCACAATTCAAGGTGGATGTGAATTTACGGTTCAACACAGACCACATATCCCACCCCAAAGCAAATTTGGGCCATTCCATTTTAATCACTGGTCCGTTGCCTGCAGCACAGTACTCTGCACTGGCGCCACAACCATGTTGATTTGTGATCAGGTGAATGTTACCGGCCCACTGCTGTTTCGATATACAAAAGTCCAGACCAGAAAGAATCATTTGAAAACACATTGCAGAAAAATTCCACATCCTGCGCTTGATTACCGCACCAACCAGATGCCTATTTCTGTGGATGTTTATGGGTGGTGACTGCTGATCATCAAAGGGCAAGCGATGATCAAATTGGTCTGTCCACACACCCACAAAACAATCGACAGGCTGGGTTAAATGTCTTATTATTGAGTTATTTGCGGGTCATCATCATTGCACTCCAAACATGTCCATAGGTGCTCAGATCCCCTCCTCAACAAGTCCCGTAGTGTCCAGCGACTGACGACTCCAGTTCTGTGTTGGTTGATAAGTCTTCTTATACGCCTACTAAGTTTCTAGTTTCTGGCTCTTAACTTCCATCTCTTTCATCCGAAAGAGTGAAGTGTCTTGTAGTTGGGGCTAATGTTTGTGACATGGCACACAGAAATAAGCAAAACATTGCGATGCTGCTGTAAAGCTGGTGGCAGGGAACAAGTGTATTGGAAAATTTAACAAAAATAATATAAAATCATCAAGTCTTGGCCCAGAACGTCATGGTGTTATTTATTCTTGTCAAACGGACACTCTGCACAGCTTATTTCTATGAGACAGTTATCTTAGGTGCTGTTAAAATAGAAGGTACAGTCAAGCTTTAGCAGCAATTAGCTTTTATAGTTTTGTGACGTGACATGAATGTTCAAGTTTGCTAGACGCATGCTGTGCTTAGAGCACCACAGTGCCATCGTTTGTAAATATGCTTGATGTATTCCACATCACTATTCACTTCACAGCCGTATTCACTTGATGTATTCCACATCACTATTCACTTCACAGCTGTATTCACTTGATGTATTCCCACATCACAGCTGTATTCACTTGATGTATTCCACATCACTATTCACTCCACAGCTGTATTTCACATCACTATTCACTTCACAGCTGTATTCCACATCATTATTCACTTCACAGCTGTATTCACTTGATGTATTCCACATCATTATTCACTTCACAGCTGTATTCACTTGATGTATTCCACATCACTATTAACTTCACAGCTGTTCATTAACCATTAGTAGTGATATTTTCTTCAGGACACATTCATCCATACATGTAAATACATTTCTATGATTATAGCTAATATACTACTTTTGGATTAAAAATGACATGTTTGATGTTCCAGCTTTCACTGCCAATTGTGAAATACATTAAAACATTTTTGCTGTCGAGTTCGTGTGTGAATTTATGACAATTTTTGTGTCCTCATTTTTTATTTGACTTGTCAATGTTTTGTGACATCTAAGACGACAATCACAGCTACTTGATCTGGATACAGGCTTTGTGCTCGTTCTGCGGATAAAATCTGGTGGGAATGGGTAGCCTAGGTAAGATTTGAGCTTCTGGACAAGGTGGTTAAGGGGTAAGATTTGAGCTTCTGGACAAGGTGGTTAAGGGGTAAGATTTGAGCTTCTGGACAAGGTGGTTAAGGGGTAAGATTTGAGCTTCTGGACAAGGTGGCTAAGGGGTAAGATTTGAGCTTTTGGATAAAGTAGTCTATAGGTATAATGTTAGCTTTTGGACAAGGTAGTCTATAGGTATTATGTTAGCTTTTGGACAAGGTAGTCTATAGTATAATTTAAGCTTTTAGACAAGGTAGTCTATAGGTATTATGTTAGCTTTTGGACAAGGTAATCTATAGGTATAATTTAAGCTTTTGGACAAGGTAATCTATAGGTATAATTTAAGCTTTGGACAAGGTAATCTATAGGTATAATTTAAGCTTTTGGACAAGGTAATCTATAGGTATAATTTAAGCTTTTGGACAAGGTAGTCTATAGGTATAATTTAAGCTTTTGGACACGGTAGTCTAGAGGTGAGATTTGAGTTTCTGGACAAGAGTTTGAATCATACCATAGGCGGTGGGAATTTGTCTCTTCAAATTGGTGGTTTCTTCGTGTCCCTCCCTGGTCTCTGAGATACGTCCAGCCCTCTCAGATAACAGGAGGTCCTGTGTGGTCACTGCTTGGGTAAAATTGTATACAATTAATTGATGAAGTCCCCATTTGTCTGATGTGGTCATGGCCCCTTTCTCTGAGAAAGCCTCCTGTAGCATAGCAGACTTGATGACAATGTGTGAAGGTGACGGGATTGTGTCCACCACCTCAGTGAGCCAGGTCAACAGGAGAGCAGTACCAAGCTGTCAGCATAATGCTACTGATACTGATGCTCCAACTACTACAGTACACACGTCAACATAATGCTACTGATGCTCCAACTATAGCAGCCGTTTTTCACAGATCTTATAGACCAGCTGACGTCAACTGGCACTTGATGGTGTCTGAACTCCCCTAACTGCCTTGATGAGTTGGCGGGGACATCCCTTCACTGTATCACAGCCAACGTGTCGTGACAACTTGCGCCTTGATGAGTTGACAGGGACATCCCTTCACTGTATCACAGCCAACGTGTCGTGACAACTTGCGCCTTGATGAGTTGACGGGGACATCCCTTCACTGTATCACAGCCAACGTGTCATGACAACTTGCGCCTTGGTGACCTGTGTTGATTGATAAGTCACGAAGCTGGCGATATCGTTCTTGCTCAACTTCACCTATACTGTTGTCTACTGGAGCGTCATACTCCATATCGAGCCCTTTCTTGGTTAATAGGAACTCTGCGAATTTGTATCGCTCAGCGCCACTTACATTGCTCGGTGTCGCTGACTGCACACCCCACTATAACGTCATGCTCCTACACAAAGTCTGACTTATTGACTTCTTTCCCCTACTGTCACTTGAATGGTTATCGCTGTTAAACTGCACCACTACCTTCCACTCTATGCTTCTAATGAAGCCTAATGTTGTGAGACTAACTCACGAATTGTCACTGAATTGTTCGTTGCTGCTACTTGCACAACTACATTCTATCTTCCTATTTCTGAAGAAGTCTACCTTGTGAGACTCTCTCACTGACTGACACTAAATGGTTGGTGCTGCTCACTTTCACAACTATCTTATTAACTACTCTAAGACACTTCTACTTATCACTGCTCCTGGAATAAGGTCTGTTCCCAACAGCGACCACACACCAACTAAATTACTCTATCACTTTTTTTGAACTGATCCAAACCTGCTCATGGTACCGGTTGCAACACAAAACACACAACCGTCCGCACAGAGCCATCGTTAATCTCGAATGATCTTCCCAACCTATCCTTTGTCTAACCTTTTCTCCCTTCAACCAATCAATCCCCGTTTTACATTTTTGTCTCGTTCCTACATTGTGTCTTACAATTCCCGTGAGTCACGATGTGTTCATCCTCTTTACTTCTTAACCCTACTGTCCCGTGGACCACATGATTTTATTTTACTCAGCCCTTCTTATCTCCCTCGATTTCTACTACCTCAATCCCACATTATCCTACACTCTTTAATCACTGTTACGTCCCTGCTTCACAACTACTACAGTGCACATGCCAGCACAATGCTACTGATGCTCCAACTACTCAAATACATGTCAACATACCTCCCTACCAAGGTAATTCTTCGCCCGTGCGCTGCCGGGGCCCGAAAGGGGAGTAAAGAATAGTGGCGCTGTACCCTACCAGGCATGTTCGTAAGAGGCGAGAAAGGTGAGGTGGGCATGGGACTGGCTATCCCATACTGTAAAAAAAAAAAAAAAGCCGAAGAAACTTCACAAACATGGACAAGTCAAAGAGAGAAAAAGTTAATCCGCCATCCAGGAAAGAGAAGGGCTCTCTGTCTAAGAGACGTATGACACAAGCCGGAGAAAGCCGTAAGGAGTCCGGGTTGCCGACTCACCCTTTGTCTACCAGGAAATCCTCCAGAATTGGCACCTGGAATGTTCATACTCTAAACGAACAAGGAAAAGCTGCTCAGGTAGCAGCAGAAATGACCAACTACAAGATAGATATTCTGGGAATGTGTGAAACAAGATGGCTGGGAGCGGAGAGAATAAAATTGAATACAGGGGAGATGATTTTATCATCAGGACACCAGGAACCAGGAGCACAACATAGCGAAGGGGTAGCTATAATGCTATCAAAAAATGCTCAGAAGACACTAATAGAATGGGAGGCAGTGGGACCAAGACTGGTGAGAGCAACATTTAAAACAAAATAAAATTACACATTATACAATGCTATGCACCAACCAACGATAAGGATTATTTATTTCAAGATGATTTCTATAAACAGCTACAATGTCAGATGGATGCAAGACGAGCCAAGGATATTATAATCTTGATGGGAGACCTAAATGCTAAGGTAGGATCAGACAACAGAGGCTTCGAAGAGATTATGGGAAAACATGGACTTGGAGATATAAACGAGAATGGAGAGATATTTGTGAATTTCTGCGCCCTTAATCAAATGAGCCTAGGAGGAACAATATTCCAACACAAAAGAATACACAAAGCTACATGGTGTCACCAGATGATAGAACGGAAAATCAAATTGATCACATATGTATTAATAATAAGTTTAAGTCATCCTCACAGGATGTAAAAGTATATAGAGGGGCAGATGTAGCTTCTGATCATCATCTTCTGTTAGCCAAACTTAAAATTAAATTAAAAAGGTATACTACAACGAATAAGGGTAGAAAGTATTTCAATGTAGGGTTTCTTAAAGAACAAGGAATTAAAGATAAATTCGCAGTCACAATATCTAACAAATACCAAGTCCTCCAACAACTAGAAAATACAATAAATATAGAAGATCATTGGATACAGGTAAAAAATATATGGAAAGAGACATGCGAAGAAACACTGGGGAAAAGAGAACGCCAGAATAAGGCATGGATGACAGCAGAGACCCTGGATAAAATTAAAGAAAGAAAGAACAAGAAAGCAGACATAAATAAAAGCAAAACAAGAAGTAATAAAGCCAAGACACAGGAAGCTTACACAGGGGTGAACAAAGAAGTGAGAAGATGTATTAAAAGGGATAAGAGGAAATATATAGATGAACTAGCTAAAGAGGCAGAAGAAGCAGCAAATAAAGGGAATATGAAAGAACTGTACAACAGCACAAAGAAATTAGGTGGAAAATACAAACAGATCAACGCCTTTATCAAAGATAAGAAAGGAAATCTGCTTAGTAATATAAGGGAACAAATGGAGAGATGGAAAGAGCACTTTGAAGAACTTTTGAACAGACCCAGCTCAAACAATCCTCCAGATATACTACCAGCAGAAGAAGAGTTACACGTTAACTGTGGAAAACCAAGCAAAGAAGAAATAATGAAAGCCATCAAACTATTAAAAATGGTAAAGCCACAGGACCAGAAGAAATTCCTTTGGAAGCCATCAAAGTAGATATTAACACCTCTACCAAGATGTTACATGATCTATTGGATAAAATTTGGGAGAGGGAAGAAATACCTAAAGACTGGAGAGAAGGTTATATGATCAAACTACCAAAGAAAGGAAGTTTACAGGAGTGCACAAATTGTAGGGGAATTATGCTACTATCAGTGCCAGGATAAATATTAGGCAGAATCATTCTGGAGAGACTAAAAGAGGCTATAGAGAAACACTTGAGAGATGAACAAGCAGGTTTTAGGAAGAACAGATCATGTGCTGATCAAATAACTACTCTACGTATAATAGTTGAACAAAGTTTAGAACTAAAATCCTGACTTTGTATTGGATTCATAGATTATGAAAAGGCATTTGATAGTTTAGACAGAAGAATGCTTTGGAAGTTGCTGAGTCATTACGGAATCCCCATAAAGTTTATTAACCTGATAAAAACAATGTATGAAGGAACGAAATGTAGTGTGGTGCATGAAGGACAGCTTATAGAAGCATTTGAAATAAGAACAGGAGTAAGGCAAGGATGCCTTCTGTCTCAATTTCTCTATCTACTGGCCATAGATTGGATTATGAAAATAACTCAAAACAACAGAAATGGGATCCAGTGGTCACTGACCAACAACTTGATGATTTAGACTTTGCTGATGACAGCTCTCCTATCACACAGCCATCAACAGATGCAGGATAAAATGAGTATACTTGATGAGAGATCACAACAGCTAGGACTAAAGATTATAATAGAGATAAGACCAACATTATGAGAATTAATGCAGTTGGCAATAACCAAATAAAACTAGGAGAAATACCTCTACTAGAAGTACAATCTTACATATATCTGGGCAGTAATATAAATAAAGAGGGAGGAACAGAAAATGATACCAAACTAAGGATATCAAAAGCAAGAGGAGCTTTCATTGCACTGGGAAACATATGGAAATCCAAAGAAATTAGGTTAAATACAAAAATAAAATTTTCAACTAAAATGTTAAGTCGGTCCTATTATATGGCTGTGAAACATGGAGAATAACAAAATTGACAATCACGAAGGTACAGACTTTCATTAATGGATGCTTATGCAGAATAAAAGGATGGAAATGGCAGGACAAAGTCACTAACATAGAATTATGGAAATGTGCCAGTCAAATACCAGTGGATAAAGAGATACAACGAAGACGATGGCGCTGGATAGGACACACACTACAGAAGCCAACTGAGAGTATTACACAACAGGCCCTTTTTTGGAATCCCCATGGGAAAAGACAAAGAGTAAGACCAAGGAATTCTTGGAGAAGACAGATCGAAGCAGAGATGAAGATGATGGGGAAGACATGGAATGATCTTAAAAGAATTGCAAAAAAACAGAACGACTTGGAAAGTGTTTGTTGAAGACCTATGCTCCACTGGGAGCTAAAAAGGTAGAAGGTAATTCTTGTGTAGACTTCTAGTCAATTAAAAATAGCTAACAAGACAGATCTATTTATTTTCCTTTCAAGCTGTAGACATTACATAGGACAGAAATTATAGACTGTCCGATGATCTTTCTTATCAATCATCAGACCAATTGTCTAGATCTGATGCCTGCTGTAGTTGCCTCTCACATCAGTGTCCTTTTTAGTGTTTCTCAAAGTTGGCCAACAAGATAGTGGCGGGAAATTAACTGCATGTGGGTGAGACATGCTCCATTGACTACATGTGGGTGACGGTGGCTGTTGAGATGATGTACAATTTGGATAAACTTGTGATATAATGTTGATCAGTTCATGAAGATTCTATGTATTGCTTTACAAATCTGTGTGCTGGAAATGTCAGAGCTGTGTCTATATAAGGGAACCTGAAATAGGATAACTATAAATCTTTGAAATGTTTCTTGTATTTGTCTTCAACAGAGCTTTAGTGGCTAGTGTGTTCACTTCCTGATTTGAAGGCTTTGTGATCAATTCCCAGAAGGTGGCAGATTATTTTTGCAGTAAAGTCAAGGGGATAACCCAGCCCCTAAAAATGGGTAGCTTACCAGAGAATTTTCTGGGAAGTAAAGGCAGCCTAGTTTGATACTGACCACATCAGCCAAAATGTGCCATGGCCCTCACCTGACAGCTACCAAAGGATTGAAAAGTTCTGACACTACCACCCTTCAAACGACGTTAAGCGGGTGTGCCACCATTCTGTAGTTTATTCGCGACGACAGTTTTTTTTTTTTGTAATCCTCTCAAGTTAAGTGTGAGGTCCAGTGCTCAAATATAACACAAACACACAAAATAAATAATAAGTCAATGAAATCTGCGTTATTTTATTGCCATAAAAAATCAAAACTGATTGGAACGAATCATAGCAAAATTATGTAAATGAACAAAAGCCTCTGCCAGAGTAGATGAACAATGCGCAGCCATGACAGCTGGAGTAAAATATCAAACACAAAGATACAGCAGCAGCCTGACAAAGGCACAGTAGCAGACAGCAAAGAGATTTAGATCTTTATATGAGGTATTTTACTCATCACAGCAACTGAAGGGGCGGGTCATGTGTCATGTAATTAAGCAGAATATCAACAGGTTCAGCAACATAATTGTATCTGAGTACACAATAAACATAAATAAATTAAATCATCTGGTAATTAAGGAAAGGTCAAGGGAAAGCTGATATTGTGGTAATCACCATCTACTAGCAATTTATCTCAGAGATTAATGATCTTGATGTGGGCGTTGGCTCATTGTTCCTCTACCACCTCAAGTGCAGCAAGTACTCATTAAGCTCACTGTTCCTCTAAAACCTCAAGTGTAGCAAGTACTCATTAAGCTCACTGTTCCTCTAAAACCTCAAGTGCAGCAAGTACTCATTAAGCTCACTGTTCCTCTACCACCTCAAGTGCAGGAAGTCCTCATTAAGCTCACTGTTCCTCTACCACCTCGAGTGCAGCAAGTACTCATTAGCGATGATGAAATAGTGAGGTACATCATTGATTGGTGGAACCAGACTGTATTGGGTTGTAGACAGAAACTAATCTACCTCCATTAATTCTGTCCTGCCTGGCTCTACATCTCCATCTAGGTAGATCTGTGAATGTAAACTTCCTGTAAAATTGGTTATGTTACAAACACCATGTTTATTTACTCTTTTGAAACTGATCTGCTTCTGGACTGTTGACATCTGTGAGCATTGATTCTTGATTATTGTACACCTGGACTGTTGACATCTGTGAGCATCAATTCTTGATTATTGTACACCTGGACTGTTGACATCTGTGAGCATCAATTCTTAATTGTTGTACGCCTGGACTGTTGACATCTGTGAGCATCAATTCTTAATTGTTGTACGCCTGGACTGTTGACATCTGCGAGCATCAATTCTTAATTGTTGTACACCTGGACTGTTGACATCTGCGAGCATCAATTCTTAATTGTTGTACACCTGGACTGTTGACATCTGTGAGCATCAATTCTTAATTGTTGTACACCTGGACTGTTGGCATCTGTGAGCATCGATTCTTGATTGTTGTACACCTGAACTGTTGACATCTATGAGCATTGATTCTTGATTGTTGTACACCTGGACTGTTGACATCTGTGAGCATTGATTCTTGATTGTTGTACACCTGGACTGTTGACATCTATGAGCATTGATTCTTGTACACCTGGACTGTTGACATCTGCGAGCATCGATTCTTGATTGTTGTACACCTGGACTGTTGACATCTGTGAGCATCGATTCTTAATTGTACACCTGGACTGTTGACATCTGCGAGCATTGATTCTTGATTGTTGTACACCTGGACTGTTGACATCTGTGAGCATCGATTGTTGTACACCTGGACTGTTGACATCTGTGAGCATCGATTGTTGTACACCTGGACTGTTGACATCTGTGAGCATCGATTCTTGTACACCTGGACTGTTGACACCTGTGAGCTGAAGACTTGCTGCCATTTTAAGCTGGCCATAGTTGACATTTGCATACTCTTTTGTTAGTTGATGAAAACAACTTGCAGATTTTAGCATTTGTTCCAAAATTTATGCACAACATAAATAAAGACTATCGTCTTGAGAAAAATGAAAGAGCACTAGCTTGACTAGTGAATGTTCTCAACACAGTTCAACTGAAGAATGTTCTATGATGTGGTTTAACATGAAAATGTTCTATGTTTGACTGGTGTGAGGTAAATCGTAGACACCTGCAGCTGGCCAACATGTACAGCCAACACAACCCACCTATAAAGACCACCACAAAATAACAATTCTGCTTACATGAAGTCTGGTCTTAAAAAAAAAAAGTAAAGGGAAAACCCCAATAACATAAACTGACCTATGATTGACAGCATGTGGAACACAACTGTTCTCATTGTTGTCACATCACATATCAACCAGTAGCTCCATTCTTGGACCCTCTCAATCTTCAAATATTGACTTAGCTCCAGACACCCTCTCTGACAATTCTACAACAGCCTTCTTAGGGTAAATGATGGAGAAGATTGTTGTGTATGCTGACAGCATCAACACTTTTATTGTTTTAAAGTTCATTGTTTCATGAGATGAACAGTTTCAGTTAACAAATACAAGTTACATCTCAATTGGAACTTCCATTTCAAATGGCTATACTTGCATTAAGACTTGTAACTTCCATTTCAAGGAATAATTACAATCACAAGTAGATATTTTTCTTCCAGATTCAAGTGGACAAAGTATTAACCTGACATTTTTTGACCAATTCTGAATGGTCAGATGAATACATTCTCGACCAGTAGCTCTAAGATTGAGAGAAAATATGTCAAACCCTTGATACAACATGACTAAGACATTTTCAAGAGAAGTTTCTCTCAAAAACATGGGAGAGCACTCCCCAATGATAGTTCTAGCTATTGTGCTAAAAGGTGATGGTTTGCACTTCTAATGTCATAAAAACACAAGAGGCCTCTCCCTCGATGCAGAAACACAACAATTATCAATAACACACAAGGCGCTGTCACACTTGATACTGGATAGGAAGAAACGAGCACACACACACACACACACACACACGCTCATGAGGGGAGGAGAGGCCTTCGCTAGGACATGTCATCCTCATCTCCAGTATTGGAAGGTGCTGCTGCTGTGCTGCAAGTAATGCTCTGTGGAAGACATATTCATGTAGAGAGTGGGTTATAAAGACAACCAGAGAAACATTCATGTAGAGAGTGGGTTATAAAGACAACCAGAGAAACATTCATGTAGAGAGTGGGTTATAAAGACAACCAGAGAAACATTCATGTAGAGAATGGGTTATAAAGACAACCAGAGAAACATTCATGTAGAGAGTGGGTTATAAAGACAACCAGAGAAACATTCATGTAGAGAATGGGTTATAAAGACAACCAGACATACATTCATGTAGAGAGTGGGTTATAAAGACAACCAGAGAAACATTCATGTAGAGAGTGGGTTATAAAGACAACCAGAGAAACATTCATGTAGAGAGTGGGTTATAAAGACAACCAGAGAAACATTCATGTAGAGAGTGATTATAAAGACAACCAGGCATACAGTCATGTAGAGAGTGGGTTATAAAGACAACCAGAGAAACATTCATGTAGAGAGTGGGTTATAAAGACAACCAGAGAAACATTCATGTAGAGAGTGATTATAAAGACAACCAGGCATACAGTCATGTAGAGAGTGATTATGAAGACAACCAGGCATACATCATGTAGAGAGTGGGTTATAAAGACAACCAGACATACAGTCATGTAGAGAGTGATTATAAAGACAACCAGGCATACAGTCATGTAGAGAGTGGGTTATAAAGACAACCAGAGAAACATTCATGTAGAGAGTGATTATAAAGACAATCAGACATACAGTCATGTAGGGAGTAGGTTATAAAGACAACCAGGCATACAGTCATGTAGAGAGTGGATTATAAAGACAACCAGAGAAACATCCATGTAGAGAGTGATTATAAAGACAACCAGGCATACATTCATGTAGAGAGTGGGTTATAAAGACAACCAGACATACAGTCATGTAGAGAGTGGTTATAAAGACAACCAGAGAAACATTCATGTAGAGAGTGGTTATAAAGACAACCAGGCATACAGTCATGTAGAGAGTGGTTATAAAGACAACCAGAGAAACATTCATGTAGAGAGTGGTTATAAAGACAACCAGGCATACAGTCATGTAGAGAGTGGTTATAAAGACAACCAGAGAAACATTCATGTAGAGAGTGGTTATAAAGACAACCAGGCATACAGTCATGTAGAGAGTGGTTATAAAGACAACCAGGCATACAGTCATGTAGAGAGTGGTTATAAAGACAACCAGGCATACAGTCATGTAGAGAGTGGTTATAAAGATAACCAGAGAAACATTCATGTAGAGAGTGATTATAAAGACAACCAGGCATACAGTCATGTAGAGAGTGGTTATAAAGACAACCAGAGAAACATTCATGTAGAGAGTGGTTATAAAGACAACCAGAGAAACATTCATGTAGAGAGTGATTATAAAGACAACCAGGCATACAGTCATGTAGAGAGTGGGTTATAAAGACAACCAGAGAAACATTCATGTAGAGAGTGGGTTATAAAGACAACCAGAGAAACATTCATGTAGAGAGTGATTATAAAGACAACCAGGCATACAGTCATGTAGAGAGTGATTATAAAGACAACCAGGCATACATCATGTAGAGAGTGGGTTATAAAGACAACCAGACATACAGTCATGTAGAGAGTGATTATAAAGACAACCAGGCATAGTCATGTAGAGAGTGGGTTATAAAGACAACCAGAGAAACATTCATGTAGAGAGTGATTATAAAGACAATCAGGCATACAGTCATGTAGAGAGTGGGTTATAAAGACAACCAGGCATACATTCATGTAGAGAGTGGTTATAAAGACAACCAGAGAAACATTCATGTAGAGAGTGGTTATAAAGACAACCAGGCATACAGTCATGTAGAGAGTGGTTATAAAGACAACCAGAGAAACATTCATGTAGAGAGTGGTTATAAAGACAACCAGGCATACAGTCATGTAGAGAGTGGTTATAAAGATAACCAGAGAAACATTCATGTAGAGAGTGGTTATAAAGACAACCAGGCATACAGTCATGTAGAGAGTGGTTATAAAGATAACCAGAGAAACATTCATGTAGAGAGTGATTATAAAGACAACCAGGCATACAGTCATGTAGAGAGTGGTTATAAAGATAACCAGAGAAACATTCATGTAGAGAGTGGTTATAAAGACAACCAGAGAAACATTCATGCAGAGAGTGGGTTATAATGACAACCAGACATACTCATGTAGAGAGTGGGTTATAAAGACAACCAGACACATACTCATGTAGAGAATGGTTATAAAGACAACCAGACATACTCATGTAGAGAGTGGGTTATAAAGACAACCAAACATACTCATGTAGAGAGTGGGTTATAAAGACAACCAGATATACTCATGTAGAGAGTGGGTTATAAAGACAACCAGACATACTCATGTAGAAATTGGGTTATAAATACAACCAGACATACTCATGTAGAAAGTGGGTTATAAAGACAACCAGACATACTCATGTAGAAAGTGGGTTATAAATACAACCAGACATACTCATGTAGAAAGTGGGTTATAAATACAACCAGACATACTCATGTAGAAAGTGGGTTATAAAGACAACCAGACATACTCATGTAGGGAGTGGGTATAAAGACAACCAGACACACATTCATGTAGAGAGTAGGTATAAAGACAGATACATATTCATGTAGAGAGTGGGTATAAAGACAACCAGACACATTCAAGTATAGAGTGGGAATAAAGACAACCAGACACACACTCATGTAGAGAGTGGGTATAAAGACAACCAGACACACATTCATGTAGAGAGGGGTATAAAGACAGATACATATACATGTAGTGAGTGGGTATAAAGACAACCAGACACATATTCAAGTAGAGAGTGGGAATAAAGACGACCAGACACACATTCATGTAGAGAGTGGGTATAAAGACAACCAGACACACATTCATGTAGAGAGTGGTTATAAAGACAACCAGACACACATTCATGTAGAGAGTGGGTATAAAGACAACCAGACACACATTCATGCAGAGAGTGGGTATAAAGACAACCAGACACACATTCATGTAGAGAGTGGTTATAAAGACAACCAGACACACATTCATGTAGAGAGTGGGTATAAAGACAACCAGACACACATTCATGTAGAGAGTGGTTATAAAGACAACCAGACACACATTCATGTAGAGAGTGGTTATAAAGACAACCAGACACACATTCATGTAGAGAGTGGGTATAAAGACAACCAGACACACATTCATGTAGAGAGTGGTTATAAAGACAACCAGACACACATTCATGTAGAGAGTGGGTATAAAGACAACCAGACACACATTCATGTAGAGAGCGGGTATAAAGACAACCAGACACACATTCATGTACAGAGTGGGTATAAAGACAACCAGACACATTCAAGTATAGAGTGGGAATAAAGACAACCAGACACACATTCAAGTAGAGAGTGGGAATAAAGACAACCAGACACACACTCATGTAGAGAGTGGGTATAAAGACAACCAGACACATATTCAAGTAGAGAGTGGGTATAAAGACAACCAGACACACATTCATGTATAGAGTGGTTATAAAGACAACCAGACACACATTCATGTAGAGAGTGGGTATAAAGACAACCAGACACACATTCATGTAGAGAGTGGGTATAAAGACAACCAGACACACATTCATGTAGAGAGTGGTTATAAAGACAACCAGACACACATTCATGTAGAGAGTGGGTATAAAGACAACCAGACACACATTCATGTAGAGAGTGGGTATAAAGACAACCAGACACACATTCATGTAGAGAGTGGTTATAAAGACAACCAGACACACTCATGTAGAGAGTGGGTATAAAGACAACCAGACACATATTCATGTGTGCTAAAAAATATACTAGTGTTAAGTATTGTTTATATGGACTCATTTGTATATCGCTGGTGGAGTTCATTGTTGTCGGTGCTGTATACATGTGCATTTACATTTATAGAGCTGAATGTATGTGCACCTGTGGCTCTTACAGGTATGGTTATATTATACGCATCTGTGTATTAGTATTTGTATATTATATAGGTGTGGTGTGCTCATACGTGTACGAATAGTTGTATGTCTACATTTGTACTGACACATGGATATACATGTGGACAGTAGGTAAACATGTCTAGCTGGTATGTTTCTTCAGCCAGCTATAATCTTTGTCCTTGTGTCTGATTAAGCGCCACATCGTCTGGTAGAGTTGTGACCAGCTAGCAGTTTTGCTCATTGCCGAACCCCCCCTTCTGTTACCAGAGCAAAACTAATAAAAGCATATAGTGAGCATGCTGATGGCCTCAAATTGCTGTGAAACATGTTGAGCTGTTTGTGGCCACCAACAAAATGATGATAACTTACACCAGCAGCTGGAATAGGAAGCGAAATAGCTGGATGACCATGGGAAAACTCTCCACCTATCCGAGACAGCTGTTGAGTGATGCCCAAAAGACCACCATCTGCCACCACAATATTGATATTTATGGCATCTGAGAATGCATGAAAAACATCAAACACATTAGAAGCTGAAGTCAATGAAAAAGTAATATTTGAGCTGGAATCACTTTTGTCAACTTCAGTAACAAGTCAACAAATCTTAGCTGGATGTGCCATGAAGTAGAACATAAACACAGTCACATCAAAATAAGCCAAACACACTGGGAAGAGTTTAACTGTAGATGACGACACCGTTGTCATAATAACAGCATCAAAATACTAACTCTTCCAAATGTGAATCAAACATCCCCCCCCCTTACTATTTCTGGTGACACTTGAGTGTTGGATCATTTCCTTTGGTGTTGACATTTTTTCCCATGGTATGAGATACAATCTTGTATAGAGCCAAAAAAGAAATCAGCTAATTTTCAACAAAGTGGTAGGTTTCCCTTTTTTTTTTCCCCAGTGACCAGGGAAATTTTCCCAGTCTTCGACTGATATCAAACAATTCCTTGTAATTTGGGAAACGCAGCAAATAACGCTCGAGGTAGCCGAACATACTGATGGCCCTACGGCAACCATATGAATAGACAATGTAACACATCTGGTCCATGCGGTCAAATTTCAAGTCATAAATCGACCTGAGCCAGGAAATCCAAGTGCCCATGTCTCTCCTAGTGTCAACACACAGCTGTTTGTCAAAAGTTCAAAGAAAATACTATTCTTAGAGCTCCTAATGTTACATTTAAGTGGTAGTCATTTTTTACTATGGCATGGTAAACATGTGAATTGAAGAATATTTAGCCCTACATAAACATGCCTGGATGAGCACAATAATGTAACTGGTGACTCCAGCTGTAACTCTATAGACACACTCCCCCCTCACTTTCAGAGACTTATTTTACAATTTATGGTTGGCCTGTTCAGGCAGATCCAATCAGGAATAATACAAGCCGTTATATGTCATCTCATAACTTTGAATGTTCAACTCAAATGTATCACTTATGTGTGAGAATACTGGAAAACAACAAAGGAGATTGTGGAGATATTGTAATTAAGGGTTTAAAAATATCCAGTAAATTAATTATTAAACATAAAAAAAATGCAGAACTACTGACAGAAGTGAGCAATTTGACTAACAATTAATATGGCTGGTGCCTCCCTTTTTTTAGCGGAGACATTCTCCTTCCTTAACTTAAATTATTATTATGATGCGAATAAATGGGGAGATCACTTTCAAATTTTGTCAAAATAAATGTAAAACTCCTCTGGGCAGCTCTGTTTAAATGTAAAAATTCATTGTTTTAATTCCGCACTAGTAAAGTAATAATTTTAAAATACTGATAAAAGCTGCTACCACATTAAATTGTAAATCCAATATATTGGCAGCATCTTTAAATTTGAAAACTACCACAGACAGTGATTACCACTACGCCCGACAGTGATTACCACTACGCTAGGCAGTGATTACCACACTATGCCAAAAAGTGGAATTTCACAAAAATGAACTTTATTCATATCAATTGGCCAGAGGCGAAGGTATGCCTCATAGCAATAGAGCTGGAAGTTGTCAGTGAGCCACAGCTGATGGCTTGTGCCAGGACCGGTGAACCAGAACCACCAAATTCTCCACATCTCCTCCAGTAACAGACTAACCTGTCCAAGCAAGTAGTGATCAAAGAGGAAAGACAAACCGGTACTCAAAAATGACATGCTGAAGTCGGATGTGTTGGTTCGAAAGGTGCAAATATCACAATATACTGAAAAACACATCACAACTCAGACACGCCAACTTAACGTCCTTTTAAGGGCGGATGATGAAGAGGTAAATGAAAAGACGAATAGAGGCCACAGAGATGGGATTTCTCAGAAGAATGTTGAAAGTTCCCTGGACAGCTAAAAAGACCAACGAGGAAGTTCTCAAAGAGGCCAACACAAAAAGGGAGCTCTTAAAAAACATCAGAAAGAAGCAATCAACATTTTTCGGGTACATCATGAGAAGAGGAAAGTTGGAATACTTGGTTACAACTGGCAAAATAAAAGGAAAGAGAGATCGCGGACGACAAAGAGAGAAAATACTGGATAGCTTGGTGTCATAGCATGGAAAACAGTCAACAACAGAAGTGATACGATGCACTGTAGATAGAAGATTGTGGAGGGACATGATCACCTACGCCAACCGGTATGGCACATGATGATGATGAAGAGGTATACTCCTTTAGTCATCGGGTGAACACAAGCAAGCATATCAATTGGCTATATGGCTTGTATTAACCAAAGGAAACATATAAAATCTATATTGAATATGAATTACTTGTATAATATGAAAGGTATGAGTTCAACAGAATTTGCATTTTGTGAGTCCTATTAGTGTGATTTGTTCCTGTTCTTAGTCTGCTGTGTTTTTTAAGCGATCATGTTCTGACTCATATTTTCCATGGAACTCCATTATTTTCCTAACTTGTTTCATGATTGTCTTTGTCTCGTTGAGGCTCGACAATAATTAGTTTGACAGGGAGATGTTGGAAATAGCCAAGGGTAACCCTTGCATAACAAGGAAACCTCACCAAGACATATGTCAATGACCTCTTACATCAAATAAATGGAACTAGATGATGATGAAATTGAACAAATTTAGACAAAATGACAATTTTGTGTGTGGCAACTTACCCCCAAAGAAGGTCCCAGTTGGCAAGCACATCCTCCATGTACTGACATAAGTTCCAACCGAAGATGGTGACCTCATTTCAACATGGGTGTCCGCAACCTGACCTGGATCAAGAGCTTCAACCATTTTTCTGTCCATCGTGGCCAGATTATCTCCACTACAAAAACGTAGGTGACAACCTGGTGGCCATCGTTCTAAACCTGCTCACAAGAACAAACTATTACAAATGGTCACCAAGTAAAATGTGTGCTACAGGTTTACTGAAGAGACACAAACAACTTACTGATAACATGCACTCTGTCAGAACAACATCACATTGGGGGCTTTAACTTCACAAACCTTGAGTTCAATGTTACTACATGGTAATAACAACCCAACACAACAAGTCCCACCACTAGCAACATCAACGACCATTTCCAGAGATACACCACAAGTACCAATCACAGCAACATCACTACTATTTCCAGAGATACACCACAAGTGCCAATCACAGCAACATCAACTACTATTTCCAGAGATACACCACAAGTACCAATCACAGCAACATCAACTACTATTTCCAGAGATACACCACAAGTACCAATCACAGCAACATCAACTACTATTTCCAGAGATACACCACAAGTACCAATCACAACAACATCAACGACTATTTCCAGAGATACACCACAAGTACCAATCACAGCAACATCAATGACTATTTCCAGAGATACACCACAAGTACCAATCACAGCAACATCAACTACTATTCCAGAGATACACCACAAGTACCAATCACAGCAACATCAACTACTATTTCCAGAGATACACCACAAGTACCAATCACAGCAACATCAACTACTATTTCCAGAGATACACCACAAGTACCAATCACAGCAACATCAACTACTATTTCCAGAGATACACCACAAGTACCAATCACAGCAACATCAACGACTATTTCCAGAGATACACCACAAGTACCAATCACAGCAACATCAACTACTATTTCCAGAGATACACCACAAGTACCAATCACAGCAACATCAACTACTATTTCCAGAGATACACCACAAGTACCAATCACAGCAACATCAACTACTATTTCCAGAGATACACCACAAGTACCAATCACAGCAATATCAACCACAAGAACCATGCCCAATGCAGTACACCAAAAATACATTATTTACAAGGACAATTTGGCTGTTTTATTGTGATCACAACATTGATCTGTATTCATTGTTCTATACAGCATTTTCTGCTTTATCTATCCATTGTTCTATACAGCATTTTCTGCTTTATCTATCTACTGTTTTATCAAGCACTATCTGAGTTACAGCAACAGTTTTATAAAGCAATATATTGAACATTCCACTTTATATATTATGAAAGCTATACTGAGTTCAAACTGTACTTATTTGATTCCTAGCTGCTATTTTATGGGGAAATAAACGTAAGCTTTTCCCACAATTGTTTGCTAAACTAAATGGCAACTTGGGTCTCAACTCCATACATCTTAGGTTCTGGGAACGGTGAGTTCCATCTGAAACGCTGTCCAATTTAACTTTGAAATATCCAGTTTGAGAATGGGGTGGAGATTGAATTAATAATGTGGTAATGATCATTTTGTAGTTAATTAGGCAGAATAATTACTTGTTTAACAAACATTTAACAAATGGGATACAGAGCTACCAGAAAAAATGTGCCTACTACAATCTCAACAGAAAAGAACAAGCAACAAATTCTAGACTCCAAACAGGCCACAACAAATGTATCCCTAGATTATGATACCTTTCTGTGATTGACATGTTTATGATACCATGGTAACAATTACTACCACTTAAATGTAACAATGAAGCTCTAAAAATAGTATTTTCTTTGAACTTTTGACACATATCTGTGTGTTTACACTAAAAAAGATGCTGTACCTGGATTTTTCTGTCTCAGATTGATTTATAACCTGAATTTGACCGCTTGGACCAGACGTGTTAAATTGTCTATTGCCCCGGTCGCTGTAAGGCTCATCAGTATATTTGTGGCAAATTTTTTTGCGCATTATACAAGATTCTATCCCATGGATTTGAAAAAAAAAAATCCAACATCAAAGGAAACAAATCCAACACTCAGGGGTCACAGGAAGTTGTAATTAGGAAAATGTTTGACCATGGCAAACTATCAAATTGTGAAGAATTTGTAATTTGATGCAGTCATTTTTACTATCCTATCTTAATCTAGCGTTAAACTGACCAATGCATTCTTCAGACATATTAAATAATAACACATATGCTATGTTGGTTAAGATTTTCTGGTTTTTTCATGACAAAGAGCAGCAACAGGGGAGTATCTTAAATAGAGAGATTTATAGCAACGAAGCGCGTAATTTAATTGTCAAACATATGAAACAATTTCAGACTGATCTGACCACATGTTTTAGAGTTCTCACATCAAAGCTGCTAGGCTAAACACATGAAAAGACAAGCACCTAGCGCCCCCATAGCTAAGTTTCCAAAGTTAAGTCTCTGGATGATAAGCCCAGGCACCTGAGTTTTTAATTCGCCATGACTTGAGGAAAGTTGTGTTTGTGGCTACAGACTCCCCATTGCCTACAGTCACATCAGCTAGGACAGTCATCGATGGCACGGCGTTTGCTGGCTGTTCAAAGTCATAATATGAGCAAACTGCATTCTGGAGGTTCCTTTCCAATTGTGAGAAAGAAAAAATTAAGAGAGATTGTGTAAAAACAAGAGTAATACAATAATGAGAGAGATTGTATAAGAATAAGAGTAATACAATAATGAGAGAGATTGTGTAAGAATAAGAGTAATACAATAAGGAGAGAGATTGTATAAGAATAAGAGTAATACAATAAGGAGAGAGATTGTGTAAGAATAAGAGTAATACAATAAGGAGAGAGATTGTGAAGGAACAAGAGTAATACAATAATGAGAGAGATTGTGTAGGAACAAGAGTAATACAATAAGGAGAGAGATTGTGTAGGAACAAGAGTAATACAATAAGGAGAGAGATTGTGTAGGAACAAGAGTAATACAATAATGAGAGAGATTGTGTAGGAACAAGAGTAATACAAGAAAGAGAGATATTGTGTAAGAACAAGAGTAATACAAGAAAGAGAGATATTGTGTAGGAAGAAGAGTAATACAAGAAAGAGAGAGATTGTGTAAGAACAAGAGTAATACAATAACGAGAGAGATTGTGTAGGAACAAGAGTAATACAATAAGGAGAGAGATTGTGTAAGAACAAGAGTAATACAAGAAAGAGAGATATTGTGTAGGAACAAGAGTAATACAATAAGGAGAGAGATTGTGTAGGAACAAGAGTAATACAATAAGGAGAGAGATTGTATAAGAATAAGAGTAATACAATAATGAGAGAGATTGTGTAAGAATAAGAGTAATACAATAAGGAGAGAGATTGTGTAAGAATAAGAGTAATACAATAAGGAGAGAGATTGTATAAGAATAAGAGTAATACAATAAGGAGAGAGATTGTGTAAGAATAAGAGTAATACAATAAGGAGAGAGATTGTGAAGGAACAAGAGTAATACAATAATGAGAGAGATTGTGTAGGAACAAGAGTAATACAATAAGGAGAGAGATTGTGTAGGAACAAGAGTAATACAATAAGGAGAGAGATTGTGTAGGAACAAGAGTAATACAATAATGAGAGAGATTGTGTAGGAACAAGAGTAATACAATAATGAGAGATATTGTGTAAGAACAAGAGTAATACAAGAAAGAGAGATATTGTGTAGGAAGAAGAGTAATACAAGAAAGAGAGAGATTGTGTAGGAACAAGAGTAATACAATAAAGAGAGAGATTGTGTAAGAACAAGAGTAATACAATAACGAGAGAGATTATGTAGGAACAAGAGTAATACAATAATGAGAGAGATTGTGTAGGAACAAGAGTAATACAATAATGAGAGAGATTGTGTATGAACAAGAGTAATAAAAGAAAGAGAGATATCGTGTAAGAACAAGAGTAATACAAGAAAGAGAGATATAGTGTAGAACAAGAGTAATACAATAACGAGAGAGATTGTGTAAGAACAAGAGTAATACAATAATGAGAGAGATTGTGTATGAACAAGAGTAATAAAAGAAAGAGAGATATCGTGTAAGAACAAGAGTAATACAAGAAAGAGAGATATAGTGTAGGAACAAGAGTAATACAATAATGAGAGAGATTGTGTAGGAACAAGAGTAATACAAGAAAGAGAGATATTGTGTAGGAACAAGAGTAATACAATAACGAGAAAGATTGTGTAGGAGCAAGAGTAATACAATAAGGAAAGAGTTCGTGTAAGAACAAGAGTAATACAATAACGAGAGAGATTGTGTAAGAACAAGAGTAATACATTAACGAGAGAGATTGTGTAAGAACAAGAGTAATACAATAAGGAAAGAGTTCGTGTAAGAACAAGAGTAATACAATAATGAGAGAGATTGTGTAGGAACAAGAGTAATACAATAACGAGAGAGATTGTGTAGGAACAAGAGTAATACAATAAGGAAAGAGTTCGTGTAAGAACAAGAGTAATACAATAATGAGAGAGATTGTGTAAGAACAAGAGTAATACAATAATGAGAGAGATTGTGTAAGAACAAGAGTAATACAATAATGAGTGAGATTGTGTAAGAACAAGAGTAATACAATAAGGAGAGAGATTGTGTAAGAACAAGAGTAATACAATAATGAGAGAGATTGTGTAAGAACAAGAGTAATACAATAACGAGAGAGATTGTGTAAGAACAAGAGTAATACACAAACAACTTTATATAGACAAGACACATTTAATTCAGGCAACATAAATGTCAAGGTTACAATGTTACATTATAATTCTATCTTTTGCCCAGCTCACACAACAACCAACAAGGGTCCTAGCTTTTATATTCTACCCTATAGCCAGCAACATTTTGAACAGAACATTATAAATAAAACAAGATAAAACAGCAAATAATTGAAAGCAATTTTGGTAAAACATGTCTCTCGAGACTTCCTGCAACCATATCAGTTTAATGCAGAAAATATGTGAAACCAATATAACTAGCAGTACTCACTGACAGCATCAACTTCATTTCATTACAAAAAACTAATTAAACTACAGCAGGTGCTGCAATTAGGTACCTAACTCTTTTCTGTCCAATATTGCTGACTGTTACTTTTTATAATTGCACATTCTTTTTATTTCCTTCCTCATTTGCCTTTCAGTGACGAGGGAAGATATAATTTGCAGTCTTTTGCTCTTCTGGTGAACTTTTTATGATTGTTACCGGATGTTACAAATTGACATTTGTATCATTGCTAATGGAATTTCTTCATTTAAAAAAAATACACTTCCGATAGAACAATTGTTGATCTGGATATGATTTGTAGCATTCTGGCCAGTTTTTATGACAAGCCTCATGTGTATTTGTTTCATTGTAGAATGAGTGTCTTCTTTTTGATTGATTTCAGATAACTTAACATTCGTAAATGACAATATCTCAGCTGACAGTATCAGCCAGACCCCAACATCTGACCTGACAGTATCAGACAGACCCCAACATCTAACCTGACAGTATCAGCCAGACCCCAACATCTGACCTGACAGTATCAGACAGACCCCAACATCTGACCTGACAGTATCAGCCAGACCCCAACATCTAACCTGACAGTATCAGCCAGACCCCAACATCTGACCTGACAGTATCAGCCAGACCCCAACATCTGACCTGACAGTATCAGTCAGACCCCAACATCTGACCTGACAGTATCAGCCAGACCCCAACATCTAACCTGACAGTATCAGTCAGACCCCAACATCTGAGCTGACAGTATCAGCCAGACCCCAACATCTGAGCTGACAGTATCAGCCAGACCCCAACATCTGAGCTGACAGTATCAGTCAGACCCCAACATCTGACCTGTCAGTATCAGCCAGACCCCAACATCTGAGCTGACAGTATCAGTCAGACCCCAACATCTGACTGACAGTATCAGCCAGACCCCAACATCTGACCTGACAGTATCGGTCAGACTCCAACATTATCTACCTCATACATTCACAAAGCCACTGGTGTTCAACAAATCATGTTTATAATTTTTTGAAAATCTGTCATATAACATCAGTTTTCTTAGTCTTCTAGAGAATATTTGTTGGTGATGTTCTACAAGTTATTGAAGCAGACACTGTTTTCAGGGAAAATGTGGTTACCAATCTGCTAGGTTAATATGTAATAATGAATAATAAAGACATTTTAAAATAAGTTAATACCAGCAAGTTGCATCTGTCCGTAAAGCAACATAATTTATATTTTCTTCCTCTTCTTCTTCTACCTTTTTAGCTCCCAGTGGAGCATAGGTCTTCAACAAACATTTTCCAAGTCATTCTGTTTTTTGCCATTCTTTTAAGATCATTCCATGTCTTCCCCATCATCTTCATCTCTGCTTCTATCTGTCTTCTCCAAGAATTCCTTGGTCTTCCTCTTTGTCTTTTCCCCTGGGGATTCCAAAAAAGGGCCTATTGTGTAATACTCTCAATTGGCTTCTGTAGTGTGTTTCCTATCCAGCGCCATCGTCTTTGCTGTATCTCTTTATCCACTGGTATTTGACTGGTACATTTCCATAATTCTATGTTAGTGATTTTGTCCTGCCATTTCCATCCTTTTATTCTGCGTAAGCATCCATTAATGAAAGTCTGTATCTTCGTGATTGTCAATTTTGTTGTTCTCCATGTTTCACAGTCATATAATAAGACCGACTTAACATTTGAGGTGAAAATTTTAATTTTTATATTTAACCTAATTTCTTTGGATTTCCATGTTTCCCAGTGCAATGAAAGCTCCTCTTGCTTTTGATATCCTTATTTTGGTATCATTTTCTGTTCCTCCCACTTTATCTATATTACAGCCTAGATATATGTAAGATTGTATGTCTAGTAGAGGTATTTCTCCTAGTTTTATTTGGTTATTGCCAACTGTATTAATTCTCATAATGTTGGTCTTATCTCTATTAATCTTCAGTCCTAGCTGTTGTGATCTCTCATCAAGTATGCTCATTTTATCTTGCATCTGTTAGTGGCTGTGTGGGAGAGCTATGTCATAAAAAAACAAAAATAAAGTACCCCTGTCACGCCAAGTGGCGTATAGCTGATGACAACAATGATGAAAAGAGTCTACAATGATGATTTATGACATCTTGAATGGTTTTGCAAAAATGTGTCAATGAAATAGCATTGATTTAGTCACACAAAATAGGGGTATTTTGGTTTACTGTTCCGTTTTCATAAATCTGTGAAATGTGAATACAACCTTAACAGGCAAGACTAAGATTTTAAAATAAATGAGGCAACATATCCCATTAAAATAACATTATATGTCATCATTTATTCCACATTAGATTCATAATAGCTCCAATGAGTCATTTTTTTTTTTAGCTGAAAGCCAATTAGCAAACACTATTAATTACGCAATGGAAACAATATCAAAAGATAATGCAGTCAAAAATTCATAAATAAATGTATTCATAACTGACATAATGACATGAATGAGATGTCATTGGATTTAGACTTTTTAAGAAGTGTTTCAAGGGCTGCCTACTAATTTTGCAATAAATTAAGAAAAAAATATTTGGAAAATGTAACCAAATGAAGAAAGTATTTTTCTAATGCAATAGATGCCACGTTCTTGAAAGTGGCAACTTTCCTACAAAATAACATATGCACATCAGTCACCATCATACATCATCAAGTGCCATGCCGCTGGCGAAGGTGATCACATCTCTCTGCAACTTTTTATCTCGAGTTATTTATCATTTCTGTTGTTGACGTTCTGTCAAGTCATTCTCTCTCAAGCTGTCTGGTATCTTTTCTCTTTGTTTCCCTCTATCTCTTCATCCCTCAATTTCCCAGTTGTCATAATATATCCCAGCTGTTACCTTCTCATTACATGGCCAAAAAATGATGATTGTTTCTTCCTAATATCGGAAATTAGCTCTCTTTTTGCTTTGGCCTCTTTCAGAACGTTTTCATTACTCTTCTTAGCTGTCCATGGTATTCTCAACATTCTTCTGTAAAACCACATTTCTACAGGCTCCAGTGATTTTCTTGTCTGTTGTCCTATTGTCCATGATTCGCATCCAAATGTTAAGACTGGCTATACATAACAATTAAGAACTTTTTTTCTTGTTTCTATTGTCAAAAATGGATTGCATAGTATCTTCCTCATTTTTTGGAAAGCTGCTTTTGCCTGAGCCATCTGCATCTCACCTCTGTGTTGTACATCTACCATCTGAGGTTAACATTCTTCCCAAATATTTAAATTAATTTACCTGTTTTAATATTGTTCCAAATTATAGGGGAATTATGCTACTATCAGTGCCAGGAAAAATATTAAGCAGAATCATTCTGGAGAGACTAAAAGAGGCCATAGAGAAACATTTGAGAGATGAACAAGCAAGTTTTACTGATCAAATAACTACTCTACGTATAATAGTTGAACAAAGTTTAGAACTAAAATTCCCACTTTATATTGGATTCATAGATTACGAAAAGGCATTTGATAGTTTAGACAGAAGAATGCTTTGGAAGTTGCTGAGTCATTACGGAATCCCCATAAAGTTTATTAACCTGATTAAAAACAATGTATGAAGGAACGAAATGTAGTGTGGTGCATGAAGGACAGATTACAGAAGCATTTGAAATAAGAACAGTAGTAAGGCAGGGATGCCTTCTGTCTCCATTTCTCTTTCTAGTGGCCATAGATTGGATTATGAAAATAACTCAAAACAACAGAAATGGAATCCAGTGGTCTCTGACCAAACAACTTGATGATTTAGACTTTGCTGATGACATAGCTCTCCTATCACACAGCTATCAACAGATGCAGGATAAAATGAGCATACTTGATGAGAGATCACAACAGCTAGGACTGAAGATTAATAGAGATAAGACCAACATTATGAGAATTAATACAGCTGGCAATAACCAAATAAAACTAGGAGAAATACCTCTACTAGACATACAATCTTACATATATCTAGGCAGTAATATAGATAAAGTGGAAGGAGCAGAAAATGATACCAAAATAAGGATATCAAAAGCAAGAGGAGCTTTCATTGCACTGGGAAACATATGGAAATCCAAATAAATTAGGTTAAATATAAAAATAAAAATTTTCAACTCAAATGTTAAGTCGGTCTTATTATATGACTGTGAAACATGGAGAACAACAAAATTGACAATCACGAAGATACAGACTTTCATTAATGGATGCTTACGCAGAATAAAAGGATGGAAATGGCAGGACAAAATCACTAACATAGAATTTGAGTTATTGAGTTATTTGCGGGTCATCATCATTGCACTCCGAACATGTCCATAGGTGCTCAAATCCCTCCTCAACAATTCCCTCAGTGTCCAGCGACTGACGACTCCAGTTCTATGTTGGTTGATAAGTCTTCTTACACAGCCACCAAGTTTCTCATTTCTGGCTGTGCCCATCTTAACTCCCATTTCCATCATCCGAAGAAGTGACGTTGATCTGCGTTTTCAGATGCAACATAGAATTATGGAAATGTACCAGTCAAACACCAGTGGATAAAGAGATACAGCGAAGACGATGGCGCTGGATAGGACACACACTACGGAAGCCAACTGAGAGTATTACAGAACAGGCCCTTTTTTGGAATCCCCAGGGGAAAAGACAAAGAGGAAGACCAAGGAATTCTTGGAGAAGACAAACAGAAGCAGAGATGAAGATGATTGGGAAGATATGGAATGATCTTAAAAGAATGGCAAAAAATAGAACGACTTGGAAAGTGTTTGTTGAAGACCTATACTCCACTGGGAGCTAAAAAGGTAGAAGAAAGAGAATATTGTTCCACTTTTTTTATGCTGTTTGTAACAAGATATGATGATGATACAGCAAATCTTTATATGGTCTGATGTATTATGATGATGACCTGATTGCACATTCAAACAATTATTTTACTTTTGACTTTCGCTTTTACAATAGCTGGATCATGCTAAACACTATTTTTTTTTAATCGCATCCAGTTTGACAAAAAAATAGGAGAATTATTTGTAGAAAGTGGAAAAGTCTGGCTGCGACAGTGATTGAACTTGAAAATGTATTTTATGGTTTCGTCGGTCCATGTCCTGTAGTCCCGTGGACTGCGGTAACGTTCCGGGTAGCGCTAGTCAAGGTGAGTCAACACAACACACACCCCTCTCAGCTGACAGGTCACAAACAACGTTCTACGATGAATCTTTGCTCGCACAAATTCTTCCCCCCGAGCTGTCCTAACCATGAGCACACGACGGACTACAATAAGAACAGAGAAAGCAACAAGACAAACCAATTGTTCATATCCAGAAAGAAAGCGCACGACTCCGGGTTCAGCTTGTTGCCCAGCACAGCCTGAAACTCCGCGATCAAGACATCGCGGTCTGTTGTACCCATCGACCGAAACTGATCCAGCAGTTTCCCGTCGAAATCATTGTCAATGTCTACATCCATAGTAATAAAGCCCCATCTGAGACGGCGGTGGTAAGCTCAGACCAGAACTAGAGGAAAGTTGGAAGAGACGCCAGCAGAAAATGTCCAGACTTCTGCGATGTTGTTCCCTTCTCCGGAAGTTGGGCCCACGTCAGACATTGCGCATGTCACAGACTAAGTGCATTATGGGATATTTATGCAAATTACCAACTACTAGAATGTTACATTAATATCATCATCGATGCATCCAGACCAACACATAGGTGCTTAGATTTCCCCCTCAAATTATCCCGAAATCTCAGATGATATCCCAGATCCACATGCAAACTCAGTAGCAGGCCTGGGATCCACCGGTGTGGGTAGGTTTTTGCTATCAATTTTGCCTTCGAGGTGGCAAATTTTTTGGACTTCTCTTTTCAATTGCCAGCTGCCAAAGATTCATTAACGTGCGCGAGTGCACACGGGTCTTCCTGTTTTTCGCTGTTTTCCGAGATGGCAGGTCATCGGGTCTCACTACCCACGGACCAGGGTCGGGTAAGGAAAAATGTCCACCGCCTGTGACGAGATTTGAACCCGGGACCTCTCTGTCCAGAGACCGACGTCTTATCTCGAGTCTAGCCCCCTTCACTACTGGTTTGTGTGAGCGAGAAAATGCGTGGCCTTAGCTTTACGGAAATGAAGGACGACACAAAAACGTTCTGGCTCAAAAATAATCTGTTTCAGGCTCGCGCGCGCGCACACACACACACACACACACACACGCACACACAATCATCATCATCATGTGCCATACCGGTTGGCGTAGGCGATAATGTCCTTCCACAGTTTTCTATCTACCATCTAATAGTGTGAGCAATTCGAGGGGATAAAACATGAAAAGGAATTAAATTAGAAACAAGAGTGAAAGAGATCAAGAAGTTAACGATCTTGGGTTCGTTAACCGGAAATGGGAAAAGTTAGACATAAGTAGTTGTAATACTCTTGTGGAGATTGAGCGGAATAGACAGTGAGAATGGACGGTGATTCCACGTATGTTGGCACACACTTTGACAGAGAGATCGCGAGACGGACTCTGACATATGTGGAGATAACCTGCTTAGGAAGTTAACGTAACCGCGAGACGGACTCTGACATATGTGGAGATAACCTGCTTAGGAAGTTAACGTAACCGCGAGACGGACTCTGACATATGTGGAGATAACCTGCTTAGGAAGTTAACGTAACCGCGAGACGGACTCTGACATATGTGGAGATAACCTGCTTAGGAAGTTAACGTAACCGCGAGACGGACTCTGACATATGTGGAGATAACCTGCTTAGGAAGTTAACGTAACCGCGAGACGGACTCTGACATATGTGGAGATAACCTGCTTAGGAAGTTAACGTAACCGCGAGACGGACTCTGACATATGTGGAGATAACCTGCTTAGGAAGTTAACGTAACCGCGAGACGGACTCTGACATATGTGGAGATAACCTGCTTAGGAAGTTAACGTAACCAAGAGACGGACTCTGACATATGTGGAGATAACCTGCTTAGGAAGTTAACGTAACCGCGAGACGGACTCTGACATATGTGGAGATAACCTGCTTAGGAAGTTAACGTAACCGCGAGACGGACTCTGACATATGTGGAGATAACCTGCTTAGGAAGTTAACGTAACCGCGAGACGGACTCTGACATATGTGGAGATAACCTGCTTAGGAAGTTAACGTAATCGCGAGACGGACTCTGACATATGTGGAGATAACCTACTTAGGAAGTTAACGTAACCAGAGACGGACTCTGACATATGTGGAGATAACCTGCTTATGAAGTTAACGTAACCAAGAGACGGACTCTGACATATGTGGAGATAACCAGCTTATGAAGTTAACGTAACCGCGAGACGGAGGTCTCGCTAGCATTCCACTGTAACCAAAGATAGATGTAACTAACATTGTTTGATATAAAGGACCGAATAGAAGGTTCCAAGGGTCGATGACATGATCGACCATCCAGAGATAGTAGACGCAGAGTTCTCTCTGATGTCCAGAGATAGTAGACATAAAGATCTATCTGATGTCCAGAGATAGTAGACATAAAGATCTATCTGATGTCCAGAGATAGTAGACACAAAGATCTATCTGATGTCTAGAGATAGTAGACATAAAGATCTATCTGATGTCTAGAGATAGTAGACATAAAGATCTATCTGATGTCTAGAGATAGTAGACACACAGATCTATCTGATGTCTAGAGATAGTAGACACAAAGATCTATATGATGTCTAGAGATAGTAGACACAAGATCTATCTGATGTCTAGAGATAGTAGACATAAAGATCTATCTGATGTCTAGAGATAGTAGACATAAAGATCTATCTGATGTCTAGAGATAGTAGATGCAGAGTTCTCTCTCATGTCTAGAGATAGTAGATGCAGAGTTCTCTCTGATGTCTAGAGATAGTAGATGCAGAGTTCTCTCTGATGTCTAGAGATAGTAGATGCAGAGTTCTCTCTGATGTCTAGAGATAGTAGATGCAGAGTTCTCTCTGATGTCTAGAGATAGTAGACATAAAGATCTATCTGATGTCTAGAGATAGTAGACACAAAGATCTATCTGATGTCTAGAGATAGTAGATGCAGAGTTCTCTCTGATGTCTAGAGATAGTAGACATAAAGATCTATCTGATGTCTAGAGATAGTAGACACAAAGATCTATCTGATGTCTAGAGATAGTAGACATAAAGATCTATCTGATGTCTAGAGATAGTAGATGCAGAGTTCTCTCTGATGTCTAGAGATAGTAGATGCAGAGTTCTCTCTGATGTCTAGAGATAGTAGATGCAGAGTTCTCTCTGATGTCTAGAGATAGTAGACACAAAGTTCTCTCTGATGTCCAGAGATAGTAGACATAAAGTTCTCTCTGATGTCCAGAGATAGTAGACATACAGTTCTCTATGATGTCCAGAGATAGTAGACACAAAGTTCTCTCCGATGTCCAGAGATAGTAGACATAAAGTTCTCTCTGATGTCCAGAGATAGTAGACATAAAGTTCTCTCTGATGTCCAGAGATAGTAGACATAAAGTTCTCTCTGATGTCCAGAGATAGTAGACATAAAGTTCTCTCTGATGTCCAGAGATAGTAGACATAAAGTTCTCTCTGATGTCTAGAGATAGTAGACATACAGTTCTCTCTGATGTCTAGAGATAGTAGACACACAGTTCTCTCTGATGTCTAGAGATAGTAGACATATAGTTCTCCCTGATGTCTAGAGATAGTAGACACAAAGTTCTCTTTGATGTCTAGAGATAGTAGACACACAGTTCTCTCTGATGTCTAGAGATAGTAGACATACAGTTCTCTCTGATGTCTAGAAATAGTAGACACAAAGTTCTCTTTGATGTCTAGAGATAGTAGACACACAGTTCTCTTTGATGTCCAGAGATAGTAGACACAAAGTTATCTCTGATGTTCAGAGATAGTAGACACACAGTTCTCTTTGATGTCCAGAGATAGTAGACACAAAGTTATCTCTGATGTTCAGAGATAGTAGACGTACAGTTCTCTCTGATGTTCAGAGATAGTAGACGTACAGTTCTCTTTGATGTTCAGAGATAGTAGACGTACAGTTCTCTTTGATGTTCAGAGATAGTAGACACAAAGTTATCTCTGATGTTCAGAGATAGTAGACACACAGTTCTCTCTGATGTTCAGAGATAGTAGACGCACAGTTCTCTCTGATGTTCAGAGATAGTAGACACAAAGTTATCTCTGATGTTCAGAGATAGTAGACACACAGTTCTCTCTGATGTTCAGAGATTGTAGACGCACAGTTCTCTCTGATGTCCAGAGATAGTAGACACACAGTTTTCTTTGATATGCAGAGATAGTAGACACACAGTTCTCTTTGATGTCCAGAGATAGTAGACACACAGTTCTCTTTGATGTCCAGAGATAGTAGACGCACAGTTCTCTTTGATGTCCAGAGATAGTAGACACACAGTTCTCTTTGATGTCCAGAGATAGTAGACACACAGTTCTCTTTGATGTCCAGAGATAGTAGACACACAGTTCTCTTTGATGTCCAGAGATAGTAGACACACAGTTCTCTTTGATGTGCAGAGATAGTAGACACACAGTTCTCTCTTATGTTCAGAGATAGTAGACGCACAGTTCTCTTTGATGTCCAGAGATAGTAGACACACAGTTCTCTTTGATGTCCAGAGATAGTAGACACACAGTTCTCTTTGATGTCCAGAGATAGTAGACGCACAGTTCTCTTTGATGTCCAGAGATAGTAGACGCACCGTTCTCTCTTATGTTCAGAGATAGTAGACACACAGTTCTCTCTGATGTGCAGAGATAGTAGACACACAGTTCTCTTTGATGTCCAGAGATAGTAGACACACAGTTCTCTTTGATGTCCAGAGATAGAAGACGCACAGTTCTCTTTGATGTCCAGAGATAGTAGACACACAGTTCTCTTTGATGTCCAGAAATAGTAGACACACAGTTCTCTCTTATGTTCAGAGATAGTAGACGCACTGTTCTCTTTGATGTCCAGAGATAGTAGACACACAGTTCTCTTTGATGTCCAGAGATAGTAGACACACAGTTCTCTTGATGTCCAGAGATAGTAGACACACAGTTCTCTTTGATGTCCAGAGATAGTAGACGCACAGTTCTCTTTGATGTCCAGAGATAGTAGACACACAGTTCTCTTTGATGTCCAGAGATAGTAGACACACAGTTCTCTTTGATGTCCAGAGATAGTAGACACACAGTTCTCTTTGATGTCCAGAGATAGTAGACGCACAGTTCTCTCTTATGTTCAGAGATAGTAGACGCACAGTTCTCTCTGATGTGCAGAGATAGTAGACGCACAGTTCTCTTTGATGTCCAGAGATAGTAGACACACAGTTCTCTCTGATGTCCAGAGATAGTAGACACACAGTTCTCTCTGATGTTCAGAGATAGTAGACACACAGTTCTCTCTTATGTGCAGAGATAGTAGACACACAGTTCACTTTGATGTGCAGAGATAGTAGACACACAGTTCTCTCTGATGTGCAGAGATAGTAGACGCACAGTTCTCTTTGATGTCCAGAGATAGTAGACGCACAGTTCTCTCTTATGTTCAGAGATAGTAGACACACAGTTCTCTCTGATGTGCAGAGATAGTAGACACACAGTTCTCTTTGATGTCCAGAGATAGTAGACACACAGTTCTCTCTTATGTTCAGAGATAGTAGACACACAGTTCTCTCTTATGTTCAGAGATAGTAGACACACAGTTCTCTTTGATGTCCAGAGATAGTAGACACACAGTTCTCTCTTATGTTCAGAGATAGTAGACACACAGTTCTCTCTTATGTTCAGAGATAGTAGACACACAGTTCTCTCTGATGTCCAGAGATAGTAGACACACAGTTCTCTCTTATGTTCAGAGATAGTAGACACACAGTTCTCTTTGATGTCCAGAGATAGTAGACGCACCGTTCTCTCTTATGTCCAGAGATAGTAGACACACAGTTCTCTCTGATGTTCAGAGATAGTAGACGCACAGTTCTCTCTGATGTCCAGAGATAGTAGACACACAGTTCTCTTTGATGTTCAGAGATAGTAGACGCACAGTTCTCTCTTATGTTCAGAGATAGTAGACACACAGTTCTCTTTGATGTGCAGAGATAGTAGACACACAGTTCTCTCTGATGTCCAGAGATAGTAGACACACAGTTCTCTCTGATGTGCAGAGATAGTAGACACACAGTTCTCTCTGATGTGCAGAGATAGTAGACACACAGTTCTCTCTGATGTCCAGAGATAGTAGACGCACAGTTCTCTCTTATGTTCAGAGATAGTAGACACACAGTTCTCTCTGATGTGCAGAGATAGTAGACACACAGTTCTCTTTGATGTCCAGAGATAGTAGACACACAGTTCTCTCTGATGTCCAGAGATAGTAGACACACAGTTCTCTCTTATGTGCAGAGATAGTAGACACACAGTTCTCTCTGATGTCCAGAGATAGTAGACGCACAGTTCTCTCTGATGTCCAGAGATAGTAGACACACAGTTCTCTCTGATGTGCAGAGATAGTAGACACACAGTTCTCTCTGATGTTCAGAGATAGTAGACGCACAGTTCTCTCTGATGTGCAGAGATAGTAGACACACAGTTCTCTTTGATGTCCAGAGATAGTAGACGCACCGTTCTCTCTGATGTCCAGAGATAGTAGACACACAGTTCTCTCTGATGTCCAGAGATAGTAGACACACAGTTCTCTCTTATGTTCAGAGATAGTAGACACACAGTTCTCTCTTATGTCCAGAGATAGTAGACGCACAGTTCTCTCTTATGTTCAGAGATAGTAGACACACAGTTCTCTTTGATGTGCAGAGATAGTAGACACACAGTTCTCTCTGATGTCCAGAGATAGTAGACGCACAGTTCTCTCTGATGTGCAGAGATAGTAGACACACAGTTCTCTCTGATGTGCAGAGATAGTAGACACACAGTTCTCTCTGATGTCCAGAGATAGTAGACGCACAGTTCTCTCTTATGTTCAGAGATAATAGACACACTGTTCTCTCTGATGTGCAGAGATAGTAGACACACAGTTCTCTCTGATGTCCAGAGATAGTAGACACACAGTTCTCTCTGATGTCCAGAGATAGTAGACGCACAGTTCTCTCTGATGTGCAGAGATAGTAGACACACAGTTCTCTTTGATGTCCAGAGATAGTAGACGCACAGTTCTCTCTGATGTCCAGAGATAGTAGACGCACAGTTCTCTTTGATGTCCAGAGATAGTAGACACACAGTTCTCTTTGATGTCCAGAGATAGTAGACACACAGTTCTCTTTGATGTCCAGAGATAGTAGACACACAGTTCTCTTTGATGTCCAGAGATAGTAGACGCACAGTTCTCTCTGATGTCCAGAGATAGTAGACACACAGTTCTCTCTGATGTGCAGAGATAGTAGACATAAAGTTCTCTCTGATGTTCAGAGATAGTAGACACACAGTTCTCTCTGATGTTCAGAGATAGTAGACACACAGTTCTCTTTGATGTTCAGAGATAGTAGACGCACAGTTCTCTCTGATGTTCAGAGATAGTAGACACACAGTTCTCTCTTATGTGCAGAGATAGTAGACACACAGTTCTCTTTGATGTCCAGAGATAGTAGACGCACAGTTCTCTCTGATGTTCAGAGATAGTAGACATAAAGTTCTCTCTGATGTCTAGAGATAGTAGACACACAGTTCTCTTTGATGTCCAGAGATAGTAGACACACAGTTCTCTTTGATGTCCAGAGATAGTAGACACACAGTTGTTCTCTCTTATGTTCAGAGATAGTAGACGACAGTTCTCTTTGATGTCCAGAGATAGTAGACACACAGTTCTCTTTGATGTCCAGAGATAGTAGACACACAGTTCTCTTTGATGTTCAGAGATAGTAGACACACAGTTCTCTTTGATGTCCAGAGATAGTAGACGCACAGTTCTCTTTGATGTCCAGAGATAGTAGACACACAGTTCTCTTTGATGTCCAGAGATAGTAGACACACAGTTCTCTTTGATGTCCAGAGATAGTAGACACACAGTTCTCTTTGATGTCCAGAGATAGTAGACGCACAGTTCTCTCTTATGTTCAGAGATAGTAGACGCACAGTTCTCTCTGATGTGCAGAGATAGTAGACATAAAGTTCTCTCTGATGTTCAGAGATAGTAGACACACAGTTCTCTCTGATGTTCAGAGATAGTAGACACAAAGTTCTCTTTGATGTTCAGAGATAGTAGACGCACAGTTCTCTCTGATGTTCAGAGATAGTAGACACACAGTTCTCTCTTATGTGCAGAGATAGTAGACACACATTTCTCTTTGATGTCCAGAGATAGTAGACGCACAGTTCTCTCTGATGTTCAGAGATAGTAGACATAAAGTTCTCTCTGATGTCTAGAGATAGTAGACACAAAGATCTATCTGATGTCTAGAGATAGTAGACATAAAGATCTATCTGATGTCTAGAGATAGTAGGTGCAGAGTTCTCTCTGATGTCTAGAGATAGTAGAAGCAGAGTTCTCTCTGATGTCTAGAGATAGTAGATGCAGAGTTCTCTCTGATGTCTAGAGATAGTAGACACAAAGTTCTCTCTGATGTCCAGAGATAGTAGACATAAAGTTCTCTCTGATGTCCAGAGATAGTAGACATACAGTTCTCTCTGATGTCCAGAGATAGTAGACACACAGTTCTCTCTGATGTTCAGAGATAGTAGACGCACAGTTCTCTCTGATGTTCAGAGATAGTAGACACAAAGTTATCTCTGATGTTCAGAGATAGTAGACACACAGTTCTCTCTGATGTTCAGAGATAGTAGACGCACAGTTCTCTCTGATGTCCAGAGATAGTAGACACACAGTTCTCTTTGATGTGCAGAGATAGTAGACACACAGTTCTCTTTGATGTCCAGAGATAGTAGACACACAGTTCTCTTTGATGTCCAGAGATAGTAGACACACAGTTCTCTCTGATGTCCAGAGATAGTAGACGCACAGTTCTCTCTTATGTTCAGAGATAGTAGACACACAGTTCTCTCTGATGTGCAGAGATAGTAGACACACAGTTCTCTTTGATGTCCAGAGATAGTAGACACACAGTTCTCTCTGATGTCCAGAGATAGTAGACACACAGTTCTCTCTTATGTGCAGAGATAGTAGACACACAGTTCTCTCTGATGTCCAGAGATAGTAGACGCACAGTTCTCTCTGATGTCCAGAGATAGTAGACACACAGTTCTCTTTGATGTGCAGAGATAGTAGACACACAGTTCTCTCTGATGTTCAGAGATAGTAGACGCACAGTTCTCTCTTATGTTCAGAGATAGTAGACACACAGTTCTCTTTGATGTCCAGAGATAGTAGACGCACCGTTCTCTCTGATGTCCAGAGATAGTAGACACACAGTTCTCTCTGATGTCCAGAGATAGTAGACACACAGTTCTCTCTTATGTTCAGAGATAGTAGACACACAGTTCTCTCTGATGTCCAGAGATAGTAGACGCACAGTTCTCTCTTATGTTCAGAGATAGTAGACACACAGTTCTCTTTGATGTGCAGAGATAGTAGACACACAGTTCTCTCTGATGTCCAGAGATAGTAGAAAAACAGTTCTCTCTGATGTGCAGAGATAGTAGACACACAGTTCTCTCTGATGTGCAGAGATAGTAGACACACAGTTCTCTCTGATGTCCAGAGATAGTAGACGCACAGTTCTCTCTTATGTTCAGAGATAGTAGACACACAGTTCTCTCTGATGTGCAGAGATAGTAGACACACAGTTCTCTCTGATGTCCAGAGATAGTAGACACACAGTTCTCTCTGATGTCCAGAGATAGTAGACGCACAGTTCTCTCTGATGTGCAGAGATAGTAGACACACAGTTCTCTTTGATGTCCAGAGATAGTAGACGCACAGTTCTCTCTGATGTCCAGAGATAGTAGACGCACAGTTCTCTTTGATGTCCAGAGATAGTAGACACACAGTTCTCTCTTATGTTCAGAGATAGTAGACACACAGTTCTCTTTGATGTCCAGAGATAGTAGACACACAGTTCTCTTTGATGTCCAGAGATAGTAGACGCACAGTTCTCTCTGATGTCCAGAGATAGTAGACGCACAGTTCTCTCTGATGTGCAGAGATAGTAGACATAAAGTTCTCTCTGATGTTCAGAGATAGTAGACACACAGTTCTCTCTGATGTTCAGAGATAGTAGACACACAGTTCTCTTTGATGTTCAGAGATAGTAGACGCACAGTTCTCTCTGATGTTCAGAGATAGTAGACACACAGTTCTCTCTTATGTGCAGAGATAGTAGACACACAGTTCTCTTTGATGTCCAGAGATAGTAGACGCACAGTTCTCTCTGATGTTCAGAGATAGTAGACATAAAGTTCTCTCTGATGTCTAGAGATAGTAGACACACAGTTCTCTTTGATGTCCAGAGATAGTAGACACACAGTTCTCTTTGATGTCCAGAGATAGTAGACACACAGTTGTTCTCTCTTATGTTCAGAGATAGTAGACGACAGTTCTCTTTGATGTCCAGAGATAGTAGACACACAGTTCTCTTTGATGTCCAGAGATAGTAGACACACAGTTCTCTTTGATGTTCAGAGATAGTAGACACACAGTTCTCTTTGATGTCCAGAGATAGTAGACGCACAGTTCTCTTTGATGTCCAGAGATAGTAGACACACAGTTCTCTTTGATGTCCAGAGATAGTAGACACACAGTTCTCTTGATGTCCAGAGATAGTAGACACACAGTTCTCTTTGATGTCCAGAGATAGTAGACGCACAGTTCTCTCTTATGTTCAGAGATAGTAGACGCACAGTTCTCTCTGATGTGCAGAGATAGTAGACATAAAGTTCTCTCTGATGTTCAGAGATAGTAGACACACAGTTCTCTCTGATGTTCAGAGATAGTAGACACAAAGTTCTCTTTGATGTTCAGAGATAGTAGACGCACAGTTCTCTCTGATGTTCAGAGATAGTAGACACACAGTTCTCTCTTATGTGCAGAGATAGTAGACACACAGTTCTCTTTGATGTCCAGAGATAGTAGACGCACAGTTCTCTCTGATGTTCAGAGATAGTAGACATAAAGTTCTCTCTGATGTCTAGAGATAGTAGACACAAAGATCTATCTGATGTCTAGAGATAGTAGACATAAAGATCTATCTGATGTCTAGAGATAGTAGGTGCAGAGTTCTCTCTGATGTCTAGAGATAGTAGATGCAGAGTTCTCTCTGATGTCTAGAGATAGTAGATGCAGAGTTCTCTCTGATGTCTAGAGATAGTAGACACAAAGTTCTCTCTGATGTCCAGAGATAGTAGACATAAAGTTCTCTCTGATGTCCAGAGATAGTAGACATACAGTTCTCTCTGATGTCCAGAGATAGTAGACACACAGTTCTCTCTGATGTTCAGAGATAGTAGACGCACAGTTCTCTCTGATGTTCAGAGATAGTAGACATAAAGTTATCTCTGATGTTCAGAGATAGTAGACACACAGTTCTCTCTGATGTTCAGAGATAGTAGACGCACAGTTCTCTCTGATGTCCAGAGATAGTAGACACACAGTTCTCTTTGATGTGCAGAGATAGTAGACACACAGTTCTCTTTGATGTCCAGAGATAGTAGACACACAGTTCTCTTTGATGTCCAGAGATAGTAGACGCACAGTTCTCTCTGATGTCCAGAGATAGTAGACACACAGTTCTCTTTGATGTCCAGAGATAGTAGACACACAGTTCTCTTTGATGTCCAGAGATAGTAGACACACAGTTCTCTTTGATGTCCAGAGATAGTAGACACACAGTTCTCTCTGATGTCCAGAGATAGTAGACACACAGTTCTCTCTTATGTTCAGAGATAGTAGACGCACAGTTCTCTTTGATGTCCAGAGATAGTAGACACACAGTTCTCTTTGATGTTCAGAGATAGTAGACACACAGTTCTCTTTGATGTCCAGAGATAGTAGACGCACAGTTCTCTCTGATGTGCAGAGATAGTAGACACACAGTTCTCTCTGATGTGCAGAGATAGTAGACACACAGTTCTCTCTGATGTCCAGAGATAGTAGACGCACAGTTCTCTCTTATGTTCAGAGATAGTAGACGCACAGTTCTCTCTGATGTGCAGAGATAGTAGACACACAGTTCTCTCTTATGTCCAGAGATAGTAGACACACAGTTCTCTCTGATGTCCAGAGATAGTAGACGCACAGTTCTCTCTGATGTGCAGAGATAGTAGACACACAGTTTTCTTTGATGTCCAGAGATAGTAGACGCACAGTTCTCTCTGATGTCCAGAGATAGTAGACGCACAGTTCTCTTTGATGTCCAGAGATAGTAGACACACAGTTCTCTTTGATGTCCAGAGATAGTAGACACACAGTTCTCTTTGATGTCCAGAGATAGTAGACACACAGTTCTCTTTGATGTCCAGAGATAGTAGACGCACAGTTCTCTCTGATGTCCAGAGATAGTAGACACACAGTTCTCTCTGATGTGCAGAGATAGTAGACATAAAGTTCTCTCTGATGTTCAGAGATAGTAGACACACAGTTCTCTCTGATGTTCAGAGATAGTAGACACACAGTTCTCTTTGATGTTCAGAGATAGTAGACGCACAGTTCTCTCTGATGTTCAGAGATAGTAGACACACAGTTCTCTCTTATGTGCAGAGATAGTAGACACACAGTTCTCTTTGATGTCCAGAGATAGTAGACGCACAGTTCTCTCTGATGTTCAGAGATAGTAGACATAAAGTTCTCTCTGATGTCTAGAGATAGTAGACACACAGTTCTCTTTGATGTCCAGAGATAGTAGACACACAGTTCTCTTTGATGTCCAGAGATAGTAGACACACAGTTGTTCTCTCTTATGTTCAGAGATAGTAGACGACAGTTCTCTTTGATGTCCAGAGATAGTAGACACACAGTTCTCTTTGATGTCCAGAGATAGTAGACACACAGTTCTCTTTGATGTTCAGAGATAGTAGACACACAGTTCTCTTTGATGTCCAGAGATAGTAGACGCACAGTTCTCTTTGATGTCCAGAGATAGTAGACACACAGTTCTCTTTGATGTCCAGAGATAGTAGACACACAGTTCTCTTTGATGTCCAGAGATAGTAGACACACAGTTCTCTTTGATGTCCAGAGATAGTAGACGCACAGTTCTCTCTTATGTTCAGAGATAGTAGACGCACAGTTCTCTCTGATGTGCAGAGATAGTAGACATAAAGTTCTCTCTGATGTTCAGAGATAGTAGACACACAGTTCTCTCTGATGTTCAGAGATAGTAGACACAAAGTTCTCTTTGATGTTCAGAGATAGTAGACGCACAGTTCTCTCTGATGTTCAGAGATAGTAGACACACAGTTCTCTCTTATGTGCAGAGATAGTAGACACACAGTTCTCTTTGATGTCCAGAGATAGTAGACGCACAGTTCTCTCTGATGTTCAGAGATAGTAGACATAAAGTTCTCTCTGATGTCTAGAGATAGTAGACACAAAGATCTATCTGATGTCTAGAGATAGTAGACATAAAGATCTATCTGATGTCTAGAGATAGTAGGTGCAGAGTTCTCTCTGATGTCTAGAGATAGTAGATGCAGAGTTCTCTCTGATGTCTAGAGATAGTAGATGCAGAGTTCTCTCTGATGTCTAGAGATAGTAGACACAAAGTTCTCTCTGATGTCCAGAGATAGTAGACACACAGTTCTCTCTGATGTCCAGAGATAGTAGACATACAGTTCTCTCTGATGTCCAGAGATAGTAGACACACAGTTCTCTCTGATGTTCAGAGATAGTAGACGCACAGTTCTCTCTGATGTTCAGAGATAGTAGACACAAAGTTATCTCTGATGTTCAGAGATAGTAGACACACAGTTCTCTCTGATGTTCAGAGATAGTAGACGCACAGTTCTCTCTGATGTCCAGAGATAGTAGACACACAGTTCTCTTTGATGTGCAGAGATAGTAGACACACAGTTCTCTTTGATGTCCAGAGATAGTAGACACACAGTTCTCTTTGATGTCCAGAGATAGTAGACGCACAGTTCTCTCTGATGTCCAGAGATAGTAGACACACAGTTCTCTTTGATGTCCAGAGATAGTAGACACACAGTTCTCTTTGATGTCCAGAGATAGTAGACACACAGTTCTCTTTGATGTCCAGAGATAGTAGACACACAGTTCTCTCTGATGTCCAGAGATAGTAGACACACAGTTCTCTCTTATGTTCAGAGATAGTAGACGCACAGTTCTCTTTGATGTCCAGAGATAGTAGACACACAGTTCTCTTTGATGTTCAGAGATAGTAGACACACAGTTCTCTTTGATGTCCAGAGATAGTAGACGCACAGTTCTCTTTGATGTCCAGAGATAGTAGACACACAGTTCTCTTGATGTCCAGAGATAGTAGACACACAGTTCTCTTTGATGTCCAGAGATAGTAGACGCACAGTTCTCTCTTATGTTCAGAGATAGTAGACGCACAGTTCTCTCTGATGTGAAGAGATAGTAGACATAAAGTTCTCTCTGATGTTCAGAGATAGTAGACACACAGTTCTCTCTGATGTTCAGAGATAGTAGACACAAAGTTCTCTTTGATGTTCAGAGATAGTAGACGCACAGTTCTCTCTGATGTTCAGAGATAGTAGACACACAGTTCTCTCTTATGTGCAGAGATAGTAGACACACAGTTCTCTTTGATGTCCAGAGATAGTAGACGCACAGTTCTCTCTGATGTTCAGAGATAGTAGACATAAAGTTCTCTCTGATGTCTAGAGATAGTAGACACAAAGATCTATCTGATGTCTAGAGATAGTAGACATAAAGATCTATCTGATGTCTAGAGATAGTAGGTGCAGAGTTCTCTCTGATGTCTAGAGATAGTAGATGCAGAGTTCTCTCTGATGTCTAGAGATAGTAGATGCAGAGTTCTCTCTGATGTCTAGAGATAGTAGACACAAAGTTCTCTCTGATGTCCAGAGATAGTAGACATAAAGTTCTCTCTGATGTCCAGAGATAGTAGACATACAGTTCTCTCTGATGTCCAGAGATAGTAGACACACAGTTCTCTCTGATGTTCAGAGATAGTAGACGCACAGTTCTCTCTGATGTTCAGAGATAGTAGACACAAAGTTATCTCTGATGTTCAGAGATAGTAGACACACAGTTCTCTCTGATGTTCAGAGATAGTAGACGCACAGTTCTCTCTGATGTCCAGAGATAGTAGACACACAGTTCTCTTTGATGTGCAGAGATAGTAGACACACAGTTCTCTTTGATGTCCAGAGATAGTAGACACACAGTTCTCTTTGATGTCCAGAGATAGTAGACGCACAGTTCTCTCTGATGTCCAGAGATAGTAGACACACAGTTCTCTTTGATGTCCAGAGATAGTAGACACACAGTTCTCTTTGATGTCCAGAGATAGTAGACACACAGTTCTCTTTGATATCCAGAGATAGTAGACACACAGTTCTCTCTGATGTCCAGAGATAGTAGACACACAGTTCTCTCATATGTTCAGAGATAGTAGACGCACAGTTCTCTTTGATGTCCAGAGATAGTAGACACACAGTTCTCTTTGATGTCCAGAGATAGTAGACACACAGTTCTCTTGGATGTCCAGAGATAGTAGACGCACAGTTCTCTCTTTTGTTCAGAGATAGTAGACACACAGTTCTCTCTGATGTGCAGAGATAGTAGACGCACAGTTCTCTTTGATGTCCAGAGATAGTAGACGCACAGTTCTCTCTTATGTTCAGAGATAGTAGACACACAGTTCTCTCTGATGTGCAGAGATAGTAGACACACAGTTCTCTTTGATGTCCAGAGATAGTAGACACACAGTTCTCTTTGATGTCCAGAGATAGTAGACGCACAGTTCTCTTTGATGTCCAGAGATAGTAGACACACAGTTCTCTTTGATGTCCAGAGATAGTAGACACACAGTTCTCTTTGATGTCCAGAGATAGTAGACACACAGTTCTCTTTGATGTCCAGAGATAGTAGACACACAGTTCTCTTTGATGTCCAGAGATAGTAGACACACAGTTCTCTCTGATGTTCAGAGATAGTAGACGCACAGTTCTCTTTGATGTCCAGAGATAGTAGACACACAGTTCTCTTTGATGTCCAGAGATAGTAGACACACAGTTCTCTTTGATGTCCAGAGATAGTAGACACACAGTTCTCTTTGATGTCCAGAGATAGTAGACGCACAGTTCTCTTTGATGTCCAGAGATAGTAGACACACAGTTCTCTTTGATGTCCAGAGATAGTAGACACACAGTTCTCTTTGATGTCCAGAGATAGTAGACACACAGTTCTCTTTGATGTCCAGAGATAGTAGACGCACAGTTCTCTTTGATGTTCAGAGATAGTAGACACACAGTTCTCTCTTATGTGCAGAGATAGTAGACACACAGTTCTCTTTGATGTCCAGAGATAGTAGACACACAGTTCTCTCTTATGTGCAGAGATAGTAGACGCACAGTTCTCTCTGATGTTCAGAGATAGTAGACACACAGTTCTCTCTTATGTGCAGAGATAGTAGACGCACAGTTCTCTTTGATGTCCAGAGATAGTAGACACACAGTTCTCTCTGATGTCCAGAGATAGTAGACACACAGTTCTCTTTGATGTTCAGAGATAGTAGACGCACAGTTCTCTCTGATGTTCAGAGATAGTAGACACACAGTTCTTTCTTTATGTGCAGAGATAGTAGACACACAGTTCTCTCTGATGTTCAGAGATAGTAGACACACAGTTCTCTCTTATGTGCAGAGATAGTAGACACACAGTTCTCTTTGATGTTCAGAGATAGTAGACACACAGTTCTCTCTGATGTGCAGAGATAGTAGACACACAGTTCTCTCTGATGTTCAGAGATAGTAGACACACAGTTATCTCTTATGTGCAGAGATAGTAGACACACAGTTCTCTTTGATGTCCAGAGATAGTAGACACACAGTTCACTTTGATGTTCAGAGATAGTAGACACACAGTTCTCTCTTATGTTCAGAGATAGTAGACACACAGTTCTCTTTGATGTGCAGAGATAGTAGACACACAGTTCTCTCTGATGTCCAGAGATAGTAGACACACAGTTCTCTCTGATGTGCAGAGATAGTAGACGCACAGTTCTCTCTTATGTTCAGAGATAGTAGACACACAGTTCTCTCTGATGTGCAGAGATAGTAGACACACAGTTCTCTCTGATGTGCAGAGATAGTAGACACACAGTTCTCTCTGATGTCCAGAGATAGTAGACACACAGTTCTCTTTGATGTGCAGAGATAGTAGACGCACAGTTCTCTCTGATGTGCAGAGATAGTAGACACACAGTTCTCTTTGATGTCCAGAGATAGTAGACACACAGTTCTCTCTGATGTTCAGAGATAGTAGACGCACAGTTCTCTCTGATGTGCAGAGATAGTAGACACACAGTTCTCTTTGATGTCCAGAGATAGTAGACGCACAGTTCTCTCTGATGTGCAGAGATAGTAGACACACAGTTCTCTTTGATGTCCAGAGATAGTAGACGCACAGTTCTCTCTGATGTCCAGAGATAGTAGACACACAGTTCTCTCTGATGTCCAGAGATAGTAGACACACAGTTCTCTCTTATGTTCAGAGATAGTAGACACACAGTTCTCTCTGATGTCCAGAGATAGTAGACACACAGTTCTCTCTGATGTGCAGAGATAGTAGACGCACAGTTCTCTCTGATGTGCAGAGATAGTAGACACACAGTTCTCTTTGATGTCCAGAGATAGTAGACACACAGTTCTCTTTGATGTCCAGAGATAGTAGACGCACAGTTCTCTTTGATGTCCAGAGATAGTAGACACACAGTTCTCTTTGATGTCCAGAGATAGTAGACACACAGTTCTCTTTGATGTCCAGAGATAGTAGACACACAGTTCTCTTTGATGTCCAGAGATAGTAGACACACAGTTCTCTCTTATGTTCAGAGATAGTAGACGACAGTTCTCTTTGATGTCCAGAGATAGTAGACACACAGTTCTCTTTGATGTCCAGAGATAGTAGACACACAGTTCTCTTTGATGTTCAGAGATATTAGACACACTGTTCTCTTTGATGTCCAGAGATAGTAGACGCACAGTTCTCTTTGATGTCCAGAGATAGTAGACACACAGTTCTCTTTGATGTCCAGAGATAGTAGACACACAGTTCACTTTGATGTCCAGAGATAGTAGACACACAGTTCTCTTTGATGTCCAGAGATAGTAGACGCACAGTTCTCTCTTATGTTCAGAGATAGTAGACGCACAGTTCTCTCTGATGTGCAGAGATAGTAGACATAAAGTTCTCTCTGATGTTCAGAGATAGTAGACACACAGTTCTCTCTGATGTTCAGAGATAGTAGACACACAGTTCTCTTTGATGTTCAGAGATAGTAGACGCACAGTTCTCTCTGATGTTCAGAGATAGTAGACACACAGTTCTCTCTTATGTGCAGAGATAGTAGACACACAGTTCTCTTTGATGTCCAGAGATAGTAGACGCACAGTTCTCTCTGATGTTCAGAGATAGTAGACATAAAGTTCTCTCTGATGTGCAGAGATAGTAGACACACAGTTCTCTCTGATGTTCAGAGATAGTAGACACACAGTTCTCTCTTATGTGCAGAGATAGTAGACACACAGTTCTCTCTGATGTTCAGAGATAGTAGACACACAGTTCTCTTTGATGTTCAGAGATAGTAGACGCACAGTTCTCTCTGATGTCTAGAGATAGTAGACACACAGTTCTCTCTGATGTCCAGAGATAGTAGACGCACAGTTTTCTCTGATGTGCAGAGATAGTAGACACACAGTTCTCTTTGATGTCCAGAGATAGTAGACACACAGTTCTCTCTGATGTCTAGAGATAGTAGACACACAGTTCTCTCTGATGTCCAGAGATAGTAGACACACAGTTCTCTCTGATGTCCAGAGATAGTAGACACACAGTTCTCTCTGATGTCCAGAGATAGTAGACGCAGAGTTCTCTCAGATGTCCAGAGATAGTAGGCACACAGTTCTCTCAGATGTCCAGAGATAGTAGACACACAGTTCTCTCTGATGTCCAGAGATAGTAGACACACAGTTCTCTCAGATGTCCAGAGATAGTAGACGCAGAGTTCTCTCAGATGTCCAGAGATAGTAGACACGCAGCTCTCTTTGATGTCCACAGATAGTTGACACGAAGTTCTCTCTGATGTCCAGAGATAGTAGACACACAGTTCTCTCAGATGTCCAGAGATAGTAGACGCAGAGTTCTCTCTGATGTCCAGAGATAGTAGACACGCAGCTCTCTTTGATGTTCAACGACAGAGAACGAGATCAAAAGATTACCACTAGAGAATTTGGGTAGTCAGGAAAGATCAATGACAGCCTTGCATGTAGCTATGTAATAAAAGTGATTGACAGATGTTTGTCAAGGAGATCAATGACAGCCTTGCTTGTAGCTAAGTAAAGGGAGTGATTGACAGATGTTTGTCACGACTCTTCGTGAAATGGTAGGCGAGTGACAAGCAATCAGTAAGTGGGATGACAGTCCTAGGATTGTAGGCCGGACTTCTCAGGACTGACCACACCAGATACCCAGAAAGCCCAAGAAATAAGAGGGGCATAGCTGGCAAGAAATAAACCAAGCGAAGACTTTAAAACAACAATCGCTTTGAGTGACTCCTTGGAAGCGGTTAGTTAGTAGATACCACGAAGATGTCAAGTTAGACCGATTCAGGAAACTGCCTCAAGGCAGAGGAGTGCTGTTAGACATTTAGAGAATAAGGAAGTATTAGAAGTTATCAGCAGATTTGTAGAACCATTACAATAGTAATGAGTCAGAAGGAGAAATAGAAGCTATCTGTGATTCCATAACCATCATCATCATCATCATCATCATCATCATCATCATGTACCCTGCCGGTTGGCGTAGGCGATCATGTCCCTCCACAATCTTCTATCTACAGTGCATCGTATCAGTTCTGTTGTTGACTGTTTTCCATGCCATGAAACCAAGCTATCCAGTATTTTCTCTCTTTGTCGTCCGCGATCTCTCTTTCCTTTTATTTTGCCAGTTGTAACCAAGTATTTCAACTTTCCTCTTCTCATGATGTGCCCGAAAAATGTTGATTGCCTCTTTCTGATGTTTTTTAAGAGCTCCCTTTTTGTGTTGGCCTCTTTGAGAACTTCCTCATTGGTCTTTTTATCTGTCCAGGGAACTTTCAACATTCTTCTGAGAAATCCCATCTCTGTGGCCTCTAGTCGTCTTTTCATTTGTTTGTCTACTGTCCATGATTCGCTTCCATAGGTCAGAATTGGTTCTATATAGCATTGATGAACTCTCTTTCTCATTTTTATTGACATAGATTTGTTGCATAAGATATTTTTCATTTTCTTAAATGCTATTTTGGCCTGAGCTATTCTGCTTTTTATTTCTGTGGTGCATCTCCCATCTGATGTTATTATTGTGCCCAAGTATTTGAAACGTTGCACTTGTTTTAGATTTGTCTCGTTTATTTTTATGCTGCATGATGGTGATGATTGTTTCTTCGATATAACCATTACTTCTGTTTTCTTACTTTTCAGACTGAGACCTTTCTTGTTGCTTTCTTCTACTATTATGTCTATCATTTCTTGTAGTTCGTTCTCTGTCTCTGCTATTAAGACTGTGTCATCCGCATATCGCAGATTATTTATATTGTGACCGTTGACTTCAATTCCTTTTTTGTCTACTATTGATCTCATAATATATTCGCTGTAAAGTGAAAACAAGTCCGGTGACAGAACACAGCCTTGTCTGACTCCTTGTTTTATAAATTGGAATTGTCCTGTTTGGTTGTTAATTCGTATAGCTGCTGTTTGTTGCCAGTACATATTTTTTTATGATTCGCAGATCTTTGCCATCAATGTTTAATTTCTCCAGCATATTGATTATTTCCACATGCTTTACTTTGTCAAATGCTTTCGTGTAGTCTATAAAGCACATATATAGATCTTTCTTTACCTCTAGAGATCTTTCTATCAATGTCCTTAAGATGTATATTGCGTTATTGGTGCCCTTTCCTTCCACAAATCCACATTGTTCCTCACTTATTTCTGGTTTTATTTTGTTCCTTACACGTCTCATGATTATTCTTAGTAATATTTTAGTCATATGGCTCATGAGACTAATAGTACGATGGTCTTCACAATCAGTGGCGCCTGACTTCTTCGGTATGGCTACAAAGATAGATTTTAGTAGATCTTCTGGTATGTGTCCAGTGTTATATATGTCATTGAGTAATTTTGTTATGACTTGTACTCCCAGCTCTCCTAATGCATTTATCTCTTCGATTGTTATTTTGTCAGGACCTGGAGCTTTGCCTCTTTTCATGTGTTGAATTGCGTCCTCCACTTCACTCTGCATTATTGGTGGTCCTGTGTCTTCATTTGAAGTGTTTAATTCTGGTCTTTCATCATCATAGAGTTGACTGATATATTCTGTCCATCTTTCTATTGTCTTCTCCTGTCCCATTATTATATTTCCTTCTTTTGATTCCACACATCCTGAAACTTTGACTTCTTTTCTTCCTGTTAATTCATTTATCTGATTGTGCATAAATTTTGAGTCTTTATTTTGTTGTTTTTCCATTTCTTCACATTTCTGTTTTAACCATCCTTCCTTTGCTTCTCTGCACTTGTTTTGGATCTCTTTGTGCAATATTTTGTATGCTCGTTCTTCTTTCTTATGTTTTCTTCTTTCGTCCATTAGTTGTAATATTTCTTCTGTCATCCATTTCTTTTTGTTGATTCTTTTAGTCACTGGTATTACTTCTTTTGATGTTTGCTGAATCGATTGTTTGAGCATTTCCCACTGCTCCTGGATGTCCTGTATTTTCTCAATAGCATTATATCTATTTTATACTATCATGCTGTACTTATCACTCATCTGTTTATCTACTCTTAGCATATCTAGTTCTAATTTTATATTTCTTGGTGATTTCTGTGCCTTCCGCAGTTTTATTCTTATCTTTCCAACTACTGGTACATGGTCACTATTACAATCTGCTCCTGGCCTTGTTTTAACAGACGTTAGCCCATTCCTGAATCTTCTCTGTACCAGTATAAAATCAATTTGATTGTGTACTTTTTTGTCTGGGCTTTGCCATGTCCATAGTTGCCTAGGGTGTTGTTTGAACCAGGTGTTACCTATAATCATTTCATGTGTCTTTGCCCAATCTATCACTCTATCCCCTCTGTCATTCATCTCTCCAAGGACATGTCCCCCAGTCACATTTTGCACTTTAGCTGTTCCTACATTTGCATTTAAATCCCCTAATACAACAGTTATTTCATGGGATTTACACTGTTCCATGGCTGCCTCTAGCTCCTCGTAAAAAGTGTCAATGTCTTCTTCTTCGCTATTACTTGTTGGTGCATAAACTTGAATTATGTTGATATCCATTGGTCCGCCACTCAATTTTACTAGCAGAATTCTGTCTGATACTGGCCAAAATCCTTTCACTGTTTTGCTTCTTTCTCTATCTAACATGATGCCTACTCCTCTTTCGTGTGTGGTTCCCCCAGAGTAAATTACATTTCCACTGTCACGTTGTAATAATCCTGCCCCTGTCCATCTCATTTCACACAGTCCCAAGATGTTCAATTTCATTCTCTTCATTTCTTGACTGATGTTTTCTAGTTTTCCAACCTGGAATGCTGATCTAATGTTCCAGGTTCCTATTGCTAGTGTCTCTTTATTTTTGATCTTGCATACAGTTGCTTGATGACGATCGGGTGTCACCTGTAGCACATGACGCTCCCTACCGGACGAGGTGGCTATGAAGCCCCCATTAACGTCGTTAGCTGTAAATAGAAGGTTGTGATGTGTCATGATTATTCAAGGCAATTTAAGAAGGTAGTTTGCCATTCCTTTCCTTCTTGGCAGTGACTGTACTAGTCGGTGATCGCAGCCATTGTCTCTATACATGAGATCCTCTGCCTGCCATCGCGGTGTGGGGACCATAACCGGCACTACTTGTCGGCTGCTCCCACAACACCATCCACCACCTGCTCCAATGGCTTCACATAACCCTGATAGGGGGGCTAAACGGGGAACTCCACCTTGCCCAGGGGTGTCCCGAAGACTAGCGGAGGAAAGGAGACGTCTTACTCCTCCTTTGGTAGGGCAGAACCCTACCCCGCGAACCAGAATGCAGACCATAACCATGGAGTTATCATAAACAAGAGAAGAGTTGTCTACAGAATTCCTAAGGATATTGATAGTTGAGTTGTATAAGCAAGTATCAAGTTAGAAATGATAGAACTTGAGAACATTGAGAGAAGTTAGATATGATAGAACTTGAGAACATTGAGAGAAGTTAGATATGACAGACGTTCACGGCGTGGCTCCATAAACACCGTCGATTTACTAAGCGGACCCATACCATTCTAATGTAGTATAGTAGATATATGATTTTATTGTTGTGTGATTTGTTACATCCAGACTTGTAGACATAAGAATAAAGACTGATGTTGATCTTGTACCAAACAGTGTGAGTTATCAATTCCATTGAATGAGCTAATCGTAATGTGATGTTTGATGTGAGTAATCTTCTCATATGATAACTCTCACGGTCAAGGACAAACAACTAAGTTAGCAATTGGGAATCAAGTCAGATGACGAAATAACAAAGACACTGCAATAACAGGAGGCATCGTATCAATTATATTGTTGACTATTTTCCATGTCATGACACCACGTTTTATACTAAACTTCTCTCTTTGTCGTCCGTGATCTCTCTTTCCCTGTATTTTGTCAGTTGTAACCAAATATTCAAACTTTCATCTTTTCATGATGCGCCAGACAATGTTGATTGTTTCTTTCTGATGTTTTTTTTAATGAGCTCCCTTTTTGTGTTGGCCTATTTGAGTATGTCCTCGTTGGTCTTGTTTGTTGTCCAGGGAACTTCCAACATTCTACTGAGAAATTCCATCTGTGTGGCATCTATTGTTCTTGCATATAATCATGGGTCCAGAACTGGTATTGGTAGCACAACGTTGGAATGAAGATTGTATTGTAGAGTGCCCGTTTTGCCTCTATAGTTATTTCCTTGTTGGACAATAGTGGTGATAGCTGTCCAATGATTGGACAATAGTGGTGATAGCTGTCCAATGATTGGACAATAGTGGTGATAGCTGTCCAATGATTGGACAATAGTGGTGATAACTGTCCAATGATTGGACAATAGTGGTGATAACTGTCCATTGATTGGACAATAGTGGTGATAACTGTCCATTGATTGGACAATAGTGGTGATAACTGTCCATTGATTGGACAATAGTGGTGATAGCTGTCCATTGATTGGACAATAGTGGTGATAACTGTCCATTGATTGGACAATAGTGGCGATAGCTGTCCATTGATTGGACAATAGTGGCGATAGCTGTCCATTGATTGGACAATAGTGGCGATAGCTGTCCATTGATTTGACAATAGTGGTGATAACTGTCCATTGATTGGACAATAGTGGTGATAACTGTCCATTGATTGGACAATAGTGGTGATAACTGTCCATTGATTGGACAATAGTGGTGATAACTGTCCATTGATTGGACAATAGTGGTGATAACTGTCCATTGATTGGACAATAGTGGTGATAACTGTCCATTGATTGAACAATAGTGGTGATAACTGTCCATTGATTGGACAATAGTGGTGATAACTGTCCATTGATTGGACAATAGTGGTGATAACTGTCCATTGATTGGACAATAGTGGTGATAACTGTCATCAATCTGGAATATATGGAAACCACGGGAGTGGCGTAAACCACCAAAGTTATAAGCTAGCCCAAACAGTCCTAATGAATGCATTCTTACCGTTGTAGACTTGGGGGTTTTGTTGTGTTTACAGTCAGACGCACTCCGTTCAACCTCAGATAGTGTCTTCTCGAGGTTATATTAGAATGTATTTCAAATGTAGTTCACGATGGAGGAAAGAGCACAAGTGACTGCGAACCAAATACGTTACTACTAACACGTGTTTGAAAAATATTGACATGTGGCAGAGTGACATTATAAATATTGACATGTGGCAGAGTGACATTATAAATATTGACATGTGACAGAGTGACATTATAAATATTGACATGTGGCAGAGTGGCATTATAAATATTGACATGTGGCAGAGTGGCATTATAAATATTGACATGTGGCAGAGTGACATTATAAATATTGACATGTGGCAGAGTGACATTATAAATATTGACATGTGACAGAGTGGCATTATAAATATTGACATGTGACAGAGCGGCATTATAAATATTGACATGTGGCAGAGTGACATTATAAATATTGACATGTGGCAGAGTGGCATTATAAATATTGACAAGTGGCAGAGTGACATTATAAATATTGACATGTGGCAGAGTGGCATTATAAATATTGACATGTGACAGAGTGGCATTATAAATATTGACATGTGACAGAGTGACATTATAAATATTGACATGTGGCAGAGTGGCATTATAAATATTGACATGTGGCAGAGTGGCATTATAAATATTGACATGTGGCAGAATGACATTATAAATATTGACATGTGGCAGAGTGACATTATAAATATTGACATGTGGCAGAGTGGCATTATAAATATTGAAATGTGGCAGAGTGGCATTATAAATATTGACATGTGGCAGCGTGGCATTATAAATATTGACATGTGGCAGAGTGGCATTATAAATATTGACATGTGGCAGCGTGGCATTATAAATATTGACATGTGGCAGCGTGACATTATAAATATTGACATGTGGCAGAGTGGCATTATAAATATTGACATGTGGCAGAGTGGCATTATAAATATTGACATGTGGCAGAGTGGCATTATAAATATTGACATGTGGCATAGTGGCATTATAAATATTGACATGTGGCAGCGTGGCATTATAAATATTGACATGTGGCAGAGTGGCATTATAAATATTGACATGTGGCAGCGTGGCATTATAAATATTGACATGTGACAGAGTGGCATTATAAATATTGACATGTGGCAGAGTGGCATTATAAATGTTGACAGGTGGCAGAGTGGCATTATAAATATTGACATGTGGCAGCGTGGCATTATAAATATTGACATGTGGCAGAGTGGCATTATAAATATTGACATGTGGCAGAGTGGCATTATAAATATTGACATGTGGCAGAGTGGCATTATAAATATTGACATGTGGCAGCGTGGCATTATAAATATTGACATGTGGCAGCGTGGCATTATAAATATTGACATGTGGCAGAGTGGCATTATAAATATTGACATGTGGCAGAGTGGCATTATAAATATTGACATGTGGCAGAATGACATTATAAATATTGACATGTGGCAGAGTTACATTATAAATATTGACATGTGGCAGAGTTACATTATAAATATTGACATATGGCAGAATATAAATTAGCACACCGATCGATCCACCAAAGAGTTTCATTGACACTTAAGGAACTCCATAGAACAACAAAGAAACTTCATCGATCCACTAAGGAAGTACATCGACCCACTATGGAAGTACATCGACCCACTAAGAAAGTACATCGGGCAACAAAACAACGGACCCACTAATAAACTACATGGACCCACTAATATACTGCATGGACATTAATTTGTGACCAGAACTAAAGAATTACCTCTCCTTCAACCAAGGTGTATATTTATTAAGAAAGACAAGCGCGGTTGGCCTATGATATTACAGGATTTATCTCCCGTCCGCGCTATGTCCAATAATGTTAACATCAGTTGGGGCACTGGCTAGTCTGGCTCCAGAGGTGGGGCGCTGGCTATTCTAGATCCAGAGTTGGGGCGCTGGCTAATCTGATTCATAGGTGGGGCGCTGGCTATTCTAGATCCAGAGTTGGGGCGCTGGCTAATCTGGTTCATAGGTGGGGCGCTGGCTATTCTAGATCCGGAGGTAGGGCGCTGGCCAGTTTGGTTCTATAGGTGGGGCGCTGGCTATTCTAGATCCTGAGGTGGGGCGCTGATTACTCTAAAGACGGGGCACTGGCAAGTCTAAATAAAGATGGGGAGCTCGTTAGTCAAGAAGTGGGAAGCTGGCTAGTCTAGTTACAGAGGTGGGGTTTAGAGGTGGATAGATGTGTTACGCTGGCAAGTCTTGAGGTGGGTAGCCTAGAGGTGGGTAATCTAGAGGTGGATAGTCTAGAGGTGAGTAATCTAGGGGTGGATAGTCTAGAGGTGGATAGTCTAGAGGTGGGTAGTGTAAAGGTGGGTAGTCTAAAGGTGGATAGTCTAGAAATGGGTAGTCTAGAGGTGGATATTCTAGAGGTGGATAGTCTAGAGGTGGGTAGTTTAGAGGTGGATAGTTTAGAGGTGGGTAGTCTAGAGGCGGATAGTCTAGAGGTGGATAGTGTAGAGGTGGGTAGTTTAGAGGTGGATAGTCTAGAGGTGGATAGTCTAGAGGTGGGTAGTTTAGAGGTGGATAGTCTAGATGTGGGTAGTCTAGAAGTGGGTAGTTTAGAGGTGGATAGTCTAGAAATGGGTAGTCTAGAGGTGGATATTCTATAGGTGGGTAGTTTAGAGGTGGGTAGTTTAGAGATGGATAGTCTAGAGGTGGATAGTCTAGAGGTAGATAGTCTAGAGTTGGGTAGTTTAGAGGTGGATAGTCTTGAGGTGGATAGTTTAGAGGTGGATAGTCTAGAGGTGGGTAGTTTAGAGGTGGGTAGTTTAGAGATGGACAGTCTAGAGGTGGATAGTCTAGAGGAAGGTAGTATAGAGGTGGGTAGCCTAGAGGTCTAGAGGTGGGTAGTCTAGAGGTGGATAGCCTAGATGTGGGTAGTCTAGAAGTGGGTATTTTAGAGGTGGATAGTCTAGAGCTGGGTAGTCTATAGGTGGGTAGTGAAGAGCTGGGTAGTCTAGAACTGGGTATTGAAGAGGTGGGTAGTCTAGAGCTGGGTAGTCTAGAGGTGGGTAGTCTAAATCTGGGTAGTCTAGAGCTGGGTAGTCTAGAGCTAGGTAGCCTAGAGGTTGGTAGTCTAGGGCTGGGTAGTCTATAGCCTGGTAGTCTTGAGCTGGGTAGTCTAGAACTGGGTAGTCTAGAGGTGTGTAGTCAAGAGCTGTTTAGTCCAGAGCTGGGTAGTCTAGAGCTGGGTAGTTTAGATGTGGGTAGTCTAGAGTTGGGTAGTCTAGAGGAGGGGAGCTGCGTAGTCTAGATCTGGGTAGCCTATAACTGGGTAGTCTAGATCTGGGTAGTCTAGATCTGGGTAGTCTAGAGCTGGGTAGTCTAGATCTGGGTAGTCTAGATCTGGGTAGTCTAGAGCTGGGTAGTCTAGAGGTGGGTAGTCTAGAGCTGGGTAGTCTAGAGCTGGGTAGTCTAAAGCAGGGAGCTTGGTACTGTAGAGGTGAGGAGCTGGGTAGTGTAGAGGTGGGGAGCTGGATAGTCTAGACCTGTGAAGCTGGATAGTCTAGTGGTGGGAAACTGGGTATTCTAGAGGTGGGAAGCTGGGTTGTCTAGAGGCGGAAGTTGTTTAGTCTAGAGATGGGAAGCTGGGTAGTCTAGAGGTGGGAAGCTGGGTGGTCTAGAGCTGGGAAGTTGGGTAGTCTAGAGCTGGGAAGCTGGGTAATCTAGAGTTGGGGAGCTGGGTAGTCTTGAGGTGGGTAGTCTAGTGGTGGGGATCTGGGTAGTCTAGAGCTGAGTAATCTAGAGCTGGTTAGTCTAGAGCTGGGTAATCTAGAGCTGGGTAGTCTAGAGCTGGGTAATCTAGAGGTGGGAAGCTGAATAGTCTAGAGGTAGGAAGCTGGGTTGTCTAGAGATGGGAAGATGGGTTGTCTAGAGCTGGGTAATCTAGAGGTGGGAAGCTGGGTAGTCTAGAGATGAGAAGCTGGGCAGTCTAGAGATTGGAATTTGAGTAGTCTAGAACTGGGTAGTATAGAGGTGGGTAGTCTAGACGTGGGTAGTCTAGAGCAGGGGAGGTGGGTAGTATAGAGCTGGGTAGTCTAGAGCTAGGTAGTCTAGAGGTGGGGAGCCGGGTAGTCTAGAGTATGTAGTCTAGAGATGGGAATTTGGGTAGTATAGAGATGGTGAGCAGGGTAGTATAGATGTGGGTAGTCAAGAGGTGGGTGCTCTAGGGCTGGGTAGTCAAGAGCTGGATAGTCTAGAGCTGAGTAGTCTAGAGGTGGGTAGTCTAGAAGGTGGGTAGTCTAGAGCTGGGTAGTCTATAGCTGGGTAATTTAGATCTGGGTAGTCTAGAAGTGGGTAGTCTACAGGTGGGTAGTCTAGAGGTGGATAGTCTAGAGGTGGGTAGTCTAGAGCTAGGTAGTGAAGTGGTGGGTAGTCTAGAGGTGGGTAGTCTAGAGGTGGGTAGTCTAGAGGTGGGTAGTCTAGAGCTAGGTAGTGAAGTGGTGGGTAGTCTAGAGGTGGGTAGTCTAGAGGTGGGTAGTCTAGAGGTGGGTAGTCTAGAGCTAGGTAGTGAAGTGGTGGGTTGTCTAGCGGTGGGTAGTCTAGTGGTGGGTAGTCTAGAGGTGGGTAGTCTAGAGGTGGGTAGTCTAGAGGCGGGTAGTCTAGAGAGGGGTTGTCTAGCGGTGGGTAGTCTAGTGGTGGGTAGTCTAGAGGTGGGTAGTCTAGAGGTGGGTAGTCTAGATCTGGGTAGTCTAGAGGTGGGTAGTCTAGCGGTGGGTAGTCTAGTGGTGGGTAGTCTAGATCTGGGTAGTCTAGAGGTGGGTAGTCTAGATCTGGGTAGTCTAGAGGTGGGTAGTCTAGAGCTTGGTAGTCTAGAGGTGGGTAGTCTAGAGCTGGGTAGTCTAGAGGTGGGTAGTGAAGAGCTGGGTAGTCTAGAGGTGGGTAGTGAAGAGGTGGGTAGTCTATAGCCTGGTAGTCTAGAGCTGGGTAGTCTAGAGGTGGGTAGTCTAGAGGTGGGTAGTCTAGCGGTGGGTAGTCTAGTGGTGGGTAGTCTAGATCTGGGTAGTCTAGAGGTGGGTAGTCTAGATCTGGGTAGTCTAGAGGTGGGTAGTCTAGAGGTGGGTAGTCTAGAGGTGGGTATTCTAGATGTGAGTAGTGAATAGGTCGATAGTCTAGAGGTGGGTTGTCTAGCGGTGGGTAGTCTAGTGGTGGGTAGTCTAGATGTAGGTAGTCTAGAGCTAGGTAGTCTAGAGGTGGGTTGTCTAGAGGTGGGTATTCTAGAGGTGAGTAGTGAATAGGTGGGTCGTCTAGAGGTGGGTAGTCTAGAGGTGGGTAGTCTAGCGGTGAGTAGTCTAGAGGTGGGTAGTGAAGTGCTGGGTAGTGAAGAGCTGGGTAGTCTAGAGCTGGGTAGTCTAGAGCTGGGTAGTGAAGAGCTGGTAGTCTAGAGCTGGGTAATGAAGAGCTGGGTAGTCTAGAGCTGGGTAGTCTAGAGCTGGGTAGTCTAGAGGTGGGTAGTGAAGAGGTGGGTAGTCTATAGCTGGGTAGTAAAGAGCTGGGTAGTCAAGAGCTGGTTAGTGAAGAGCTGGGTGGTCTAGAGGTGTGTCGTCTAGAGATGGGTAGTCTAGAGGTGGGTAGTCTAGAGCTTGGTAGTCTAGAGGTGGGTAGTCTAGAGCTGGGTAGTCTAGAGGTGGGTAGTGAAGAGCTGGGTAGTCTAGAGGTGGGTAGTGAAGAGGTGGGTAGTCTATAGCCTGGTAGTCTAGAGCTGGGTAGTCTAGAGGTGGGTAGTGAAGAGGTGGGTAGTCTATAGCCTGGTAGTCTAGAGCTGGGTAGTCTAGAACTGGGTAGTCTAGATCTGGGTAGTGAAGAGCTGGGTAGTCTAGAGCTGGATAGTCTAGAGGTGGGTATTCTAGAGCTGGGTAGTCTATAGGTGGGTAGTGAAGAGCTGGGTAGTCTATAACTGGGTATTGAAGAGGTGGGTAGTCTAGAGCTGGGTAGTCTAGAGGTGGGTAGTCTAAAGCTGGGTAGTCTAGAGCTGGGTAGTCTAGAGCTGGGTAGTCTAGAGGTGGGTAGTCTATAGCCTGGTAGTCTTGAGCTGGGTTGTCTAGAGCTGGGTAGTTTAGAAGTGGGTAGTCTAGAGTTGGGTAGTCTAGAGGAGGGGAGCTGCGTAGTCTAGATCTGGGTAGCCTATAACTGGGTAGTCTAGATCTGGGTAGTCTAGAAGTGGGTATTTTAGAGGTGGATAGTCTAGAGCTGGGTAGTCTATAGGTGGGTAGTGAAGAGCTGGGTAGTCTAGAACTGGGTATTGAAGAGGTGGGTAGTCTAGAGCTGGGTAGTCTAGAGGTGGGTAGTCTAAATCTGGGTAGTCTAGAGCTGGGTAGTCTAGAGCTAGGTAGCCTAGAGGTTGGTAGTCTAGGGCTGGGTAGTCTATAGCCTGGTAGTCTTGAGCTGGGTAGTCTAGAGCTGGGTAGTCTAGAGGTGTGTAGTCAAGAGCTGTTTAGTCCAGAGCTGGGTAGTCTAGAGCTGGGTAGTTTAGATGTGGGTAGTCTAGAGTTGGGTAGTCTAGAGGAGGGTAGTCTAAATCTGGGTAGTCTAGAGCTGGGTAGTCTAGAGCTAGGTAGCCTAGAGGTTGGTAGTCTAGGGCTGGGTAGTCTATAGTCTGGTAGTCTTGAGCTGGGTAGTCTAGAGCTGGGTAGTCTAGAGGTGTGTAGTCAAGAGCTGTTTAGTCCAGAGCTGGGTAGTCTAGAGCTGGGTAGTCTAGAGCTGGGTAGTCTAGAGGTGGGTAGTGAAGAGGTGGGTAGTCTATAGCTGGGTAGTAAAGAGCTGGGTAGTCTAGTGGTGGGTAGTCTAGATGTATGTAGTCTAGAGCTAGGTAGTCTAAAGGTGGGTTGTCTAGAGGTGGGTATTCTAGAGGTGAGTAGTGAATAGGTGGGTCGTCTAGAGGTGGGTAGTCTAGATCTGGGTAGTCTAGAGGTGGGTAGTCTAGCGGTGAGTAGTCTAGAGGTGGGTAGTGAAGTGCTGGGTAGTCTAGAACTAGGTAGTCTTGAGCTGGGTAGTCTAGAACTAGGTAGTCTTGAGCTGGGTAGTCTAGAGCTGGGTAGTGAAGAGCTGGGTAGTCTAGGGCTGGGTAGTGAAGAGCTGGGTAGTCTAGAGCTGGGTAGTCTAGAGCTGGGTAGTGAAGAGCTAGGTAGTCTATATCTGGGTAGTCTACAGCTGGGTAGTCTTGAGGTGGGTAGTGAAGAGGTGGGTAGTCTAGAGGAGAGGAGTTGCGTAGTCTATAGCTGGGTAGTCTAGATCTGGGTAGCCTATAACTGGGTAGTCTAGATCTGGGTAGTCTATAGCTGGATAGTCTAGATCTGGGTAGTCTAGAGGTGGGTAGTCTAGAGCTGAGTACTATAGAGGTGGGGAGCCGGGTAGTCTAGAGGTGGGAAGTCAAGAGGTGGCTAGTCTAGATGTGGGGAGCTGGATGGTGTAGTGGTGGCTAGTCTAGTGGTGGTCACTGCCCACAATTTGGAATGTACAAAATATTGAGACCTCGAACAATTCAGAATTCGAACAGCTTCCTGGAAAGAATTAATTTTGAAAACGAGGCACCACTGCACTAGTTTCTTTCAGCAACTTGTAGTGGACAGTGGCAGCACTGTATCTCTCAATATAAACTCAGCCTAGACTTCGTTTAATTCTAATCTTATTTTCCACTTCTTTCCTTTGTTCCAAAATAGATTCACGTGCCCCACCTACTCGTGGGTTCCATCTAAGTGCCCACCGAGATATGTTGAGCCTGACTTTCCCAACAATTTGTGCAGCAACCATACAGTTTTCTGGTTGGTAAAGCCCTTTTCTCTCCCTTGATTTCTTTTCGCTTTGACAACTTTTCTCGTCACAAGACAGTCATTAGTTGCTCGGGACAAGTTTTCAACGAGAGTCATTGGTGCAAACCCCACTTGACCTCGCTCTTTCTTGACACATAAATAATGCACAATAGGACGCTACTGACAACGTGAAGAAAGAAAGAAAGAAAGAAAGAAGGAAAGAAAGAAGGAAAGAAAGAAAGAAAGAAAGAAAGAAGGAAGGAAGGAAGGAAAGAAAGAAAGAAAGAAAGAAAGAAAAAAGAAGGAAGGAAGGAAGGAAGGAAGGAAGGAAGGAAGGAAGGAAGGAAGGAAGGAAGGAAGGAAGGAAGGAAGGAAGGAAAGAAGGGAGGAAAGAAAGAAAGAAAGAAAGAACTTAGATTTTCGTGAGCGACAAAAAAGGAATGTGGTAATACTTCCCATGTTCTATTCACTACCATTGGTACACTAACCTGTCAGCACTACGTCGGGTCGTCTTTCTTTCTAAGATAAAGTAACTGGTAGCATTTAGAGCTTGGCAAAACTAAAAATGGACAGTCGGTGGTTCGAGCCACGACTCTCTAACACTCCAAATGTTCTCCAATCACTAACCACTTCGCTACACAATACCTTGTTCTCAGTTCCCTAAACACTCCACTACTCAATAAATTGTCCTCAGTTCCCTAAACACTCCACTACTCAATGCATTGTCCTCAGTTCCCTAAACACTCCACTACTCAATACATTGTCCTCAGTTCCCTAAACACTCCCCTACACAATACCTTGTTCTCAGTTCCCTAAATACTCACTACCCAATACATTGTCCTCAGTTCCCTAAACACTCCACTACCCAATATCTTGTTCTCAGTTCCCTAAACACTCCGCTACCCAATACATTGTCCTCAGTTCCCTAAACTCTCCACTACCCAATACATTGTCCTCAGTTCCCTAAACACTCCACTACCCAATATCTTGTTCTCAGTTCCCTAACACTCCACTACCCAATACATTGTCCTCAGTTCCCTAAACACTCCACTACCCAATACCTTGTTCTCAGTTCCCTAAACACTCCACTACCCAATACCTTGTCCTCTGTTCCCTAAACACTCCACTACCCAATACATTGTCCTCAGTTCCCTAAACACTCCACTACCCAATACCTTGTCATCAGTTCCCTAAACACTCCACTACCCAATACATTGTCTTCATTTCCCTAAACACTCCACTACCCAATACATTGTCCTCAGTTCCCTAAACACTCCACTACCCAATACCTTGTTCTCAGTTCCCTAAACACTCCACTACCCAATACCTTGTTCTCAGTTCCCTAAACACTCCACTACCCAATACCACGTCCTCAGTTCCCTAAACACTCCACTACCCAATACCTTGTTCTCAGTTCCCTAAACACTCCACTACCCAATACCTTGTTCTCAGTTCCCTAAACACTCCACTACCCAATACCTTGTTCTCAGTTCCCTAAACACTCCACTACCCAATACATTGTCCTCAGTTCCCTAAACACTCCACTACCCAATACATTGTCATCAGTTCCCTAAACACTCCACTACCCAATACATAGTCTTCATTTCCCTAAACACTCCACTACCCAATACATTGTCCTCAGTTCCCTAAGCACTCCACTACCCAATACCTTGTCCTCAGTTCCCTAAACACTCCACTACCCAATACCTTGTCCTCAGTTCCCTAAACACTCCACTACCCAATACCTTGTCCTCAGTTCCCTAACAACTAATATAACATGACTCTGTCAATGATTGGCTCAGTTCTAATTTCACCATACGCCTCCCATGTATTATTGATGTTCTCCCAGTTCCCCATCTTGTAAGACAAACTGATGTTGGTGAGCATCGCCAGCTCTGTGTTATATTTGTTCTAGACTTCACCGCTCGTCCTGCGTCAAGGACAGTGTACAATGTTGTTCTCGTTACTTGCAACGCTTTATTCATCTGATGACTTCAGCACTCAAAGTCACGGACATTGAGTCCATTCTTCCAAGGGACTCTGGTCTTGACATTTGTTTGTCATTGACAGCAATTAGCTCATGACATTTGTGCAGTTTTTGTTTGTCCTTTCACTGTCTGTCGGATCCACTTAACTTGTTTGTCGTCCCTTTTTAAAATTATTTGAAAAAAATTAAAGTTGCATGAAAAGCCATTTAAAAATGTTACTTTAGTAATGTTGCTTGTCACGTAATTTACTGTTACTTTTCTCCAGTTCCTTGGTACGTCACTTTTGTTAAGTTATCTGCCACGTCGCTGTCTGTGACTTTTACTAAATGTATTCGTCATTTCAGTTGATAGATATTACTGTAGTTTCTTGCCATGTCAAAGTTGGTGAATTTGTTCTGAAGTTGCCTATCAGGAAGTAGTCTGTAACTTTAACTAAAGTTGTTTGTCACTTCAATGTTTATAGACTCTACTAAAGTTGTTTGTCATGTCACAGTTTATAGATTCTACTAAAGTTGTTTGTCATGTCACAGTTTATAGATTCTACTAAAGTTGTTTGTCATGTCAGAGTTTATAGATTCTACTAAAGTTGTGTGTCATGTCAAAGTTTATAGACTCTACTAAAGTTGTTTGTCATGTCAAAGTTTATAGATTCTACTAAAGTTGTTTGTCATGTCAAAGTTTATAGACTCTACTAAAGTTGTTTGTCATGTCAAAGTTTATAGATTCTACTAAAGTTGTTTGTCATGTCAAAGTTTATAGATTCTACTAAAGTTGTTTGTCATGTCAAAGTTTATAAATTCTACTAAAGTTGTTTGTCATGTCACAGTTTATAGATGCTACTAAAGTTGTGTGTCATGTCAAAGTTTATCATCATCATCATCAAGTACCGGACCTACTGGCGTAGATAATCATGTCTATACACAACTTTCGATCTCGACAGCTATTTATCATTTCTGTTGTTGACCTTCCGCCAAGCCATTCTCTTAAGCTGTCTCGTATCTTTTCTCATTGCTTCCCTCTAACTCTTCGTCCCTCAATTTTTCCAGATGTTACAATATATTCCAGTTGTTCTCTTCTCATTACATGATCAAAAAATGATGATTGTTTCTTCCTAATATTTGAAATTAGCTCTCGTTTTGTTTTGTTCTCTTTCAGAACATTTTCATTACTCTTCTTAGCTGCCCATGGTATTCTCAACATTCTTCTGTAAAACTACATTTCTACAGACTCCAGTGATTTATTTGTCTGTTGTCCTATTGTCCATGATTCACATCCACATGTTAAGACTGGCTTTACGTAACATTTAAGAACTCATTTTCTTGCTTCTTTTGCCAAAAATTGATTGCATAGTATCTTCTTCATTTTTTGGAAAGATACTTTTGCCTGAGCCATTCTGCATCTCACCTCTTTTGTACATCTTCCGTCTGAGGTTACAAAGTTCCCCAAATATTTAAATTCATTTACCTGCTATAATATTCTTTCACTTGTCTTATTTTGCACTGAGATGTCTTTTTTCTTTGTTGTTACCATTACTTGTTTCTTTTTGCTATTAAGACCGATTCCTTTATTTTTGCTTTCCTTCACTATAATGTCTAACATTTCTTGTAACTCAATTTCACTCTTAGCGATTACGACTGTATCATCAGCATACCTTAGGTGGCGATTCATGATTGTACAAAGAAGTTACGACAGTGGTTTTCTGTTGCCTTCCGTCGGTTTGTTTACAGTTGGCTCCGCTAGCCTTTGACTAAAATGTCTCACCCACAATGCCGTGGGGTTGTTTTACTTCTGGGGTACCCTCCCTTAGCCTTTTACTCTCCCGAGCTTACCTGTATGGCAGCAGGGCAGCCACAGATTATACTGTTTACTGCATACAGTAGAAGGTAAAATTATCCGACCTTACAGCATACAGAATCTACAAACTATGACATGACAAACTGATTCTACTAAATGATTTTACTAAAGTTGTTTGTCATGTCAAAGTTTATAGATTCTACTAAAGTTGTTTATCACGTCAAAGTTTATAGATTCTACTAAAGTTGTTTGTCATGTCAAAGTTTATAGATTCTACTAAAGTTGTTTGTCACGTCAAAGTTTATAGATTCTACTAAAGTTGTTTGTCACGTCAAAGTTTATAGATTCTACTAAAGTTGTTTGTCATGGCAAAGTTTATAGATTCTACTAAAGTTGTTTGTCATGTCAAAGTTTATAGATTCTACTAAAGTTGTTTGTCATGTCAAAGTTTATAGATTCTACTAAAGTTGTTTGTCATGTCAAAGTTTATAGATTCTACTAAAGTTGTTTATCATGTCAAAGTTTATAGATTCTACTAAAGTTGTTTGTCATGTCAAAGTTTATAGATTCTACTAAAGTTGTTTGTCATGTCAAAGTTTATAGATTCTACTAAAGTTGTTTATCTTGTCAAAGTTTATAGATTCTACTAAAATTGTTTATCACGTCAAAGTTTATAGATTCTACTAAAGTTGATTGTCACATCAACGATTATAGATTCTACTAAAGTTGTTTGTCACGTCAAAGTTTATAGATTCTACTAAAGTTGTTTGTCATGGCAAAGTTTATAGATTCTACTAAAGTTGATTGTCACATCAACGATTATAGATTCTACTAAAGTTGTTTGTCACGTCAAAGTTTATAGATTCTACTAAAGTTGTTTGTCACGTCAAAGTTTATAGATTCTACTAAAGTTGTTTGTCATGTCAAAGTTTATAGATTCTACTAAAGTTGTTTATCACGTCAAAGTTTATAGACTCTACTAAAGTTGTTTGTCATGTCAAAGTTTATAGATTCTATTAAAGTTGTTTGTCATGTCAAAGTTTATAGATTCTATTAAAGTTGTTTGTCATGTCAAAGTTTATAGATTCTACTAAAGTTGTTTATCATGTCAAAGTTTATAGATTCTACTATAGTTGTTTATCATGTCAAAGTTTATAGATTCTATTAAAGTTGTTTATCATGTCAAAGTTTATAGATTCTATTAAAGTTGTTTATCATGTCAAAGTTTATAGATTCTATTAAAGTTGTTTATCATGTCAAAGTTTATAGATTCTACTAAAGTTGTTTGTAACGTCAAAGTTTATAAATTCTACTAAAGTTGTTTGTAACGTCAAAGTTTATAGATTCTACTAAAGTTGTTTATCATGTCAAAGTTTATAGATTCTACTAAAGTTGTTTATCATGTCAAAGTTTATAGATTCTACTAAAGTTGTTTGTCATGTCAAAGTTTATAGATTTTATTAAAGTTGTTTGTCATGTCAAAGTTTATAGATTCTATTAAAGACGTTTGTCATGTCAAAGTTTATAGATTCTATTAAAGTTGTTTGTCATGTGAAAGTTTATAGATTCTACTAAAGTTGTTTGTCATGTCAAAGTTTATAGATTCTATTAAAGTTGTTTGTCATGTCAAAGTTTATAGATTCTACTAAAGTTGTTTGTCATGTCAAAGTTTATAGATTCTAGTAAGTGGTCAAGGCAAAGACGTGCATTAAAGTGCGATGCTCTAGTCAAGTTGATTGTAATGGAAAAATAATAAAAAATAGAAACAACATAGTATGATTAAAGCTTTACTTTTTTAATGGGCACATTTGAACGACGTTTCGGTTCAATAGGCCTTCAAGAGGAACAAATAAACAACCCACACAAAGATATGCCATCACCACGTGCCATACCGGTTGGCGTAGGCCATCATGTCCTTCCACAATCTTCTAATTACAGTACGTCGTATCAGTTCTGTTGTTGACTGTTCCATGCAATGACACCAAGCCATCTTGTATTTTCTCTCTTTGTCGTCCGCGGTCTCCCTTTCCTTTTATTTTGCCAGTTGTAACCAAGTATTCCAACTTTCCTCATCTCATGATGTTCCCGAAAAATGTTGATTGTTTCTTTCTGATGTGTTTTTAGGAGCTCCCTTTTTGTGTTGGCCTCTTTGAAAATTTCCTCGTTGGTTTTTTAGTTGTCCAGGGAACTCTCAACATTCTTCTGAGAAATCCCATCTCTGTGGCCTCTAATCGTCTTTTCATTTGTTTATCCACTGTCCATGATTCGCTTCCATAGGTCAGAATTGGTTCTATATAGTATTGATAAACGATCTTTCTCACTTCTATGGACATAGATTTGTTGCATAAGATATTTTTTCATTTTCTGAAATTCTATTTTGGCCTGAGCTATTCTGCTTTTTATTTCAAAGATATGTAAGTAAATAAAACGAGCCCTGCAGAGCTAGCTAATAATGAAATATCTAAAACAAAAAAAAAATCTCAAACTAAAATGAGAAATAAAAATAAAAAATATCTTCCCTTCGTAATGCACTGAGACCAAGAAGAAAATGAACACTGGCTAGTCCGCGCAGGATACTCGGTGTAGTCGACCAGCTAATGGGAGGCCAAAACATATGTGGAAGAGTTCTAAAATTATGTGGGGGAGGGGGGATAATGCATAGGTTACCTCAACTATAACACCACCGGCAATGTCTATATGTACGTATAACCGTTTGAGAGCACACTAACCTGTATAATATATATATATATATATATATATATATATATATATATATATATTATATATATATACCCATACACATACACACACACACCCATATTATATATATATATACGGCTACATTCATACGTGTGCGTAAACATGCATGTGAGAATGTGCGCATAAAGCATACATAGCCAAAAGTTTCCACACCTAGTTCCGTGTGCATGCACAAAAGCACACAGAATAGACCAGAAGAATACAGGGTACCAGAAAGGAAGAAAGAGTTAGATGTCTTAGAGTGAGATTCACTAGAGTGATATGTAAAAGGTAAGGTATCGTGTAGTGCAGGTGGAAAGGGTATCGCCTTACACTAAGGTAAGCAGCCCAGACACAAGAGATATAGGGGACAGCCGAAGTATCACAGTGTGGTCTAGTAGAGGAGAGCTGTGACTAGCATAGCATGTGCATATATTAATGTGCTCATACATGGGCAAACGAGTAGAATATGGAATAGGGAAGAAGCAGCAACAGGGAAATTATATGTATGAGTGTGATACATTCATGCCCTGTGGGAGTCAGGGAACCCAATTAGACTATAAGGTGATTCTCCAAGACGAAGCTGCTGCGGTCGCCGAAGTGGTAAAGGTAATTCCAGTGATACGGATGATTTTTTTTCGCTCTTATGATCGGGGGGGGGGGGGGAATTGAAAAGGGACGCCACTGGAGTGCCAGTATTCTGTTGAACATCCCGAAGGTGTTCACAAAGTCTTTCTGCTAAACGGCGTCACAGACTCGCCAATATAAGTCATGTGACATCGTTGGCATATGATGACACACATGACATTACGGGACACACATGTAATTGGCATATGATGGCATAAATTATACTACGGGACACACACGTGACATCGTTGGCATATGATGGCATAAATGATATTGCGGGACACACGTGACATAGTAGGCACATGATGGCATAAATGATATTACGGGACACACATGTGACATCGTTGGCATATGATGGCATAAATGATATTACGGGACACACATGTGACATCGTTGACATATGATGGCATAAATGATATTGCGGGACACACATATGACATCGTTGGCATATGATGGCATAAATGATATTGCGGGACAAACGTGACATAGTAGGCACATGATAGCATAAATGATATTACGGGACACACATGTGACATCGTTGGCATATGATGGCACAAATGATATTGCGGGACATGCATGTGAAATCGTTGGCATATTATGGCATAAATGTCATTACGGGACACACATGTGACATCGTTGGCATATGATGGCATAAATGACATTACGGGACACACATGTGACATCGTTGGCATATGATGGCATAAATTATATTGCGGAACACGCATATGACATCGTTTGCATATGATGGCATAAATACCATTACGGGACACACATGTGACATCGTTGGCATATGATGACACAAATGATATTACGGGACGCGCATGTGACATCGTTGGCATATGATGACACACATGACATTACGGAACACATATGTGACATCGTTGGCATATGATGGCATAAATGCCATTACGGGACACACATGTGACATCGTTGGCATATGATGACATCAATGACATTACGGAACATACATGTGACACCGTTGGCATATGATGACACAAATGATATTACGGGACACGCATGTGACATCGTTGGCATATGATGACACACATGACATTACGGGACACATATGTGACATCGTTGGCATATGATGCTATAAACGATATTACGTGACACATGTGACATCGTTGGCATATGATGACACAAATGATATTGCGGGGCACGCATGTGACATCGTTGGCATGTGATGACACAAATGACATTACGGGACACACAAACTCTCTAAACAAACAACGAACCCAATGTTTGTTGTTGGGACCATCATCTCTAAACAAACAACGAACCCAATGTTTGCTGATGGGACCATCATCTCTAAACAAACAACGAACCCAATGTTTGCTGATGGGACCATCATCTCTAAACAAACAACGAACCCAATGTTTGCTGATGGGACCATCATCTCTAAACAAACAACGAATCCAATGTTTGCTGATGGGACCATCATCTCTAAACAAACAACGAACCCAATGTTTGTTGATGGGACCATCATCTCTAAACAAACAACGAACCCAATGTTTGTTGATGGGACCATCATCTCTAAACAAACAACGAATCCAATGTTTGCTGATGGGACCATCATCTCTAAACAAACAACGAACCCAATGTTTGCTGATGGGACCATCATCTCTAAACAAACAATGAACCCAATGTTTGTTGATGGGACCATCATCTCTAAACAAACAACGAACCCAATGTTTTGTTGATGGGACCATCATCTCTAAACAAACAACGAATCCAATGTTTGCTGATGGGACCATCATCTCTAAACAAACAACGAACCCAATGTTTGTTGTTGGGACCATCATCTCTAAACAAACAACGAACCCAATGTTTGTTGATGGGACCATCATCTCTAAGCAAACAACGAACCCAATGTTTGTTGATAGGACCATCATCTCTAAACAAACAACGAACCCAATGTTTGCTGATGGGACCATCATCTCTAAGCAAACAACGAATCCAATGTTTGCTGATGGGACCATCATCTCTAAACAAACAACGAATCCAATGTTTGCTGATGGGACCATCATCTCTAAACAAACAACGAATCCAATGTTTGCTGATGGGACCATCATCTCTAAACAAACAACGAATCCAATGTTTGCTGATGGGACCATCATCTCTAAACAAACAACGAACCCAATGTTTGCTGATGGGACCATCATCTCTAAACAAACAACGAACCCAATGTTTGCTGATGGGACCATCATCTCTAAACAAACAACGAACCCAATGTTTGCTGATGGGACCATCATCTCTAAACAAACAACGAATCCAATGTTTGTTGATGGGGCCATCATCTCTAAACAAACAACGAATCCAATATTTGCTGATGGGACCATCATCTCTAAACAAACAACGAACCCAATGTTTGCTGATGGGACCATCATCTCTAAACAAACAACGAACCCAATGTTTGCTGATGGGACCATCATCTCTAAACAAACAACGAATCCAATGTTTGTTGATGGGACCATCATCTCTAAACAAACAACGAACCCAATGTTTGCTGATGGGACCATCATCTCTAAACAAACAACGAACCCAATGTTTGCTGATGGGACCATCATCTCTAAACAAACAACGAACCCAATGTTTGTTGTTGGGACCATCATCTCTAAACAAACAACGAACCCAATGTTTGCTGATGGGACCATCATCTCTAAACAAACAACGAACCCAATGTTTGCTGATGGGACCATCATCTCTAAACAAACAACGAACCCAATGTTTGCTGATGGGACCATCATCTCTAAACAAACAACGAACCCAATGTTTGTTGTTGGGACCATCATCTCTAAACAAACAACGAACCCAATGTTTGCTGATGGGACCATCATCTCTAAACAAACAACGAACCCAATGTTTGCTGATGGGACCATCATCTCTAAACAAACAACGAATCCAATGTTTGTTGTTGGGACCATCATCTCTAAACAAACAACGAACCCAATGTTTGCTGATGGGACCATCATCTCTAAACAAACAACGAACCCAATGTTTGTTGATGGGACCATCATCTCTAAACAAACAACGAACCCAATGTTTGCTGATGGGACCATCATCTCTAAACAAACAACGAACCCAATGTTTGTTGATGGGACCATCATCTCTAAACAAACAACGAACCCAATGTTTGCTGATGGACCATCATCTCTAAACAAACAACGAACCCAATGTTTGCTGATGGGACCATCATCTCTAAACAAACAACGAACCCAATGTTTGTTGTTGGGACCATCATCTCTAAACAAACAACGAACCCAATGTTTGCTGATGGGACCATCATCTCTAAACAAACAACGAACCCAATGTTTGTTGATGGGACCATCATCTCTAAACAAACAACGAACCCAATGTTTGTTGATGGGACCATCATCTCTAAACAAACAACGAATCCAATGTTTGTTGATGGGACCATCATCTCTAAACAAACAACGAATCCAATGTTTGTTGATGGGACCATCATCTCTAAACAAACAACGAACCCAATGTTTGTTGATGGGACCATCATCTCTAACAAACAACGACCCAATGTTTGCTGATGGGACCATCATCTCTAAACAAACAACGAACCAAATGTTTGTTGATGGACCATCATCTCTAAACAAACAACGAACCCAATGTTTGCTGATGGGACCATCATCTCTAAACAAACAACGAACCCAATGTTTGTTGTTGGGACCATCATCTCTAAACAAACAACGAACCCTGTTATTTCTTGCCGACTATCTGTTATGTCTTGCCTATTGTCTGTTATATCTTAAATATTGTCTGTTATGTATTCCTTTTGTCTGTTATGTCTTGACTTGTGTCTGTTTTGTCATACCTTTTGTCTGTTATGTCTTGCCTATTGTCTGTTATGTCTTACCTATTGTCTGTTACGCCATACCTTTTGTCTGTTATGTCTTACCTATTGTCTGTTATGTCATACCTTTTGTCTGTTATGTCTTGCCTGTTGTCTGTTATGTCTTACTTGTTGTCTGTTATGTCTTACCTATTGTCTGTTATGTCTTACCTATTGTCTGTTATGTCATACCTTTTGTCTGTTATGTCTTGCCTGTTGTCTGTTATGTCTTACTTGTGGTCTGTTATGTCTTACCTATTGCCTGTTATGTCTTACCTATTGTCTGTTATGTCATACCTTTTGTCTGTTATGTCTTGCCTGTTGTCTGTTATGTCTTACCTATTGTCTGTTATGTCTTACCTATTGTCTGTTATGTCATACCTTTTGTCTGTTATGTCTTGCCTGTTGTCTGTTATGTCTTACCTATTGCCTGTTATGTCTTACCTATTGTCTGTTATGTCATACCTTTTGTCTGTTATGTCTTGCTGTTGTCTGTTATGTCTTACCTATTGTCTGTTATGTCTTACCTATTGCTGTTATGTCATACCTTTTGTCTGTTATGTCTTGCCTGTTGTCTGTTATGTCTTACCTATTGTCTGTTATGTCCTACCTATTGTCTGTTATGTCATACCTTTTGTCTGTTATGTCTTGCTTGTTGTCTGTTATGTCTTACCTATTGTCTGTTATGTCTTACCTATTATCAGTTATTTCTTCCATATTAAAAACATTCTTACCCCCTTGTACTTGCCGCGCAGCGTGCGCGCCAGAGTCTTTATTTCATGTCCCTCTTTTCTTGTCAGACATTTCTTGGACCTACCAGGAACAGTAGGAAGGTGACAGCACTAACACACTCGACTACCATCACCAACTGTTGTCCAGTGTTTGATGTGTTTTACTAGCAGCTTTTTTGTTTATTGTTGGTTGCATTTTGCTGCTCGTTCTTTGATTGTATATACCATCTGCTGTTTGTTGTATATTGTTCATCATTTGCTGTTTGTTGTATGTTGTTCACCACCTGCTGTTTGTTGTACATTGTTCACCATTTGCTGTTTGTTGTATATTGTTCATCATTTGCTGTTTGTTGTATATTGTTCATCATTTGCTGTTTGTTGTATATTGTTCACCATTTATTGTATATTGTTTACCATTTGCTGTTTGTTGTATATTGTTCACCATTTACTGTTTGTTGTATATTGTTCACCAATTACTGTTTGTTGTATATTGTTCACCATCTGCTGTTTGTTGTATATTGTTCATCATTTGCTGTTTGTTGTATGTTGTTCACCACCTGCTGTTTGTTGTACATTGTTCACCATTTGCTGTTTGTTGTATATTGTTCATCATTTGCTGTTTGTTGTATATTGTTCATCATTTACTGTTTGTTGTATATTGTTCACCATCTGCTGTTTATTGTATATTGTTCATCATTTACTGTTTGTTGTGTATTGTTCACCATCTGCTGTTTGTTGTATATTGTTCATCATTTGCTGTTTGTTGTATATTGTTCACCATTTACTGTTTGTTGTACATTGTTCACCATCTGCTGTTTATTGTATATTGTTCATCATTTGCTGTTTGTTGTATATTGTTCATCATTTGTTGTTTGTTGCATATTGTTCATCATTTGCTGTTTGCTGTATATTGTTTACCATTTGCTGTTTGTTGTTCACCATTTGCTGTTTGTTGCATATTGTTCACCATTTGCTGTTTGTTGCATATTGTTCACCATTTGCCGTTTGTTGTTCACCATTTGCTGTTTGTTGCATATTGTTCACCATTTGCTGTTTGTTGTATATTGTTCACCATTTGCTGTTTGTTGCATTTTATTCACCATTTTCTGTTTGTTGTATATTTTTTACCATTTGCTGTTTGTTGTATATTGTTCACCATTTGCTGTTTGTTGCATATTGTTCACCATTTACTGTTTGTTGTATATTGTTCACCATTTACTGTTTGTTGTATATTGTTCATCATTTGTTGTATATTGTTCACCATTTGTTGTATATTGTTCACCATTTGCTGTTTGTTGTATATTGTTCACCATTTACTGTTTGTTGTATATTGTTCATCATTTGCTGTTTGTTGTTCGGTGTATATTATCTTCTGTTTGTTGCGTATTTTTTGTATTCTTCATGTTGTGTGGTCTTTGTTGCTAGCTGCAGGCTGCTTGATCTATGGTATCGGTCGTCGTGCTGTCCATATACAACTCCATCGTCAGTACTCTTCACATCTGTCCATTTAAAGCTGTTCCCAGTACAATTTACCGCCGTCTATGTAATCAATTGATGTCCATATTCTCCACCAATGTTATCGTGTGTGAAATAAAATACCAGTGGTCATCACAGAACGAGGATGGGTCAAATTGACATTTCACTGCAAGTATCCTACAGGGGGAGGGGTCTATCAGTCAGTACAGCAGTCAAGCTAGACAGAAAACAGCTGGACTGGGTCTATCAGTCAGTACGGCAGTCACGCTAGACAGAAAACAGCTGGACTGGGTCTATCAGTCAGTACAGCAGTCAAGCTAGACAGAAAACAGCTGGACTGTGTCTATCAGTCAGTACAGCAGTCAAGCTAGACAGAAAACAGCTGGACTGGGTCTATCACTCAGTACAGCAGTCAAGCTAGACAGAAAACAGCTGGACTGGGTCTATCAGTCAGTACAGCAGTCAAGCTAGACAGAAAACAGCTGGACTGGGTCTATCAGTCAGTACAGCAGTCAAGCTAGACAGAAAACAGCTAGACTGGGTCTATCAGTCAGTACAGCAGTCAAGCTAGACAGAAAACAGCTGGACTGGGTCTATCAGTCAGTACAGCAGGTACCACTTTATGACAGTAAGCTCTACTCTCTTCAGCATGCCTATAAAGCCCTGTTGAGAGGTCACATGAACTGCCTCAGCCAATGATTGATCAGCTCTTTTCCTGGATCAGTTACAGCGACGCCCGTTGAAGCATGTCTTTATCTACAGACCACTTGTGACATCATTATCATGTGTCATAGCGACTGGCGTAGTCTATCATACCCTTCTACAATTCTCTTTCTACAGTGCATCGCACCAGTTCTGTTGTTGACTGTTTTCCATGCAATAACACTAAGCTATCCAGTATCTTCTCTCTTTGTTGTCCGCGATCTCTTTTTCCCTTTTTTTGGCTACCAGTTGTAACCAAGTATTCCAACTTTCCTCTTCTCATGATGTGCCCGAAAAAAAATGTTGATTGCTTCTTTCTGATGTGTTTTTAGGAGCTCCCTTTTTATGTTGGTCTCTATGAGAATGTTCTCGTTGGCCTTTTTAGTTGTCCAGGGAACTCTCAACATTTTTCTGAGAAACCCCATCTCTGTGGCCTCTAATCGTCATTTCATTTGTTTGTTTACTGTCCATGATTCGCTTCCATATTTTAGAATTGGCTCTATATAGCACCCATGAACTTTCTCACTTCTATTGACATAGATTTGTTGTATACAATGTTTTTCATTTTCTGAAATTCTATTTTGACCTGAGCTATTCTGCTTTTTATTTTTGTGGGAACTATATCGATAAATAAAAAAAAAGTCAAGTACCCCCGTCATGCCAAGTGGCGTATAGGGAATATGGTGTTTATGACCATACATTTTACAGGCCTTCGGCACATGATTTTTGGGGTAATGTGGTCGGTATTACGCCCGTTCTGTATATCAATATATAGGAGGCAATATCCGAACAATGACCCAGGCTGCAACTGCCACGAGGACAAAGACAATGTAGGAAACCTTACCAGCAATGAGTGGCTGGTGCACTGACCGAAAAAGGACTCAAGAAAAAAAAATGGAGTTAATAAGAACAAAGGAAAAGACGTTCAGGTTATGTTTGATGATGGCGATAGAATGAAACAACCTGTCCAATCAAAACAGAAATTCAATTGACGCAATAATAATCGATCAGATTTCGTTCATGAACAAATATTACATGAACTGTTCCCTCCATTTGTACCTTGGTCTGCAAGTCGTCTTTGATTGGCTCACACAGAACGTGCTCACGTTACCTGCTATATCAATATTGCTATCCGCTGCCATGGAGACGACAGTTTGTTGACGTGGTGCACAGGCGGGCCTTTAGGGGAGGAAGTATGGCTTTTGTGGAGTTTAGGAACCTTATACGAGATGAGTCATTGTGTTGATGGTAGTGGAGGTTAAGGCAGTGGGTGTGGTGGTTAAGATTGTGGTAATGGTGATGGATGTAGTGGTTGTGGTGATGGATGTAGTGGTTGTGGTGATGGATGTAGTGGTTGTGGTGATGGATGTAGTGGTTGTGGTGATGGATGTAGTTGTTGTTGTGATGGGTGTAGTGGTTGTAGTGATGGATATAGTGGTTGTGGTGATGAATGTAGTGGTTGTGGTGATGGATGTAGTGGTTGTGGTGATGGATGTAGTGGTTGTGGTGATGGATGTAGTAGTTGTGTTGATGGATATAGTGGTTGTAGTGGTTGTAGTGATGGATGTAGTGGTTGTGATGATGGATGTAGTGGTTGTGGTGATGGATGTTGTGGTGATGGATGTAGTGGTTGTTGTTGATGGATGTAGTGGTTGTGATGATGGATGTGGTGGTTGTGGTGATGGATGTATTGGTTGTGATGATGGATGTAGTGGTTGTGGTGATGTATGTAGTGGTTGTGGTGATGAATGTAGTGGTTGTGATGATGGATGTAGTGGTTGTGGTGATGGATGTAGTGGTTGTGATTATAGTGATTGCGCTAGTAAAAAAAAAAAAGTAAAGTACCCCCGTCACGCCAAGTGGCATATAGGGAATATGCTGTTAGTGACCATACATTTTACAGACCCTTCGGCACATGATTTTTGGGGTAATGTTATCGTTATAACGCCCGTGCTGTTTAACTTTCCTAGAAAAAAAAATCTGGTACCCATTAAAGGCTGGATGAACCGGAAGCCGTCGGTTGGGATGGAACCCTACCTTGTTACGCTAGTGCTGGCTGCCAAAGTTGTTGGGCTCGTGTTGAAGCGATGGTTGTTGTATGGTAAATATATCATTTGTTTATTGTCAACAAGAAAACAAACCTGCGCTCAAAATGGAGAATAAAATAACTTTCATAATAAACAAAGAATTGAGAGCTTCCACAGTATTTGAAACCCTAAACTCTTCCAAAGTACTTTAAACCCTACCAGACTGATTTAAACTCTTCCAGTGGTACTTTCAACCCTACCAAATTGATTTAAACTCTTCCAGTGGTACTTTCAACCCTACCAGACTGATTTAAACTCTCCTGAAATACTTTCAGCTCTAACAATTTGATTTAAGCTTTCCCAAATTACTTTAAGCTCTACCAACTTGACATGATGATAGTGATCTCTTTATACAACGCTTACCATCGGGAGACAATCTGATCATCTGAAGTGGTCCCGTCCAGCAATTGTTTCCTCCAATTGGCTTCTTGCTACCCTCGCCGGGGGCTGCTGAAATCGTCGTACTCCTGAAGTTTTGTTTGTTTGTTTGTTTTTTTTCCTTTTGCCAGCTTTGACCTCTGACGTAGTCCCTAGAGACTAGGAACTAAATTGTGCGTGTTAATCCGTTTTTCCCTGGCAGCCGTGTGTACAAGGGTCCCTCGCCGCACTGGCAGATAACTCCGTCATCAGGTGTTACTCATATCTTTTACGTCCTATATCTGCGCCATGTCAACTCTATTAGCTTGCTATGTTCTATATCTGCGTCATGTCAACTCTATCAGCGTGCTATGTTCTATATCTGCGTCATGTCAACTCTATCAGCGTGCTATGTTCTATACCTGCGTCATGTCAACTCTATCAGCGTGCTATGTTCTATACCAGCGTCATGTCAACTCTATCAGCGTGCTATGTTCTATACCTGCGTCATATCAACTCTATCAGCGTGCTATGTTTTATACCAGCGTCATGTCAACTCTATCAGCGTGCTATGTTCTATACCAGCGTCATGTCAACTCTATCAGCGTGCTATGTTCTATACCAGCTCATATCAACTCTATCAGCGTGCTGTGTTCTATACCAGCGTCATGTCAACTCTATCAGCGTGCTATGTTCTATACCAGCATCATATCAACTCTATCAGCGTGCTATGTTCTATACCAGCGTCATGTCAACTCTATCAGCGTGCTATGTTCTATACCAGCGTCATGTCAACTCTATCAGCGTGCTATGTTCTATACCAGCGTCATATCAACTCTATCAGCGTGCTATGTTCTATACCAGCATCATATCAACTCTATCAGCGTGCTATGTTCTATACCAGCGTCATGTCAACTCTATCAGCGTGCTATGTTCTATACCAGCGTCATGTCAACTCTATCAGCGTGCTATGAAAGTGAACAGAAAACTGTCAACAAGGTCAATTATGCTAACAAATCGGATCAACGTTTTATCAGTTGGACTGGTGTGTTGTCAACTCGATTAACTGTCCCTAAACTCTACCAGCGAGCGTTTTGTTAAATATATGAGCGCTCTCTAAACTCTACCAGCGAGCGTTTTGTTAAATATATGAGCGCTCTCTAAACTCTACCAGCGAGCGTTTTGTTAAATATATGAGCGCTCTCTAAACTCTACCAGCGAGCGTTTTGTTAAATAAATGAGCGCTCTCTAAACTCTACCAGCGAGCGTTTTGTTAAATATATGAGCGCTCTCTAAACTCTACCAGCATATTGTCAACTCAATAAACACTCTCTAAACTCTACCAGCATGTTACCAACTCAATGAACACTCTCTAAACTCTACCAGCATGTTACCAACTCAATGAACACTCTCTAAACTCTACCAGCATGTTACCAACTCAATGAACACTCTCTAAACTCTGCCAGCATGTTACCAACTCAATGAACACTCTCTAAACTCTGCCAGCATGTTACCAACTCAATGAACACACACCTGCATGTTTTATCCGTCATCTAACGAACTATCAAACCAAATCTCTCATCATCTACGGTTGCCCTACGTCCCGTAGCGATCTTTTTGTTCTGTTGTGAGATCCCCAGGTGTCCAGGCTAGAAGTGGGTCAAATTTGTTGTGCTTTACTGAATATAAAATGATAAAACATAGACTGCCAAGGAGGCGTGTAGAAACACCCCTGAGGAGTGGACCAGACTGTGTTGACGGAACATTTTCAAGAATGGTTTGAGAGCTATATATTAACTAAAGACAATTTCCAACTTGTGAGGTCACAGCTGTGCTTTGACATAATGGAGCAATTTAGTGGATATAATTATTGTTATTATTGTTAAGGACATCATCATTGCACACCGGACGAACTCATAGGTGCTCCGACATCCTACCCGAAAAAACCCGAGGAGAATCTTGGACCATGTGCACGAACTCCGTTGTACGGCCTGGGACCCACGACGTTCGTAGGTTTCTGCTGACAATCTTGCCCGGGCTGCGACCATATTTATGGCCTACTCTTTCGGTTGTAACTACCAGGGACTATTTAACGTGCGCGAATGCACACGAACCTGCTGTTTATTGTCGTTATGCGAGAGGGCTAGACATCGGATCTGCCCAGAGACCAGGGGAAGGTGACATCACGAAAGAAGCACATTTGGTATTTTATTGTTTTTATTTTAAATAATCATCACCGTTTGTGCTGGGTTTTGAACTCGGATCCTCCACTGTCCAGAGGTGGACATCGCATCGCTAGATCACCCAGTTCTCTAGTGTATAGATTTAACCGATCAGCTTGATGAACGATCTCTAAACTCTACCAACGTGTTGCCAACTCGATGAACGATCTCTAAACTCTACCAACGTGTTGCCAACTTGATAAACGATTTCTAAACTCTACCAACGTGTTGCCAACTCGATGAACGATTTCTAAACTCTACCAACGTGTTGCCAACTCGATGAGCGATCTCTAAACTCTACCAACGTGTTGCCAACTCGATGAACGATCTCTAAACTCTACCAACGTGTTGCCAACTTGATAAACGATTTCTAAACTCTACCAACGTGTTGCCAACTCGATGAACGATTTCTAAACTCTACCAACGTGTTGCCAACTCGATGAACGATCTCTAAACTCTACCAACGTGTTGCCAACTCGATGAACGATCTCTAAACTCTACCAACGTGTTGCCAACTCGATGAACGATCTCTAAACTCTACCAACGTGTTGCCAACTCGATGAACGTTAGTACTCTAGTGTTTAGATTTAACCGATGGATTTCTAGAAATGAAGGTGACTGACCAGGTGACTTGTTTGCCAGTTCCAACGAAACATGATTTGTTCTCCATATCGACAATCATTACACAATGTCACGTGGTATCGTAAATCATGCATTTTTGAACGACTGCACGTGCTCACAGTCATTGGTCGCCCGTTTCTTCACAGTGACGTCACAAAGCCAAGTCCTGATAATCTCAAAATAAGTTAATAAAATCATCATGAGATGTAACTAGGACTTGTGTGAGGTCAGCCAACAGCGGACAGATCAGGTCTGCCATGTAACTAGGACTTGTGTGAGGTCAGCCAACAGCGGACAGATCAGGTCTGCCATGTAACTAGGACTTGTGTGAGGTCAACCAACAGCGGACAGATCAGGTCTGCCATGTAACTAGGACTTGTGTGAGGTCAGCCAACAGCGGACAGATCAGGTCTGCCATGGAACTGGGCTGTAGAGATACTGGAGGTTGTTATACGCTTGTCTGTTGACGCGGCTCTATGTCGATCTGTGTCCGTGACGCGGCTCTATGGCGATCTGTGTCCGTGACGCGAACAATTTTGAACTTTTTGTCTTAAAATATTTTTTTTTTTACTGCTGTATTTGGATATAATGAGTCATTGTTGAATATTTATTTCTGTTGTTAGATGTAAGGAGTCATAGTTGAATATTTGTTTCTGTTGTTGGATGTAAGGAGTCATTGTTGAATATTTGTTTCTGTTGTTGGATGTAAGGAGTCATTGTTGAATATTTGTTTCTGTTGTTGGATGTAATTTGTTTTTTCTGTTGTTTGATGTAAGGTATCAATGTTGAATATCTATTTCTGTTGTTGTATGTGTCCCCTCGAGGCTGAAAGACAAATGAGGAAGGAAAGAAGAATAATAAATTGAATGTGTCAGATCACTATTGAACATCTATTTCTGTTGTTGAATGTGTCGAGTCATCATTTAAAAATCTCTATTCTGTTGTTGGATATCTACTTACACATGTCCACAATCCGTCTACCACCGCGAGTCCACAGCCTATCTTCTACCATTATAGATGATGCAGACTCTGACCTTCATGCAAGCATTCTACAAGAGCAGGTGTGAAATGGTCAAACTATAGTCGTGTCACCGTACAGTCAAACATGATAGAGCTGATAGCTACACACTTTCATTACAATCTTCTAGGTTCATGTATCTAGGGACACTGTGTACTAAGTACAGCCCACATTTAATACTTTCAGTTTTGGGATGAACAGAAAGGAAACATTTTCAAAGATGAGGGCTTTATGTTGTCACTTTATTTGTGCACATCTCATCGTTTTATAGTTCGAGGGCCAGGATTTTCTCGAGATTTTCAAGGGCTATATCGGAGCACCTATGTGTCCTTCCGGAGTACAGTGATGATGATTCTAACAACAAACAAACATCATCCATTTATAGACACACCTGTCTATTTATATACGTCTCTATTTATTAGCACATCTCTCTATTTATATACATCTACCTATTTATAGACATCGCTATTTATTAAACACATCTTCTCTTTTTCTTTATTTTACGCTCACCACTTTTTACACAAACATCTCTAATTTCAACTAACATCTCTAATTTCAACTAACATCTCTAATTTCAACTAACATCTCTAATTTCAACTAACATCTCTAATTTCAACTAACATCTCTAATTTCAACAAACATCTCTAATTTCAACTAACATCTCTAATTTCAACTAACATCTCTAATTTCAGCTAACATCTCTAATTTCAACAAACATCTCTAATTTCAACAAACATCTCTAATTTCAACAAACATCTCTCTCCCCTTTAATACAGTCCAATCTTTTCATATTATCTTTTTATAGTCATTTTGTTTTCCTGGTGTTTTTCACTCGGCACAACTGTTCCTACACCATAACCAACAACAGAGTGGATGAAACAATAAACATATACATAGATATGTATGTAGTGAAAGAGAGCGAGAGAGAGAGAGAGAGAGAGAGAGAGAGAGAGAGAGCACTCCCTACATTACAGGCATTGTTGTTATCTAATGAACAGACATTCTGTATTTCTGATAACCTCAATAGTCTAATGATTGCTGACATTCAGTGCACGTGATATCGCAGTGTGATAACAAGGGCAGTTATTTATAGCTGGTTACAGCAAGAGACCTCGCCAATGACAAACCTGCTTCTTGATTGTGTTGGTACTAGAGTTATCAATGTTTTGTGCCCTCTGTTCTTATAAGTGTTGATAAGAGAGTTGACATCCATGTTTTATGTTCTGTGTTCTTGTACGTGGTGATTCACTGAATGTTCTCTATTCTGTGTTCTTGTACGTGGTGATTCACTGAATGTTCTATGTTCTGTGTTCTTGTACGTGGTGATTCACTGAATGTTCTCTGTTCTGTGTTCTTGTACGTGGTGATTCACTGAATGTTTTCTGTTCTGTGTTCTTGTACGTGGTGATTCACTGAATGTTTTCTGTTCTGTGTTCTTGTACGTGGTAATTCACTGAATGTTCTCTGTTCTTGTACGTGTTGATTCACTGAATGTTTTCTGTTCTGTGTTCTTGTACGTGTTGATTCACTGAATGTTCTGTCGTCTGTGCCATATACATAAATTCTCATACAAACATAAACACCACTCAAGATATGTGCACTGGCAGAAAAACATACATAAACCAAACTACAAACATAAACAGAACTACAAACATAAGCAGAACCTCAAACATAAACAGAACTACAAACATAACACAATAACAAGCTTACGTACAATAATAACAAACAAAAAACAGAGCAACAAACATAAAATTAAAAAAAACATAAATAGAAAAAGCATAAATAGAACAACAAATAAAGTTGACTTTTCGAACGAAAGGTGGTAGTAACTTTTAAAGATCAATAATAACGGACATAATTCCTCGATGCCAATGGTGATGTATGTTGGTGACGATGGTGGACGCTGGCTATTGGTGACGATGGTGGAGGCTGGCTATGGGTGACGATGGTGGAGGCTGGCTATGGGTCACGATGGTGGAGGCTGGCTATTGGTGACTATAGTGGAGACTGGCAATGGTGATGATGGTGAAGGCTGGCTATTGGTCACTATGGTGAAGACTGGCTATTGGTCACTATGGTGAAGACTGGCTATTGGTCACTATGGTGAAGACTGGCTATTGGTCACTATGGTAAAAAACTGGCTATTGGTCACTATGGTGGAGACTGGCTATTGGTCACGATGGTGGAGACTGACTATTGGTCACGATGGTGGAGACTGGCTAATGGTCACGATGGAAGGGATTGGCTATTAGTAACGATGGAAGGGACTGGCTATTGGTCACGATGGTGGAGACTGGCTATTAGTAACGATGGAAGGGACTGGCTATTGGTCACGATGGAAGGGATTGGCTATTAGTAACGATGGAAGGGACTGGCTATTGGTCACGATGGAAGAGACTGGCTATTGGTCACGATGGTGGAGACTGGCTATTGGCCACGATGGTGGAGACTGGCTATTGGTCACGATGGTGGAGACTGGCTATGGGTCACGATGGTGGAGACTGGCTATTGGCCACGATGGTGGAGACTGGCTATTGGTCACGATGGTGGAGACTGGCTATTGGCCATGATGGTGGAGACTGGCTATTCAAGAGGATAAATGGGAGTTGTTATTTGGAGAGTGAAGAGAACAACATAGGGGTTGGGTGACGTGATTGTCTTAGCCCATGTGACGAGTGCCATGAAGGCCATCAAAGGTTACCACAAAACGTCACGACTAATGGGAGATCGACACTTTCAAGCCGCCGCTGGATAGTAAATCACTACAAGAAGTATATGGAGAGATATAAACAACCAGATCAATAGGGCAATGACCGGGCAGGCTAGGAGACAGAACAGAGAAATACAAAATAAGAACATTAAATATCGCAAGCTAGAGAGTCAAAACATAGAAGTTATTAATAAAGGATTGAAGGAAAAAACAAGATATTGGGGCCAGCTGATGTAAACATTGGTAATCAAGATATAAACGTATATATACATATTTGCTCCATGCAGTGATGATTATACAGAAAAACAAAAAGATGATTATACAGAAGAACAAAAAGATCATTATACATAAGAACAAAAAGATGATTATACAGAAAACAAAAAGATGATTATACAGAAGAACAAAACTACAATATACAGAGGAATAAAAAGATGATTATATAGAAGAACAAAAAGATGATTATATAGAAGAACAAAAAGATGATTATACAGAAGAACAAAACTACAATATACAGAGGAATAAAAAGATGATTATATAGAAGAACAAAAAGATGATAATACAGAAGAACAAAAAGATGGTTGTACAGAAAACAAAAAGATGGAGAGAATACCTAGTGATGTGATACCATACATAGAAGGCATACAGGTAGTTCCAGGCAGGATCAGACTACTTTGGTGCGACAACATTAGGTAAACAAGAACATTAGATAAACAAGAACATTAGGTAAACAAGAACATTAGGTAAACAAGAACATTAGGTAAATAAGAACATTAGGTAAACAAGAACATTAGGTAAACAAGAACATTAGGTAAACAAGAACATTAGGTAAACAAGAACATTAGATAAAAACACAACATTAGGTAACCAAAATATTAGGTAAACAACAACATTAGATAAACAAGAACATTAGGTAAACAAGAACATTAGGTAAACAAGAACATTAGGTAAACAAGAACATTAGATAAACAAGAACATTAGGTAAACAAAAACATTAGATAAACAAGAACAGTAGTTAAACAAGAACATTCGGTAAACAACAACATTAGGTAAACAAGAACATTAGGTAAACAACAACATTAGGTAACCAAAATATTAGGTAAACAATAACATTAGATAAACAAGAACATTAGGTAAACAACAACATTAGGTAAACAAGAACATTAGGTAAACAACAACATAAGGTAAACAAGAACATTAGGTAAACAACAACATTAGGTAAACAACAACATTAGGTAAACAAGAACATTAGGTAAGCAACAACATTAGGTAACCAAAATATTAGGTAAACAATAACATTAGATAAACAAGAACATTAGGTAAACAACAACATTAGGTAAACAACAACATTAGGTAAACAACATTAGGTAAACAAGAACATTAGGTAAACAACAACATTAGGTAACCAAAATATTAGGTAAACAATAACATTAGATAAACAAGAACATTAGGTAAACAACAACATTAGGTAAACAAGAACATTAGGTAAACAACAACATAAGGTAAACAAGAACATTAGGTAAACAACAACATTAGGTAAACAACAACATTAGGTAAACAACAACATTAGGTAAACAACAACATTAGGTAAACAACAACATTAGGTAAACAAGAACATTAGGTAAAAACACAACATTAGGTAACCAAAATATTAGGTAAACAACAACATTAGATAAACAACATCAGGTGTCAATGACTGCCAGGACAGCAATAACCAGAACTATTCTCTCTCTCTCTCTCTCTCTCGTTATTCGAAGTTAAAGAGAAGAATGGATGAAGAGGAAATAGAAACATTGTAGGATAGAAAAACACGTAGAAAGTAAATAGTTCATGGCAAGAGGAATTGTACTCGTGATGATGATAGTGAAGGTGATGATAGTAGACTAAACAAGAGATATTGTACTGGCGATGATGATAGTAGACTAAACAAGAGATATTGTACTGGTGATGATGATAGTAGACTAAACAAGAGATATTGTACTGGCGATGATGATAGTAGACTAAACAAGAGATATTGTACTGGTGATGATGATAGTAGACTAAATAAGAGATATTGTACTTATGATGATGATAATGAAGATGATGATAGTAGACTAAACAAGGGATATTGTACTGACGATAATGATAGTGAAGGTGATGATAGTAGACTAAACAAGAGATATTGTACTGATGATGATGATGATAGTGATGGTGATGATAGTGATGGTGATAAAAGTAGACTAATCAAGATATATTGTACTGACGATGATGATAGTGATGATGATGATAGTAGACTAATCAAGAGATATTGTACTGATGATGATGATAGTGATGATGATGATAGTAGACTAAACAAGAGATATTGTACTGACGATGATGATAGTGATCATGATGATAGTGATGGTGATGATAGTGAAGGTGATGATAGTGATGGTGATGATAGTGAAGGTGATGATAGTGATAGTGATGGTGATGATAGTGAAGGTGATGATAGTGATGGTGATGATAGTGATGGTGATGAAAGTGATGGTGATGGTGATGATAATGATAGTGATGATAGTGATGGTGATGATAGTGATGGTGATGATAGTGAATGTGATGATAGTGATGGTGATGATAGTGATGGTGATGGTAGTGATGGTGATGAAAGTGATGGTGATGATAGTAATGGTGATGATAGTGATGGTGATGAAAGTGATGGTGATGATAGTGATGGTGATGATAGTGTTGGTGATGATAGTGATGGTGATGAAAGTGATGGTGATGATAGTTATGGTGATGATAGTGATGGTGATGATAGTGATGGTGATGAAAGTGATGGTGATGATAGTGATGGTGATGATAATGATGGTGATGATAGTGATGGTGATGAAAGTGATGGTGATGATAGTGATGGTGATGATAGTGATGGTGATGATAGTGATGGTGATGATAGTGAATGTGATGATAGTGATGGTGATGATGATAGTAGACTAAACAAGATATATTGTACTGATGATGATGATAGTAGACTAAACAAGAGATATTGTACTGATGATGATGATATTAGACTAAACAAGAGATATTGTACTGATGATGATGATAGTAGACTAAACAAGAGATATTGTACTGATGATGATGATAGTAGACTAAACAAGAGATATTGTACTGATGATGATGATAGTAGACTAAACAAGAGATATTGTACTGATGATGATGATAGTAGACTAAACAAGAGATATTATACTGATGATGATGATAGTAGACTAAACAAGAGATATTGTACTGGTGATGATGATAGTAGACTAAACAAGAGATATTGTACTGGTGATGATGATGATAGTGATGGTGATGATAGTAGACTAAACAAGAGATATTGTACTGATGATGATGATAGTGATTGTGATGATAGTAGACTAAACAAGAGATATTGTACTGATGATGATGATAGGGATGGTGATGATAGTGATGGTGATAAAAGTAGACTAATCAAGAGATATTTTACTGATGATGATGATAGTGATGATTATGATAGTGATGATGATGATAGTAGACTAAACAAGAGATATTGTACTGACGATGATGATAGTGATGATGATGATAGTAGACTAAACAAGAGATATTGTACTGACGATGATGACAGTGATGATGATGATAGTAGACTAAACTAGAGATATTGTACTGACGATGATGATAGTGATGATGATGATGATAGTAGACTAAACAAGAGATATTGTACTGACGATGATGATAGTGATGATGATGATAGTAGACTAAACAAGAGATATTGTACTGACGATGATGATAGTGATGGTGATGATAAGTGATGGTGATGATAGTGAAGGTGATGATAGTGATGGTGATGATAGTGAAGGTGATGATAGTGATGGTGATGATAGTGAAGGAGATGATAGTGATGGTGATAATGGTGATGGTGATGAAAGTGATGGTGATGATAGTGATAGTGATGATAGTGATGGTGATGATAGTGATGGTGATGATAGTGAATGTGCTGATAGTGATTGTGATGATAGTGATGGTGATGAAAGTGATGGTGATGATAGTGATGGTGATGAAAGTGATGGTGATGATAATGATGTTGATGATAGTGATGGTGATGATAGTGATGGTGATGATAGTGATGGTGATGACAGTGATGTTGATGAAAGTGATGGTGATGATAGTGATGGTGATGATAGTGATGATAGTGATGGTGATGATAGTGAATGTGCTGATAGTGATTGTGATGATAGTGATGGTGATGAAAGTGATGGTGATGATAGTGATGGTGATGATAGTGATGGTGATGAAAGTGATGGTGATGATAGTGATGGTGATGAAAGTGATGGTGATGATAGTGATGTTGATGATAGTGATGGTGATGATAGTGAAGGTGATGATAGTGATGGTGATGAAAGTGATGGTGATGATAGTGATGGTGATGATAGTGACGGTGATGAAAGTGATGGTGATGATAGTGATGGTGATGATAGTGATGGTTAGTGATGGTGATGATAGTGATGGTGATGAAAGTGATGGTGATGATAGTGATGGTGATGATAGTGATGGTGATGATAGTGATGGTGATGAAAGTGATGGTGATGATAGTGATGGTGATGATAGTGATGGTGATGATAGTGATGGTGATGATAGTGATGGTGATGATAGTGATGGTGATGATAGTGATGATGATGATAGTGATGGTGATGATAGTGATGCTGATGAAAGTGATGGTGATTATAGTGGTGGTGATGATAGTGATGGTGATGATAGTGATGGTGATGATAGTGATAGTGATGAATATGATGGTGATGATAGTGATTGTTATGAAAGTGATGGTGATGATAGTGATGGTGATGATAGTGAATGTGATGATGGTGATGGTGATGATAGTGATGGTGATGATAGTGATGATGATGAAAGTGATGGTGATTATAGTGATGGTGATGATAGTGATGGTGATGATAGTGATGGTGATGATAGTGATGGTGATGATAGTGATAGTGATGAAAGTGATGGTGATGAAAGTGATGGTGATGATAGTGATGGTGATGATAGTGATGGTGATGAAAGTGATGGTGATGATAGTGATGGTGATGATAGTGATGGTGATGATAGTGATGGTGATGATAGTGATGGTGATGATAGTAGACTAAACAAGAGATATTGTACTGATGATGATGATAGTGATGGTGATGATAGTGATGGTGATGATAGTGATGGTGATGATAGTGATGGTGATGATAGTGATGATAGTGATGGTGATGATAGTGATGATGATGATAGTGATGGTGATGATAGTGATGCTGATGAAAGTGATGGTGATGATAGTGGTGGTGATGATAGTGATGGTGATGATAGTGATGGTGATGATAGTGATAGTGATGAATATGATGGTGATGATAGTGATTGTTATGAAAGTGATGGTGATGATAGTGATGGTGATGATAGTGAATGTGATGATGGTGATGGTGATGATAGTGATGGTGATGATAGTGATGATGATGAAAGTGATGGTGATTATAGTGATGGTGATGATAGTGATGGTGATGATAGTGATGGTGATGATAGTGATGATGATGAAAGTGATGGTGATGATAGTGATGGTGATGATAGAGATGGTGATGATAGTGATGGTGATGATAGTGATGGTGATGATAGTGATGATGATGATAGTGATGGTGATGATAGTGATGCTGATGAAAGTGATGGTGATGATAGTGGTGGTGATGATAGTGATGGTGATGATAGTGATGGTGATGATAGTGATAGTGATGAATATGATGGTGATGATAGTGATTGTTATGAAAGTGATGGTGATGATAGTGATGGTGATGATAGTGAATGTGATGATGGTGATGGTGATGATAGTGATGGTGATGATAGTGATGATGATGAAAGTGATGGTGATTATAGTGATGGTGATGATAGTGATGGTGATGATAGTGATGGTGATGATAGTGATGGTGATGATAGTGATAGTGATGAAAGTGATGGTGATGAAAGTGATGGTGATGATAGTGATGGTGATGATAGTGATGGTGATGAAAGTGATGGTGATGATAGTGATGGTGATGATAGTGATGGTGATGATAGTGATGGTGATGATAGTGATGGTGATGATAGTAGACTAAACAAGAGATATTGTACTGATGATGATGATAGTGATGGTGATGATAGTAGACTAAACAAGAGATATTGTACTGATGATGATGATAGTAGACTAAACAAGAGATATTGTACTGATGATGATGATAGTAGACTAAGCAAGAGATATTGTACTGATGAAGATGATAGTAGTCTAAACAAGAGATATTGTACTGGTGATGATGATAGTAGACTAAACAAGAGATATTGTACTGATGATGATGATAGTAGACTAAACAAGAGATATTGTACTGATGATGATGATGATGATAGTAGACTAAACAAGAGATATTGTACTGATGATGACGATGATGATAGTAGACTAAACAAGAGATATTGTACTGATGATGATGATGATGATAGTAGACTAAACAAGAGATATTGTACTGATGATGATGATAGTAGACTAAACAAGAGATATTGTACTCATGATGATAATGATGATGATAGTAGACTAAACAAGAGATATTGTACTGGCGATAATGATAGTAAACTAAACAAGAGATATTGTACTGATGATGATGATAGTGATGGTGATGATAGTAGACTAAACAAGAGATATTGTACTGATGATGATGATAGTAGACTAAACAAGAGATATTGTACTGATGATGATGATGATGATAGTGCTGATGATGATAGTAGACTAAACAAGAGATATTGTACTGATGATGATGCAGATGATGATAGTGATGATGATGATAGTAGACTAAACAAGAGATATTGTACTGATGATGATGATAGTAGACTAAACAAGAGATATTGTACTGACGATGATGATAGTAGACTAAACAAGAGATATTATACTGGTTATGATGATAGTAGACTAAACAAGAGATATTGTACTGGTGATGATGATAGTAGACTAAACAAGAGATATTGTACTGATGATGATGATAGTGATGGTGATGATAGTAGACTAAACAAGAGATATTGTACTGATGATGATGATAGTAGACTAAACAGAGATATTGTACTGATGATGATGATAGTAGACTAAACAAGAGATATTGTACTCATGATGATGATAATGATAGTAGACTAAAAAAGAGATATTGTACTGATGATGATGATAGTAGACTAAACAAGAGATATTGTACTGATGATGATGATGATGATAGTAGACTAAACAAGAGATAATGTACTGATGATGATGATAGTAGACTAAACAAGAGATACTGAACTGATAATGATGATAGTGATGGTGATGATAGCAGACTAAAAAAGAGATATTGTACTGATGATGATGAAAGTAGACTAAACAAGAGATATTGTACTGGCGATGATGATGATGTTAGTAGACTAAACAAGAAATATTGTACTGACGATGATGATAGTAGACTAAACAAGAGATATTGTACTGATGATGATGATGATAGTAGACTAAACAAGAGATATTGGACTGATGATGATGATGATAGTAGACTAAACAAGAGATATTGTACTGATGATGATGATAGAAGACTAAACAAGAGATATTGTACTGGTGATGATGATAATAGACTAAACAAGAAATATTGTACTGGTGATGATGATAGTAGACTAAACAAGAGATATTGTACTGATGATGATGATAGTAGACTAAACAAGAGATATTGTACTGATGATGATGATGATGATAGTAGACTAAACAAGAGATATTGTACTGATGATGACGATGATGATAGTAGACTAAACAAGAGATATTGTACTGATGATGATGATGATGATAGTAGACTAAACAAGAGATTTGTACTGATGATGATGATAGTGATGGTGATGATAGTGATGGTGATGATAGTGATGGTGATGATAGTGATGGTGATGATAGTGATGGTGATGATAGTGATGATGATGATAGTGATGGTGATGATAGTGATGCTGATGAAAGTGATGGTGATGATAGTGGTGGTGATGATAGTGATGGTGATGATAGTGATGGTGATGATAGTGATAGTGATGAATATGATGGTGATGATAGTGATGTATGAAAGTGATGGTGATGATAGGATGGTGATGATAGTGAATGTGATGATGGTGATGGTGATGATAGTGATGGTGATGATAGTGATGATGATGAAAGTGATGGTGATTATAGTGATGGTGATGATAGTGATGGTGATGATAGTGATGGTGATGATAGTGATGGTGATGATAGTGATAGTGATGAAATGATGGTGATGAAAGTGATGGTGATGATAGTGATGGTGATGATAGTGATGGTGATGAAAGTTATGGTGATGATAGTGATGGTGATGATAGTGATGGTGATGATAGTGATGGTGATGATAGTGATGGTGATGATAGTAGAACTAAACAAGAGATATTGTACTGATGATGATGATAGTGATGGTGATGATAGTAGACTAAACAAGAGATATTGTACTGATGATGATGATAGTAGACTAAACAAGAGATATTGTACTGATGATGATGATAGTAGACTAAGCAAGAGATATTGTACGATGAGATGATAGTAGTCTAAACAAGAGATATTGTACTGGTGATGATGATAGTAGACTAAACAAGAGATATTGTACTGATGATGACGATGATGATAGTAGACTAAACAAGAGATATTATACTGATGATGATGATGATGATAGTAGACTAAACAAGAGATATTGTACTGATGATGATGATAGTAGACTAAACAAGAGATATTGTACTCATGATGATAATGATGATGATTAGACTAAACAAGAGATATTGTACTGGCGATAATGATAGTAAACTAAACAAGAGATATTGTACTGATGATGATGATAGTGATGGTGATGATAGTAGACTAAACAAGAGATATTGTACTGATGATGATGATAGTAGACTAAACAAGAAGATAATGTACTGATGATGATGATGATGATAGTGCTGATGATGATAGTAGACTAAACAAGAGATATTGTACTGATGATGATGCAGATGATGATAGTGATGATGATGATAGTAGACTAAACAAGAGATATTGTACTGATGATGATGATAGTAGACTAAACAAGAGATATTGTACTGACGATGATGATAGTAGACTAAACAAGAGATATTATACTGGTTATGATGATAGTAGACTAAACAAGAGATATTGTACTGGTGATGATGATAGTAGACTAAACAAGAGATATGTACTGATGATGATGATAGTGATGGTGATGATAGTAGACTAAACAAGAGATATTGTACTGATGATGATGATAGTAGACTAAACAAGAGATATTGTACTGATGATGATGATAGTAGACTAAACAAGAGATATTGTACTCATGATGATGATGATGATAGTAGACTAAAAAAGAGATATTGTACTGATGATGATGATAGTAGACTAAACAAGAGATATTGTACTGATGATGATGATGATGATAGTAGACTAAACAAGAGATAATGTACTGATGATGATGATAGTAGACTAAACAAGAGATACTGAACTGACGATGATGATAGAAGACTAAACAAGAGATATTGTACTGTTGATGATGATAATAGACTAAACAAGAAATATTGTACTGGTGATGATGATAGTAGACTAAACAAGAAATATTGTACTGATGATGATGATAGTGATATTTATGATTGCAGACTAAACAAGAGATATTGTACTGATGATGATGATAGTAGACTAAACAAGAAATATTGTACTGATGATGATGATAGTAGACTAAACAAGAGATATTGTACTGGCGATGATGATGATGTTAGTAGACTAAACAAGAAATATTGTACTGACGATGATGATAGTAGACTAAAAGTGATGGTGATGATAGTGATGGTGATGATAGTGATGGTGATGATAGTGATGGTGATGATAGTGATGGTGATGATAGTGATGATGATGATAGTGATGGTGATGATAGTGATGGTGATGAAAGTGGTGGTGATGATAGTGATGGTGATGATAGTGATGGTGATGATAGTGATGGTGATGATAGTGATAGTGATGAAAGTGATGGGATGGTAGTGATTGATATGAAAGTGATGGTGATGATAGTGATGGTGATGATAGTTAATGTGATGATGGTGATGGTGATGATAGTGATGGTGATGATAGTGATGATGAAAAGTGATGGTGATTATAGTGATGGTGATGATAGTGATGGTGATGATAGTGATGGTGATGATAGTGATAGTGATGAAAGTGAAGTGATGAAAGTGATGGTGATGATAGTGATGGTGATGATAGTGATGGTGATGATAGTGATGGTGATGATAGTGATGGTGATGATAGTGATGGTGATAATAGTAGACTAAACAAGAGATATTGTACTGATGATGATGATAGTGATGGTGATGATAGTAGACTAAACAAGAGATATTGTACTGATGATGATGATGATGATAGACTAAACAAGAGATATTGTACTGATGCTGATGATAGTAGACTAAGCAAGAGATATTGTACTGAGGATGACGATAGTAGACTAAACAAGAGATATTGTACTGATGATGACGATGATGATAGTAGACTAAACAAGAGATATTGTACTGATGATGATGATGATAGTAGACTAAACAAGAGATATTGTACTGATGATGATGATGATGATAGTAGACTAAACAAGAGATATTGTACTGATGATGATGATAGTGATGGTGATGATAGTAGACTAAACAAGAGATATTGTACTGATGATGATGATAATTGACTAAACAAGAGATATTGTACTGATGATGATGATAGTAGACTAAACAAGAGATATTGTACTCATGATGATGATGATGATAGTAGACTAAAAAAGAGATATTGTACTGATGATGATGATAGTAGATTAAACAAGAGATATTGTACTGATGATGATGATGATGATGATGATGATAGTAGACTAAACAAGAGATAATGTACTGATGATGATGATAGTAGACTAAACTAGAGATACCGAACTGATGATGATGATAGTGATGGTGATGATAGCAGACTAAAAAAGAGATATTGTTCTGATGATGATGATAGTAGACTAAACAAGAGATATTGTACTGGCGATGATGATGATGTTAGTAGACTAAACAAGAAATATTGTACTGACGATGATGATAGTAGACTAAACAAGAGATATTGTACTGATGATGATGATAGTAGACTAAACAAGAGATATTGTACTGATGATGATGATGATGATAGTAGACTAAACAAGAGATATTGTACTGGCGATGATGATAGAAGACTAAACAAGAGATATTGTACTGGTGATGATGATAGTAGACTAAACAAAAATATTGTACTGGTGATGATGATAGTAGACTAAACAAGAGATATTGTACTGGTGATGATGATAGTGATGGTTATGATTGCAGACTAAACAAGAGATATTGTACTGATGATGATGATAGTAGACTAAACAAGAGATATTGTACTGGCGATGATGATGATGTTAGTAGACTAAACAAGAAATATTGTACTGACGATGATGATAGTAGACTAAACAAGAGATATTGTACTGATGATGATGATAGTGATGGTGATGATAGTAGACTAAACAATAGATATTGTACCTGTTTGTGAGCGGATGTACATTTTGCCGCCCAAGTTTGTTAGCAGAAGAAAGTTTTACATGGATAAAGTTATACATGAAGAAAGTTATATATGAAGAAAGTTATACATGAAGAAAGTTATACATGAAGAAAGTTTACATGAAAGAAAGCTATACATGAAGAAAGTTATACATAAAGAAAGTTATATATTAAGAAAGTTATATTTGAAGAAAGTTATACATGAAGAAAGTTATACATGAAGAAAAAGTTATATGTGACGAAAGTTATATATGAGGTAAGTTATATATGAGGAAAGTTATACATGAAGAAAGTTATACATGAAAAAAGTTATATATGAAGAAAGTTATACATGAAGAAAGTTATACATGAAGAAAGTTTTACATGAAGAACGTTATACACGAAGAGAGGTATACATGAAAAAAGTTATACATGAAGAAAGTTATACGTGAAGAAAGTTATACATAAGAAAGTTATATATGAGGTAAGTTATATATAAAGAAAGTTATACATGAAGAAAGTTTTACATGAAGAAAGTTATACATGAAGAAAGTTATATATGAGGTAAGTTATATATGAGGAAAGTTTTACATGAAGAAAGTTATACACGAAGAGAAGTATACATGAAGAAAGTTTTACATGAAGAGAAAGTTTTACATGAAGAAAGTTATGTGAAGAAAGTTATATATGAAGTAAGTTATATATGAGGAAAGTTTTACATGAAGAAAGTTATACATGAGAAAGTTATACATGAAGAAAGTATACATGAAGAAAGTTTTACATGAAGAGAAAGTTTTACATGAAGAAAGTTATGTGAAGAAAGTTATATATGAAGTAAGTTATATATGAGGAAAGTTTTACATGAAGAAAGTTAAACAAGAAGAAAGTTATAAATAAAGAAAGTTATATATGAGGTAAGTTATATATAAAGAAAGTTATACATGAAGAAAGTTTTACATGAAGAAAGTTATACATAAAGAAAGTTATATATGAGGTAAGTTATATATGAAGAAAGTTATACATGAAGAAAGTTATACATGAAGAAAGTTATACATAAAGAAAGTTATACATGAAGAAAGTTATACATGAAGAAAGTTATATATGAAGAAAGTTATACATGAAGAAAGTTCTACATGAAGAGAAAGCTATACATGAAGAAAGTTATACATAAAGAAAGTTATATATTAAGAAATTTGTATATGAAGAAAAATTATACATGAAGAAAGTTATACATGAAGAAAAAGTTATATGTGACGAAAGTTATATATGAGGTAAGTTATATATGAGGAAAGTTTTACATGAAGAAAGTTTTACATGAAGAGAAAGTTTTACATGAAGAAAGTTATGTGAAGAAAGTTATATATGAAATAAGTTATATATGAGGAGAGTTTTACATGAAGAAAGTTATACATGAAGAAAGTTATACATGAAGAGGAGTATACATGAAGAAAGTTTTACATGAAGAGAAAGTTTTACATGATATATGAAGAAAGTTATACATGAAGAAAGTTATACATGAAGAAAGTTTTACATGAAGAGAAAGCTATACATGAAGAAAGTTATACATAAAGAAAGTTATATATTAAGAAAGTTATATATGAAGAAAGTTATACATGAAGAAAGTTATACATGAAGAAAAAGTTATATGTGACGAAAGTTATATATGAAGAAAGTTATACATGAAGAAAGTTAAACATGAAGAAAAAGTTATATGTGACGAAAGTTTTATATGAGGTAAGTTATATATGAGGAAAGTTTTACATGAAGAAAGTTTTACATGAAGAAAGTTATACATGAAGAGAAGTATACATGAAGAAAGTTTTACATGAAGAGAAAGTTTTACATGAAGAAAGTTATGTGAAGAAAGTTATACATGAAGTAAGTTATATTTGAGGAAAGTTTTACATGAAGAGAAAGTTATATATGAAAAAGTTATACATAAAGAAAGAAATACATGAAGAAAGTTATATATGAAGAAAGTTATAAATGAAGAAAGTTATATATGAAGAAAGTTATACATGAAGAAAGTTATACATGAAGAAAAAGTTATATGTGACGAAAGTTATGTATGAGGTAAGTTATATATGAGGAAAGTTAAACATGAAGTAAGTTATACATGAAGAAATTTATATATGGAGAAAGTTATACATGAAGAAAGTTATACATGAAGAAAAAGTTATAGTGACGAAAGTTATAAATGAGGTAAGTTATATATGAGGAAATTTATACATGAAGAAAGTTATACATGAAGAAAGTTATACTTGAAGAAAGTTTTACATGAAGAAAGTTATACATGAAGAAAAAGTTATACATAAAGAAAGTTATATATGAGGTAAGTTATATACGAGGAAAGCTATACATGAAGAAAGTTATACATGAAGAAAGTTATATATGAAGAAAGTTATACATGAAGAAAGTTATATATGAAGAAAGTTATACATGAAGAAAGTTATACATGAAGAAAGTTTTACATGAAGAGAAAGTTTTACATGAAGAAAGTTATGTGAAGAAAGTTATATACATGAAGAAAGTTATACTTGAAGAGAAGTATACATGAAGAAAGTTATACATGAAAAAAGTTATACATGAAGAAAGTTATACATGAAGAAAGTTATACATGAAGAGAAGTATACATGAAGAAAGTTATACATGAAGAAAGTTATACATGAAGAAAGTCATACACGAAGAGAAGTATACATGAAGAAAGTTTTACATGAAGAGAAAGTTTTACATGAAGAAAGTTATGTGAAGAAAGTTATATATGAAGTAAGTTATATATGAGGAAAGTTTTACATGAAGAAAGTTATACATGAAGAAAGTTATACATGAAGAGAAGTATACATGAAGAAAGTTTTACATGAAGAGAAAGTTTTACATGAAGAAAGTTATATATGAAGTAAGTTATATATGAGGAAAGTTTTACATGAAGAAAGTTATACATGAAGAAAGTTATACATGAAGAGAAGTATACATGAAGAAAGTTTTACATGAAGAGAAAGTTTTACATGAAGAAAGTTATGTGAAGAAAGTTATACATGAAGTAAGTTATATTTCAGGAAAGTTTTACATGAAGAGAAAGTTTTACATGAAGAAAGTTATATATGAAAAAGTTATACATGAAGAAAGTTATATATGAAGAAAGTTATACATGAAGAAAGTTATACATGAAGAAAAAGTTATATGTGACGAAAGTTATAAATGAAGTAAGTTATATATGAGGAAAGTTATACATGAAGAAAGTTATACATGAAGAAAGTTATATATGAAGAAAGTTATACACGAAGAAAGTTATACATGAAGAAAGTTTTACATGAAGAAAGTTATACATGAAGAAAGTTATATATGAAGAAAGTTATACATGAAGAAAGTTATATATTAAGAAAGTTATATATGAAGAAAGTTATACATGAAGAAAGTTATACATGAAGAAAAAGTTATATATGACGAAAGTTATATATGAGGTAAGTTATATATGAGGAAAGTTATACATGAAGAAAGTTATACATGAAGAAAGTTATATATGAAGAAAGTTGTACATGAAGAAAGTTATACATGAAGAAAGTTTTACATGAAGAACGTTATACATGAAGAAAGTTATATATGAGGTAAGTTATATATGAAGAAAGTTATACATGAAGAAAGTTATACATGAAGAAAGTTATACATGAGAAAGTTATACATGAAGAAAGTTATAAATGAAGAAAGTTATACATGAAGAAAGTTCTACATGAAGAGAAAGCTATACACGAAGAAAGTTATACATAAAGAAAGTTATATATTAAGAAAGTTATATATGAAGAAAGTTATACATGAAGAAAGTTATACATGAAAAAAAAGTTATATGTGACGAAAGTTATATATGAGGTAAGTTATATATGAGGAAAGTTTTACATGAAGAAAGTTTTACATGAAGAAAGTTATACATGAAGAGAAGTATACATGAAGAAAGTTTTACATGAAGAGAAAGTTTTACATGAAGAAAGTTATGTGAAGAAAGTTATATATGAAGTAAGTTATACATGAAGTAAGTTATATTTGAGGAAAGTTTTACATGAAGAGAAAGTTTTACATGAAGAAAGTTACACATAAAGAAAGATTTACATGAAGGGAAAGTTTTACATGAAGAGAAAGTTATATATGAAAAAGTTATACATAAAGAAAGAAATACACGAAGAAAGTTATATATGAAGAAAGTTATACATGAAGAAAGTTATACATGAAGAAAGTTATATATGAAGAAAGTTATACATGAAGAAAGTTATACATGAAGAAAAAGTTATATGTGACGAAAGTTATGTATGAGGTAAGTTATATATGAGGAAAGTTAAACATGAAGTAAATTATACATGAAGAAAGTTATATAGAAGAAAGTTATACATGAAGAAAGTTATACATGAAGAAAAAGTTATAGTGACGAAAGTTATAAATGAGGTAAGTTATATATGAGGAAATTTATACATGAAGAAAGTTATACATGAAGAAAGTTATACATGAAGAAAGTTTTACATGAAGAAAGTTATACATGAAGAAAAAGTTATACATAAAGAAAGTTATATATGAGGTAAGTTATATACGAGGAAAGCTATACATGAAGAAAGTTATACATGAAGAAAGTTATATATGAAGAAATTTATACATGAAGAAAGTTATATATGAAGAAAGTTATACATGAAGAAAGTTATACATGAAGAAAGTTTTACATGAAGAGAAAGCTATATATGAAGAAAGTTATACATAAAGAAAGTTATATATTAAGAAAGTTATATATGAAGAAAGTTATACATGAAGAAAGTTTTACATGAAGAAAAAGTTATATGTGACGAAAGTTATATATGAGGTAAGTTATATATGAGGAAAGTTATACATGAAGAAAGTTATACATGAAGAAAGTTATATGTGACGAAAGTTATATATGAGGTAAGTTATATATGAGGAAAGTTTTACATGAAGAAAGTTATACATGAAGAGAAGTATACATGAAGAAAGTTTTACATGAAGAGAAAGTTTTACATGAAGAAAGTTATGTGAAGAAAGTTATACATGAAGTAAGTTATATTTGAGGAAAGTTTTACATGAAGAGAAAGTTATATATGAAAAAGTTATACATAAAGAAAGAAATACATGAAGAAAGTTATATATGAAGAAAGTTATACATGAAGAAAGTTATACATGAAGAAAGTTATATATGAAGAAAGTTATACATGAAGAAAGTTATACATGAAGAAAAAGTTATATGTGACGAAAGTTATGTATGAGGTAAGTTATATATGAGGAAAGTTAAACATGAAGTAAGTTATACATGAAGAAAGTTATATATGAAGAAAGTTATACATGAAGAAAGTTATACATGAAGAAAAAGTTATAGTGACGAAAGTTATAAATGAGATAAGTTATATATGAGGAAATTTATACATGAAGAAAGTTATACATGAAGAAAGTTATACTTGAAGAAAGTTTTACATGAAGAAAGTTATACATGAAGAAAAAGTTATACATAAAGAAAGTTATATATGAGGTAAGTTATATACGAGGAAAGCTATACATGAAGAAAGTTATACATGAAGAAAGTTATATATGAAGTAAGTTATATATGAGGAGAGTTTTACATGAAGAAAGTTATACATGAAGAAAGTTATACATGAAGAGGAGTATACATGAAGAAAGTTTTACATGAAGAGAAAGTTTTACATGATATATGAAGAAAGTTATACATGAAGAAAGTTATACATGAAGAAAGTTTTACATGAAGAGAAAGCTATACATGAAGAAAGTTATACATAAAGAAAGTTATATATTAAGAAAGTTATATATGAAGAAAGTTATACATGAAGAAAGTTATACATGAAGAAAAAGTTATATGTGACGAAAGTTATATATGAAGAAAGTTATACATGAAGAAAGTTAAACATGAAGAAAAAGTTATATGTGACGAAAGTTATATATGAGGTAAGTTATATATGAGGAAAGTTTTACATGAAGAAAGTTTTACATGAAGAAAGTTATACATGAAGAGAAGTATACATGAAGAAAGTTTTACATGAAGAGAAAGTTTTACATGAAGAAAGTTATGTGAAGAAAGTTATACATGAAGTAAGTTATATTTGAGGAAAGTTTTACATGAAGAGAAAGTTATATATGAAAAAGTTATACATAAAGAAAGAAATACATGAAGAAAGTTATATATGAAGAAAGTTATACATGAAGAAAGTTATATATGAAGAAAGTTATACATGAAGAAAGTTATACACGAAGAAAAAGTTATATGTGACGAAAGTTATGTATGAGGTAAGTTATATATGAGGAAAGTTAAACATGAAGTAAGTTATACATGAAGAAAGTTATATATGAAGAAAGTTATACATGAAGAAAGTTATACATGAAGAAAAAGTTATAGTGACGAAAGTTATAAATGAGGTAAGTTATATATGAGGAAATTTATACATGAAGAAAGTTATACATGAAGAAAGTTATACTTGAAGAAAGTTTTACATGAAGAAAGTTATACATGAAGAAAAAGTTATACATAAAGAAAGTTATATATGAGGTAAGTTATATACGAGGAAAGCTATACATGAAGAAAGTTATACATGAAGAAAGTTATATATGAAGAAAGTTATACATGAAGAAAGTTATATATGAAGAAAGTTATACATGAAGAAAGTTATACATGAAGAAAGTTTTACATGAAGAGAAAGTTTTACATGAAGAAAGTTATGTGAAGAAAGTATATACATGAAGAAAGTTATACTTGAAGAGAAGTATACATGAAGAAAGTTATACATGAAAAAGTTATACATGAAGAAAGTTATACATGAAGAAAGTTATACATGAAGAGAGTATACATGAAGAAAGTTATACATGAAGAAAGTTATACATGAAGAAAGTCATACACGAAGAGAAGTATACATGAAGAAAGTTTTACATGAAGAGAAAGTTTTACATGAAGAAAGTTATGTGAAGAAAGTTATATATGAAGTAAGTTATATATGAGGAAAGTTTTACATGAAGAAAGTTATACATGAAGAAAGTTATACATGAAGAGAAAGTTTACATGAAGAAAGTTTTACATGAAGAGAAAGTTTACATGAAGAAAGTTATGTGAAGAAAGTTATATATGAAGTAAGTTATATATGAGGAAATTTTTACATGAAGAAAGTTATACATGAAGAAAGTTATACATGAAGAGAAGTATACATGAAGAAAGTTATACATGAAGAAAGTTTTACATGAAGAAAGTTATACATGAAGAAAGTTATATATGAAGAAAGTTATACATGAAGAAAGTTATATATTAAGAAAGTTATATATGAAGAAAGTTATACATGAAGAAAGTTATACATGAAGAAAAAGTTATATATGACGAAAGTTATATATGAGGTAAGTTATATATGAGGAAAGTTATACATGAAGAAAGTTATACATGAAGAAAGTTATATATGAAGAAAGTTGTACATGAAGAAAGTTATACATGAAGAAAGTTTTACATGAAGAACGTTATACATGAAGAAAGTTATATATGAGGTAAGTTATATATGAAGAAAGTTATACATGAAGTAAGTTATACATGAAGAAAGTTATACATGAAGAAAGTTATACATGAAGAAAGTTATAAATGAAGAAAGTTATACATGAAGAAAGTTCTACATGAAGAGAAAGCTATACACGAAGAAAGTTATACATAAAGAAAGTTATATATTAAGAAAGTTATATATGAAGAAAGTTATACATGAAGAAAGTTATACATGAAAAAAAAGTTATATGTGACGAAAGTTATATATGAGGTAAGTTATATATGAGGAAAGTTTTACATGAAGAAAGTTTTACATGAAGAAAGTTATACATGAAGAGAAGTATACATGAAGAAAGTTTTACATGAAGAGAAAGTTTTACATGAAGAAAGTTATGTGAAGAAAGTTATATATGAAGTAAGTTATACATGAAGTAAGTTATATTTGAGGAAAGTTTTACATGAAGAGAAAGTTTTACATGAAGAAAGTTACACATAAAGAAAGATTTACATGAAGGGAAAGTTTTACATGAAGAGAAAGTTATATATGAAAAAGTTATACATAAAGAAAGAAATACACGAAGAAAGTTATATATGAAGAAAGTTATACATGAAGAAAGTTATACATGAAGAAAAAATTTATATATGAAGAAAGTTATACATGAAGAAAGTTATACATGAAGAAAAAGTTATATGTGACGAAAGTTATGTATGAGGTAAGTTATATATGAGGAAAGTTAAACATGAAGTAAGTTATACATGAAGAAAGTTATATAGGAAGAAAGTTATACATGAAGAAAGTTATACATGAAGAAAAAGTTATAGTGACGAAAGTTATAAATGAGGTAAGTTATATATGAGGAAATTTATACATGAAGAAAGTTATACATGAAGAAAGTTATACATGAAGAAAGTTTTACATGAAGAAAGTTATACATGAAGAAAAAGTTATACATAAAGAAAGTTATATATGAGGTAAGTTATATACGAGGAAAGCTATACATGAAGAAAGTTATACATGAAGAAAGTTATATATGAAGAAATTTATACATGAAGAAAGTTATATATGAAGAAAGTTATACATGAAGAAAGTTATACATGAAGAAAGTTTTACATGAAGAGAAAGCTATATATGAAGAAAGATATACATAAAGAAAGTTATATATTAAGAAAGTTATATATGAAGAAAGTTATACATGAAGAAAGTTTTACATGAAGAAAAAGTTATATGTGACGAAAGTTATATATGAGGTAAGTTATATATGAGGAAAGTTATACATGAAGAAAGTTATACATGAAGAAAGTTATATATGAAGAAAGTTATACATGAAGAAAGTTATACATGAAGAAAGTTTTACATGAAGAACGTTATACATGAAGAAAGTTATATATGAGGTAAGTTATATATGAAAAAAGTTATACATGAAGAAAGTTATACATGAAGAAAGTTATACATGAAGAAAGTTATACATACAGAAAGTTATATATGAGGTAAGTTATATATAAAGAAAGTTATACATAAAGAAAGTTTTACATGAAGAAAGTTATACATAAAGAGAGTTATATATGAGGCAAGTTATATATGAAGAAAGTTATACATGAAGAAAGTTATACAAGAAGAAAGTTATACATGAAGAAAGTTATATATGAAGAAAGTTATACATGAAGAAAGTTATATATGAAGAAAGTTATATATGAAGAAAGTTATACATGAAGAAAGTTATACATGAAGAGAAAGCTATACATAAAGAAAGTAATACATAAAGAAAGTTATATATTAAGAAAGTTATATATGAAGAAAGTTATAAATGAAGAAAGTTATACATGAAGAAAAAGTTATATGTGACGAAAGTTATATATGAAGAAAGTTATATATGAAGAAAGTTATACATGAAGAGAAGTATACATGAAGAAAGTTTTACATGAAGAGAAAGTTTTACATGAAGAAAGTTATGTGAAGAAAGTTATATATGAAGTAAGTTATATAGGAGGAAAGTTTTACATGAAGAAAGTTATACATGAAGAAAGTTATACATGAAGAGAAGTATACATGAAGAAAGTTTTACATGAAGAGAAAGTTTTACATGAAGAAAGTTATGTGAAGAAAGTTATACATGAAATAAGTTATATTTGAGGAAAGTTTTACATGAAGAGAAAGTTTTACATGAAGAAAGTTATACATAAAGAAAGATTTACAGGAAGAGAAAGTTTTACATGAAGAGAAAGTTATATATGAAAAAAAGTTATACATGAAGAAAGTTATACATGAAGAAAGTTTTACATGAAGAAAGTTATACATGAAGAAAAAGTTATATGTGACGAAAGTTATATATGAGGTAAGTTATATATGAGGAAATTTATACATGAGGAGAAAGTTTTACATGAAGAAAGTTATACATGAAGAGAAGTATACATGAAGAAAGTTTTACATGAAGAGAAAGTTTTACATGAAGAAAGTTATACATGAAGAGAAGTATGCATGAAGAAAGTTTTACATGAAGAGAAAGTTTTACATGAAGAAAGTTATACATGAAGATACGTATACATGGAGAAAGTTTTACATGAAGAGAAAGTTTTACATGAAGAAAGTTATGTGAAGAAAGTTATATATGAAGTAAGTTATACATGAAGAAAGTTATACATGAAGAAAGTTTTACATGAAGAAAGTTATACATGAAGAAAAAGTTATATGTGACGAAAGTTATATATGAGGTAAGTTATATATGAGGAAATTTATACATGAGGAGAAAGTTTTACATGAAGAAAGTTATACATGAAGAGAAGTATACATGAAGAAAGTTTTACATGAAGAGAAAGTTTTACATGAAGAAAGTTATACATGAAGAGAAGTATGCATGAAGAAAGTTTTACATGAAGAGAAAGTTTTACATGAAGAAAGTTATACATGAAGATACGTATACATGGAGAAAGTTTTACATGAAGAGAAAGTTTTACATGAAGAAAGTTATGTGAAGAAAGTTATATATGAAGTAAGTTATACATGAAGAAAGTTATATATGAAGAAAGTTATATATGAAGAAAGTTATACATGAAGAAAAAGTTATATGTGACGAAAGTTATACATGAAGAGAAGTGTACATGAAGAAAGTTTTACATGAAGAGAAAGTTTTACATAAAGAAAGTTATACATGAAGAAAAAGTTATATGTGACGAAAGTTATATATGAGGTAAGTTATATATGAGGAAAGTTTTTCATGAAGAGAAGTATACATGAAGAAAGTTATACTTGAAGAGAAGTATACATGAAGAAAGTTATACATGAAGAAAGTTATACATGAAGAAAGTTATACATGAAGAAAGTTATACATGAAGAGAAGTATACATGAAAAAGTTATACATTAAGAAAGTTATACATGAAGAAAGTTATACATGAAGAAAGTTATACATGAAGAGAAGTATACATGAAGAAAGTTATACATGAAGACAATTATACATGAAGAAAGTTATACATGAAGAGAAGTATACATGACGAAAGTTTTACATGAAGAGAAGTATACATGAAGAAAGTTATACATGAAGAAAGTTATACATGAAGAGAAGTATACAGGAAGAAAGTTTTACATGTAGAGAAAGTTTTACATGAAGAAAGTTATACATGAAGAGAAGTATACATGAAGAAAGTTATACACGGAGAGAAGTATACATGAAGAAAGTTATACATAAATAAGGTTTTACATGAAGAAAGTTATACACGGAGAGAAGTATACATGAAGAAAGTTATACATAAATAAAGTTTTACATGAAGAAAGTTATACATGGCGAAAGTTATATATGAAGTAAGTTATATATGAGGAAAGTTTTACATGAAGAAAGTTATACACGAAGAGAAGTATACATGAAGAAAGTTATACATAAATAAAGTTATCTTTGAAGAAATGTATACACAGCGAAAGTTGTACATAAAGAAAGTTATCTTTGAAGAAATGTATACGCAACGAAAGTTGTACATAAAGAAAGTTGTACTTCTTATTATAACAAAAAGATGAGTTCCGGCTAGAATGAACTAAAAATAGAACTCAAATGTCCCATCGTTTCTCTTGTTTGTGTGTGTTCTAAAGGGATGTTATATGACCCCACGCACAGAGTGCTGTAGCAACGTAGTGCTCACGCTGGTTTCTTTTGTTTGTCACATCCCCGATAGAACAAAACCCGCGACGATATGGAAAGTAGAAGCGCGCACCCTGCGCGTTTGGGCACGCGCTCACTTGAGTACAACTGTCAGTCACGATTATTTTGAGGTCACATGGCAACCAACAGCCAATCAGGTTATTTGTGACTACGTGACATGGCGTGCCTTCCAACACAGGGAAACCATATCAACAGTTTCTTGGTTTTCCTGGTGACGAGACAGGGTCTCACAAGACATTTTGACAGACATCTGGATTCTGGTGGTTGTTATGGAGCTGTGTCTGACGATCGTGGTCTGCATCTGTGTGATGGGTAAGTCTTCAAACTTGTCCATTCTTGTTTAGCTGATCTTTATGAATCATTTGTTCCGATCTGAATGCCCTTTTCTACAAGTTATATATTGCCCATACCTAAATGATAGTCTATAGACTGCTAGCTGACAGAGAGCCCGCCGGAATCAATAACGTATTTGTTATAACATCGTTTTTTGTTTCTTTACCGCCTTTACTGAACCCAATTGGTTTCTTATTTCACTAGTATCCGCCTTTCGTCCATTAGTTCTAGTGTTTCTTCTGTCATCCATTTCTTTTTGTTGACTCTTTTAGTGACTGATATTACTTCCTTCGATGTTTGTTGAATCGATTGTTTGAGCATTTCCCACTGCTCCAATCTACAATTCTCTCTCTCCCCACCCATCCATCCATCCATCCATCCATCCATCCATCCATCCATCCATCCACCCATCCATCCATCCATCTATCCATCTATCTATCCATCCGTCTGTCCATCCACATGTGTGTCTGCCTGTCGTCCTGTCTGTCTCCCTGCCTGTCTGTCTGAGTGTCTGTCTCCGTGTCAGTCTCCCTGTCTGTCTCCATGCCTGTCTGTCTCCCTTTCTCCCTGTCTGTCTGTCTCCCTGTCGGTCTGTCTCCCTGTCTCCCTGTCTTTCTGTCTCCCTGTCTGTCTATCTCCTTGTCTGTCTGTCTCCCTGTCTGTCTTCCTGTCTGTCTACCTGTCTACCTGTCTGTCTGTCTTCCTGTCTATCACCCTGTCTGTCCCCATGTCTGTCTGTCTCCCTGTCTGTCTATCTCCCTGTCTGTCTATCTGCTTGTCTGTCTCATTGAATATCTCCCTGTCTGTCTCCCTGTCTGTCTGCCTCCGTGTCTGTCTCCCTGACTGTATCCCTGTCTGTCTCCCTGTCTGTCTCCTTGTCTGTCTCCCTGTGTGTGTCCCTGTCTTGTCTCCCTGTCTGTCTAATCTCTATGTGACACATTTTCTCAGCTCCCTCTCTCCGTCGCAACAGCCTCTCCTCACTTGCTATTCTCATTGTCTCTATTGCTATTCTCATTGTCTCTATTGCTATTCTCATTGTCTCTATTGCTATTCTCATTGTCTCTATTGCTATTCTCATTGTCTCTATTGCTATTCTCATTGTCTCTATTGCTATTCTCATTGTCTCTATTGCTATCCTCCCTTGCTATTCTCATTGTCTCTATTGCTATCCTCCCTTGCTATTCTCATTGTCTCTATTGCTATCCTCCCTTGCTATTCTCATTGTCCCTAATTAAAACTTCGCAGCCCCCTCTCTTCCCGTCGCAACAGCCTCTCCTCACTTGCTATTCTCATTGTCTCTATTGCTATTCTCATTGTCTCTATTGCTATTCTCATTGTCTCTATTGCTATTCTCATTGTCTCTAATTAAAACTTCTCAGCCCCCTCTCTCCCCGTCGCAACAGCCTCTCCTCCCTTGCTATTCTCATTGTCTCTATTGCTATTCTCATTGTCTCTATTGCTATTCTCATTGTCTCTATTGCTATTCTCATTGTCTCTATTGCTATTCTCATTGTCTCTATTACTATTCTCATTGTCTCTAATTAAAACTTCTCAGCCCCCTCTCCCCGTCGCAACAGCCTCTCCTCACTTGCTATTCTCATTGTCTCTATTGCTATTCTCATTGTCTCTATTACTATTCTCATTGTCTCTAATTAAAACTTCTCAGCCCCCTCTCCCCGTCGCAACAGCCTCTCCTCACTTGCTATTCTCATTGTCTCTATTGCTATTCTCATTGTCTCTATTACTATTCTCATTGTCTCTAATTAAAACTTCTCAGCCCCCTCTCCCCGTCGCAACAGCCTCTCCTCACTTGCTATTCTCATTGTCTCTATTGCTATTCTCATTGTCTCTATTGCTATTCTCATTGTCTCTAATTAAAACTTCTCAGCTCCCTCTCTCCGTCGCAACAGCCTCTCCTCACTTGCTATTCTCATTGTCTCTATTGCTATTCTCATTGTCTCTATTGCTATTCTCATTGTCTCTAATTAAAACTTCTCAGCTCCCTCTCTCCGTCGCAACAGCCTCTCCTCACTTGCTATTCTCATTGTCTCTATTGCTATTCTCATTGTCTCTATTGCTATTCTCATTGTCTCTAATTAAAACTTCTCAGCTCCCTCTCTCCGTCGCAACAGCCTCTCCTCACTTGCTATTCTCATTGTCTCTATTGCTATTCTCATTGTCTCTATTGCTATTCTCATTGTCTCTATTGCTATTCTCATTGTCTCTATTGCTATTCTCATTGTCTCTAATTAAAACTTCTCAGCTCCCTCTCCCCGTCGCAACAGCCTCTCCTCACTTGCTATTCTCATTGTCTCTAATTAAAACTTCTCAGCCCCCTCTCCCCGTCGCAACAGCCTCTCCTCACTTGCTATTCTCATTGTCTCTATTGCTATTCTCATTGTCTCTATTGCTATTCTCATTGTCTCTATGTGACAAACTTCTCTTACTCACTCTTATTTTCAACGTCATCTGTTGTTCTCAGAAATGTCCACCATCCATTGTGTTGTTTGTAGACCACTTTCTCTCCTCATGTTGCCAGTTATTTCAGTACCACGTTATGTCTGATGGTACTTTACGCTAGTCACCATGTATGTCTGATGGTACTTTACGCTAGTCACCATGTATGTCTGATGGCACTTTACGCTAGTCACCATGTATGTTTGATGGTACTTTACGCTAGTCACCATGTATGTTTGATGGTACTTTACGCTAGTCACCACGATATGTCTGATGGTATTTTACGCTAGTCACCATGTATGTCTGATGGCACTTTATGCTAGTCACCACGTTATGTCTGATGGTACTTTACGCGTCACCACGTTATGTCTGATGGTACTTTACGCTAGTCACCACGTTATGTCTGATGGTACTTTACGCTAGTCACCACGTTATGTCTGATGGTACTTTACGCGTCACCACGTTATGTCTGATGGTACTTTACGCTAGTCACCACGTTATGTCTGATGGTACTTTACGCTAGTCACCACGTTATGTCTGATGGTATTTTACGCGTCACCACGTTATGTCTGATGGTACTTTACGCTAGTCACCACGATATGTCTGATGGTACTTTACGCTAGTCACCACGATATGTCTGATGGTACTTTACGCTAGTCACCACGTTATGTCTGATGGTACTTTACGCTAGTCACCACGTTATGTCTGATGGTACTTTACGCTAGTCACCACGTTATGTCTGATGGTACTTTACGCTAGTCATCACGTTATGTCTGATGGTACTTTACGCTAGTCACCATGTATGTCTGATGCCACTTTACGCTAGTCACCATGTATGTTTGATGGTACTTTACGCTAGTCACCACGTTATGTCTGATGGTACTTTACGCTAGTCACCACGTTATGTCTGATGGTACTTTACGCTAGTCACCATGTATGTCTGATGGCACTTTACGCTAGTCACCATGTATGTTTGATGGTACTTTACGCTAGTCACCACGATATGTCTGATGGTATTTTACGCTAGTCACCATGTATGTCTGATGGCACTTTACGCTAGTCACCATGTATGTTTGATGGCACTTTACGCTAGTCACCATATTTGTCTGATGGTACTTTACGCTAGTCACCATGTATGTCTGATGGTACTTTACGCTAGTCACCATGTAAGTAGTATAGCAGGGTCATTTGATTATTATTATTTGGTCCGTAAATTAACAAAGATATATAGAACGGCGTGCTGCGCGCCTAACGCGCGCGGCGAAGGGGGAGTTAACCATGGCCTATCGTGTCGGGATGTTGACTCTCGTATCGGTGACCCCGGAAGCGAACTGTTTTTGTCTGATGTGTGCTGACTTTGCAGACACATGCACAGGCCTAGGTATGTACACGAAGGGGCGTTAATGAGTTTAACACGTGGAATCATCAGCATCATGAAATTTATTAATGTCCAAACTGACAGCTTGTCCGTAGCACGGATACCGGCGCGTTAATGACTTTAGCAGATACACGCGAAAGACCTGATTCTCTATGAAATTTTTCGCTTGAGTAACTTAAACCAGCTTAGTCGTCTACATGATCTACGCTAATGAGTTTATCAGCTGTCTAGTGTTGTGGCGTTGTTTTAGAGAGAGACGGTAAATTAATGGACTATGATATCATTTTAGTGTGTCTATATCAGAGATGCAACTTTCATGAGTAGTATTTTATATTAGTGTGGTTTTGACAGGGAGCGTAAGTAACTTTCATGGGTAGTAGAGTTGGGACTTGCCTTTACTAGAATTCCATCCTTCCCTCAATTGTAACTTGTAGTTGAAGTAGTAGTAGTAGTAGTTGTTGTTGTAGTAGTTGTAATAGTAGTAGTAGTAGTTGTTGTAGTAGTAGCAGTTATTGTTGTATTAGTAGTAGTTGTAGTAGTAGTAGTAGATGTAGTAGTAGTAGTAGTAGTGGAAGTTGTAGTGGTAGTAGTTGTAGTAGTAGTTGTAGTAGTAATTGTAGTAGTAGTTGTTGTAGTAGTAGTAGTTGTAGTAGTAGTAGTTGTTGTAGTAGTTGTTGTAGTAGTAGTTTTAGTGGAAGAAGTAGTAGTAGTATTAGTCGAAGTTGTAGTAGTAGTAGTTGTAGTGGTAGTAATTTTTGTAGAAGTAGTAGTTGTAGTGGTGGTAGTAGTAGTAGTAGTAGTTGTAGTAGTAGTTGTAGTAGTAGTTGTAGTAGTTGTAGTAGTAGTGGAAGTTGTAGTGGTAGTAGTTGTAGTAATAGTGGTAGTAGTAGTTATAGTAGTAGTATTATTTGAAGTAGTAGTAGTTGTTGTTATTGTAGTAGTAGTAGTTGAAGTAGTAGTAGTAGTAGCAGTAGTAGTAGTAGTAGTAGTAGTAGTTGTAGAACTAGCATGACTTTCGTTTAGTAGAGTTATGACAGAGGCGTAACTTTCAGGGGTAGTAGAGTTGGGAGTTTGAGTTTATTAGAATTTTTACGGAAGTGATCGACTTTACATCTGGTCCATATTGTGACCACGGTCGTCTTTCTACAGTGTAGCCATGATTGTTAATACTTTCGTTTAGTGGAGCTTATGGCAGGGGCGTGACTTTTTCATGTGTAGTAGAGATATGACAGAGTCTTATAGTTATTTTTATTCATGACAACTTTATTGTAGACCTACAATTTATTTTCTTTGAAACTAATGGTAACATCCCACTTACTCAGTGCTTGGACAACTAATGTCCAAGGTCGCGCTAGTGAGTTTAACAGCTGACCGGTAATGAAATTTCAGGGGCGTAATCTACTTGAGGGGTTCTGCGATTAACCTTTTGCAACTAAGCATTTTGCTGAATTGAACAGCTGAATGGAATTTATGTGGAAATACACACGAGTCTAATGTCGTTGTATCAGATACGTATGTCGTTGTAGCAGTCACAGGTGTCATGTCGTTGTAACAGTCACAGGTGTCATGTCGTTGTAACGGTCACAGGTGTCATGTCGTTGTAACAGTCACAGGTGTCATGTCGTTGTAACAGTCACTGGTGTCATGTCGTTGTAACAGTCACAGTTGTCATGTCGTTGTAACAGTCACAGGTGTCATGTCGTTGTAGCAGTCACAGGTGTCATGTCGTTGTAGCAGTCACAGGTGTCATGTCGTTGTAGCAGTCACAGTTGTCATGTCGTTGTAGCAGTCACAGGTGTCATGTCGTTGTAGCAGTCACAGGTGTCATGTCGTTGTAGCAGTCACAGGTGTCATGTCGTTGTAACAGTCACAGGTGTCATGTCGTTGTAGCAGTCACAGGTGTCATGTCGTTGTAACAGTCACAGGTGTCATGTCGTTGTAACAGTCACAGGTGTCATGTCGTTGTAGCAGTCACCTTTGTCATGTCGTTGTAACAGTCACAGGTGTCATGTCGTTGTAACAGTCACAGGTGTCATGTCGTTGTAACAGTCACAGGTGTCATGTCGTTGTAGCAGTCACCTTTGTCATGTCGTTGTAACAGTCACAGGTGTCATGTCGTTGTAGCAGTCACAGGTGTCATGTCGTTGTAGCAGTCACCTTTGTCATGTCGTTGTAACAGTCACAGGTGTCATGTCGTTGTAACAGTCACAGGTGTCATGTCGTTGTCAACAGTCACAGGTGTCATGTCGTTGTAGCAGTCACAGGTGTCATGTCGTTGTCAACAGTCACAGGTGTCATGTCGTTGTAACAGTCACAGGTGTCATGTCGTTGTAGCAGTCACATGTGTCATGTCGTTGTAACAGTCACAGGTGTCATGTCGTTGTAGCAGTCACAGGTGTCATGTCGTTGTAGCAGTCACAGGTGTCATGTCGTTGTAGCAGTCACAGGTGTCATGTCGTTGTAGCAGTCACAGGTGTCATGTCGTTGTAGCAGTCACAGGTGTCATGTCGTTGTAACAGTCACAGGTGTCATGTCGTTGTAGCAGTCACAGGTGTCATGTCGTTGTAGCAGTCACAGGTGTCATGTCGTTGAAGCAGTCACAGGTGTCATGTCGTTGTAGCAGTCACAGGTGTCATGTCGTTGTAGCAGTCACAGGTGTCATGTCGTTGTAACAGTCACAGGTGTCATGTCGTTGTAGCAGTCACAGGTGTCATGTCGTTGTAACAGTCACAGGTGTCATGTCGTTGTAGCAGTCACAGGTGTCATGTCGTTGTAGCAGTCACAAGTGTCATGTCGTTGTAACAGTCACAGGTGTCATGTCGTTGTAACAGTCTCAGGTGTCATGTCGTTGTAGCAGTCACCTTTGTCATGTCGTTGTAGCAGTCACCTTTGTCATGTCGTTGTAGCAGTCACCTTTGTCATGTCGTTGTAGCAGTCACAGGTGTCATGTCGTTTAACAGTCACAGGTGTCATGTCGTTGTAACAGTCACAGGTGTCATGTCGTTGTAACAGTCACAGGTGTCATGTCGTTGTAGCAGTCACAGGTGTCATGTCGTTGTAGCAGTCACAGGTGTCATGTCGTTGTAACAGTCACAGGTGTCATGTCGTTGTAGCAGTCACATGTGTCATGTCGTTGTAACAGTCACAGGTGTCATGTCGTTGTAGCAGTCACATGTGTCATGTCGTTGTAACAGTCACAGGTGTCATGTCGTTGTAACAGTCACAGGTGTCATGTCGTTGTAACAGTCACAGGTGTCATGTCGTTGTAGCAGTCACCTTTGTCATGTCGTTGTAGCAGTCACAGGTGTCATGTCGTTGTAGCAGTCACATGTGTCATGTCGTTGTAACAGTCACAGGTGTCATGTCGTTGTAACAGTCACAGGTGTCATGTCGTTGTAACAGTCACAGGTGTCATGTCGTTGTAGCAGTCACAGGTGTCATGTCGTTGTAGCAGTCACCTTTGTCATGTCGTTGTAGCAGTCACCTTTGTCATGTTGTTGTAGCAGTCACAGGTGTCATGTCGTTGTAGCAGTCACAGGTGTCATGTCGTTGTAGCAGTCACAGGTGTCATGTCGTTGTAGCAGTCACAGGTGTCATGTCGTTGTAGCAGTCACCTTTGTCATGTCGTTGTAGCAGTCACAGGTGTCATGTCGTTGTAGCAGTCACAGGTGTCATGTCGTTGTAACAGTCACAGGTGTCATGTCGTTGTAGCAGTCACAGGTGTCATGTCGTTGTAACAGTCACAGGTGTCATGTCGTTGTAGCAGTCACCTTTGTCATGTCGTTGTAACAGTCACAGGTGTCATGTCGTTGTAACAGTCACTGGTGTCATGTCGTTGTAACAGTCACAGGTGTCATGTCGTTGTAGCAGTCACAGGTGTCATGTCGTTGTAGCAGTCACAGGTGTCATGTCGTTGTTAACTGTTTTCCATGTCATGTCGTTGTAGCAGTAAAGGTGTCATGACGTTGTAACAGTCACAGGTGTCATGTCGTTGTAACAGTCACATGTGTCATGTCGTTGTAGCAGTCACAGGTGTCATGTCGTTGTAACAGTCACAGGTGTCATGTCGTTGTAACAGTCACAGGTGTCATGTCGTTGTAACAGTCACAGGTGTCATGTCGTTGTAACAGTCACAGGTGTCATGTCGTTGTAACAGTCACAGGTGTCATGTCGTTGTAACAGTCACAGGTGTCATGTCGTTGTAACAGTCACAGGTATCATGTTGTAACAGTCACAGGTATCATGTCGTTGTAGCAGTCACATGTATCATGTCGTTGTAACAGTCACATATATCATGTCGTTGTAACAGTCACAGGTATCATGTCGTTGTAACAGTCACAGGTATCATGTCGTTGTATCAGACACGTATGTCATGTCGTTGTAACAGTCACAGGTATCATGTCGTTGTAACAGTCACAGGTATCATGTCGTTGTAGCAGTCACATGTGTCGTGTCGTTGTAACAGTCACAGGTGTCATGTCGTTGTAACAGTCACAGGTGTCATGTCGTTGTAACAGTCAAAGGTGTCATGTCGTTGTTTCGGACACGTATGTCTTTGAAGCAGTCACATGTGTCATGTCGTTGTATGTAGGTTGTCTAGTGTGTCGTGATGGGTGTATGTAGGTTGTCTAGTCTGTCATGATAGCTGTATGTAGGTTGTCTAGTGTGTCATGATGGGTGTATGTAGGTTGTCTAGTGTGTCGTGATGGGTGTATATAGGTTGTCTAGTGTGTCATGATAGGTGAATGTAGGTTGTCTAGTGTGTCATGATAGGTGAATGTAGGTTGTCTAGTCTGTCATGATAGCTGTATATAGGTTGTCTAATGTGTCATGATAGGTGAATGTAGGTTGTCTAGTGTGTCATGATAGGTGAATGTAGGTTGTCTAGTCTGTCATGATAGGTGAATGTGTATTTCTACAGAGATAGAAGGTTGTGGAGAGACATGATCGCCTAAACCTGTAGAAATAGAAGGTTGTGGAGTGACATGATCGTCTAGACCTGTAGAGATAGAAGGTTGTGGAGAGACATGATCGTCTAGACCTGTAGAAATAGAAGGTTGTGGAGAGACATGATCGCCTAGACCTGTAGAAATAGAAGTTTGTGGAGTGACATGATCGCCTAGACCTGTAGAGATAGAAGGTTGTGGAGAGACATGATCGCCTAGACCTGTAGAAATAGAAGGTTGTGGAGAGACATGATCGTCTAGACCTGTAGAGATAGAAGTTTGTGGAGTGACGTGTTCGTCTAGACCTGTAGAAATAGAAGGTTGTGGAGAGACATGATCGTCTAGACCTGTAGAAATAGAAGGTTGTGGAGAGACATGATCGCCTAGACCTGTAGAAATAGAAGGTTGTGGAGAGACATGATCGTCTAGACCTGTAGAAATAGAAGTTTGTGGAGAGACATGATCGCCTAGACCTGTAGAAATAGAAGTTTGTGGAGAGACATGATCGTTTAGACCTGTAGAGATAGAAGTTTGTGGAGAGACATGATCGCCTAGACCTGTAGAGATAGAAGTTTGTGGAGAGACATGATCGCCTAGACCTGTAGAAATAGAAGGTTGTGGAGAGACATGATCGTCTAGACCTGTAGAAATAGAAGGTTGTGGAGAGACATGATATAGACCTGTAGAGATAGAAGTTTGTGGAGAGACATGATCGCCTAGACCTGTAGAGATAGAAGGTTGTGGAGAGACATGATCGCCTAGACCTGTAGAAATAGAAGGTTGTGTAGTGACATGATCGTCTAGACCTGTAGAGATAGAAGGTTGTGGAGAGACATGATCGCCTAGACCTGTAGAAATAGAAGGTTGTGGAGAGACATGATCGCCTAGACCTGTAGAAATAGAAGTTTGTGGAGTGACATGATCGCCTAGACCTGTAGAAATAGAAGGTTGTGGAGAGACATGATCGTCTAGACCTGTAGAAATAGAAGGTTGTGGAGAGACATGATCGCCTAGACCTGTAGAAATAGAAGGTTGTGGAGAGACATGATCGTCTAGACCTGTAGAAATAGAAGGTTGTGGAGAGACATGATCGCCTAGACCTGTAGAAATAGAAGTTTGTGGAGTGACATGATCGCCTAGACCTGTAGAAATAGAAGGTTGTGGAGAGACATGATCGTCTAGACCTGTAGAAATAGAAGTTTGTGGAGTGACATGATCGCCTAGACCTGTAGAGATAGAAGGTTGTGGAGAGACATGATCGCCTAGACCTGTAGAAATAGAAGGTTGTGGAGAGACATGATCGTCTAGACCTGTAGAAATAGAAGGTTGTGGAGAGACATGATCGTCTAGACCTGTAGAGATAGAAGGTTGTGGAGAGACATGATCGCCTAGACCTGTAGAGATAGAAGGTTGTGGAGAGACATGATCGCCTAGACCTGTAGAAATAGAAGGTTGTGGAGAGACATGATCGTCTAGACCTGTAGAAATAGAAGTTTGTGGAGAGACATGATCGCCTAGACCTGTAGAAATAGAAGTTTGTGGAGAGACATGATCGTTTAGACCTGTAGAGATAGAAGTTTGTGGAGAGACATGATCGCCTAGACCTGTAGAGATAGAAGTTTGTGGAGAGACATGATCGCCTAGACCTGTAGAAATAGAAGGTTGTGGAGAGACATGATATAGACCTGTAGAGATAGAAGTTTGTGGAGAGACATGATCGCCTAGACCTGTAGAGATAGAAGGTTGTGGAGAGACATGATCGCCTAAACCTGTAGAAATAGAAGGTTGTGGAGTGACATGATCGTCTAGACCTGTAGAAAAAGAAGTTTGTGGAGAGACATGATCGCCTAGACCTGTAGAGATAGAAGGTTGTGGAGAGACATGATCGCCTAAACCTGTAGAAATAGAAGGTTGTGGAGTGACATGATCGTCTAGACCTGTAGAGATAGAAGGTTGTGGAGAGACATGATCGCCTAGACCTGTAGAAATAGAAGTTTGTGGAGTGACATGATCGCCTAGACCTGTAGAGATAGAAGGTTGTGGAGAGACATGATCGCCTAGACCTGTAGAAATAGAAGGTTGTGGAGAGACATGATCGTCTAGACCTGTAGAAATAGAAGTTTGTGGAGTGACATGATCGCCTAGACCTGTAGAAATAGAAGGTTGTGGAGAGACATGATCGCCTAGACCTGTAGAAATAGAAGGTTGTGGAGAGACATGATCGCCTAAACCTGTAGAAATAGAAGGTTGTGGAGTGACATGATCGTCTAGACCTGTAGAGATAGAAGGTTGTGGAGAGACATGATCGCCTAGACCTGTAGAAATAGAAGGTTGTGGAGAGACATGATCGCCTAGACCTGTAGAAATAGAAGTTTGTGGAGTGACATGATCGCCTAGACCTGTAGAAATAGAAGGTTGTGGAGAGACATGATCGTCTAGACCTGTAGAAATAGAAGTTTGTGGAGTGACATGATCGCCTAGACCTGTAGAGATAGAAGGTTGTGGAGAGACATGATCGCCTAGACCTGTAGAAATAGAAGGTTGTGGAGAGACATGATCGTCTAGACCTGTAGAAATAGAAGGTTGTGGAGAGACATGATCGTCTAGACCTGTAGAGATAGAAGGTTGTGGAGAGACATGATCGCCTAGACCTGTAGAGATAGAAGGTTGTGGAGAGACATGATCGCCTAGACCTGTAGAAATAGAAGGTTGTGGAGAGACATGATCGTCTAGACCTGTAGAAATAGAAGTTTGTGGAGAGACATGATCGCCTAGACCTGTAGAAATAGAAGTTTGTGGAGAGACATGATCGTTTAGACCTGTAGAGATAGAAGTTTGTGGAGAGACATGATCGCCTAGACCTGTAGAGATAGAAGTTTGTGGAGAGACATGATCGCCTAGACCTGTAGAAATAGAAGGTTGTGGAGAGACATGATATAGACCTGTAGAGATAGAAGTTTGTGGAGAGACATGATCGCCTAGACCTGTAGAGATAGAAGGTTGTGGAGAGACATGATCGCCTAAACCTGTAGAAATAGAAGGTTGTGGAGTGACATGATCGTCTAGACCTGTAGAGATAGAAGGTTGTGGAGAGACATGATCGCCTAGACCTGTAGAAATAGAAGGTTGTGGAGAGACATGATCGCCTAGACCTGTAGAAATAGAAGTTTGTGGAGTGACATGATCGCCTAGACCTGTAGAAATAGAAGGTTGTGGAGAGACATGATCGTCTAGACCTGTAGAAATAGAAGGTTGTGGAGTGACATGATCGCCTAGACCTGTAGAGATAGAAGGTTGTGGAGAGACATGATCGCCTAGACCTGTAGAAATAGAAGGTTGTGGAGAGACATGATCGTCTAGACCTGTAGAAATAGAAGGTTGTGGAGAGACATGATCACCTAGACCTGTAGAAATAGAAGTTTGTGGAGTGACATGATCGCCTAGACCTGTAGAAATAGAAGGTTGTGGAGAGACATGATCGTCTAGACCTGTAGAAATAGAAGTTTGTGGAGTGACATGATCGCCTAGACCTGTAGAGATAGAAGGTTGTGGAGAGACATGATCGCCTAGACCTGTAGAAATAGAAGGTTGTGGAGAGACATGATCGTCTAGACCTGTAGAAATAGAAGGTTGTGGAGAGACATGATCGTCTAGACCTGTAGAGATAGAAGGGTTGTGGAGAGACATGATCGCCTAGACCTGTAGAGATAGAAGGTTGTGGAGAGACATGATCGCCTAGACCTGTAGAAATAGAAGGTTGTGGAGAGACATGATCGCCTAAACCTGTAGAAATAGAAGGTTGTGGAGAGACATGATCGCCTAGACCTGTAGAAATAGAAGTTTGTGGAGTGACATGATCGCCTAGACCTGTAGAAATAGAAGGTTGTGGAGAGACATGATCGTCTAGACCTGTAGAAATAGAAGGTTGTGGAGAGACATGATATAGACCTGTAGAGATAGAAGTTTGTGGAGAGACATGATCGCCTAGACCTGTAGAGATAGAAGGTTGTGGAGAGACATGATCGCCTAAACCTGTAGAAATAGAAGGTTGTGGAGTGACATGATCGTCTAGACCTGTAGAGATAGAAGGTTGTGGAGAGACATGATCGCCTAGACCTGTAGAAATAGAAGGTTGTGGAGAGACATGATCGCCTAGACCTGTAGAAATAGAAGTTTGTGGAGTGACATGATCGCCTAGACCTGTAGAAATAGAAGGTTGTGGAGAGACATGATTGTCTAGACCTGTATAAATAGAAGTTTGTGGAGTGACATGATCGCCTAGACCTGTAGAGATAGAAGGTTGTGGAGAGACATGATCGCCTAGACCTGTAGAAATAGAAGGTTGTGGAGAGACATGATCGTCTAGACCTGTAGAAATAGAAGGTTGTGGAGAGACATGATCGCCTAGACCTGTAGAAATAGAAGTTTGTGGAGTGACATGATCGCCTAGACCTGTAGAAATAGAAGGTTGTGGAGAGACATGATCGTCTAGACCTGTAGAAATAGAAGTTTGTGGAGTGACATGATCGCCTAGACCTGTAGAAATAGAAGGTTGTGGAGAGACATGATCGCCTAGACCTGTAGAAATAGAAGGTTGTGGAGAGACATGATCGTCTAGACCTGTAGAAATAGAAGGTTGTGGAGAGACATGATCGTCTAGACCTGTAGAGATAGAAGGTTGTGGAGAGACATGATCGCCTAGACCTGTAGAGATAGAAGGTTGTGGAGAGACATGATCGCCTAGACCTGTAGAAATAGAAGGTTGTGGAGAGACATGATCGTCTAGACCTGTAGAAATAGAAGTTTGTGGAGAGACATGATCGCCTAGACCTGTAGAAATAGAAGTTTGTGGAGAGACATGATCGTTTAGACCTGTAGAGATAGAAGTTTGTGGAGAGACATGATCGCCTAGACCTGTAGAAATAGAAGTTTGTGGAGAGACATGATCGTTTAGACCTGTAGAAATAGAAGTTTGTGGAGAGACATGATCGCCTAGACCTGTAGAAATAGAAGTTTGTGGAGTGACATGATCGCCTAGACCTGTAGAAATAGAAGTTTGTGGAGAGACATGATCGTTTAGACCTGTAGAGATAGAAGTTTGTGGAGAAACATGATCGCCTAGACCTGTAGAGATAGGAGTTTGTGGAGAGACATGATCGCCTAGACCTGTAGAAATAGAAGGTTGTGGAGAGACATGATATAGACCTGTAGAGATAGAAGTTTGTGGAGAGACATGATCGCCTAGACCTGTAGAGATAGAAGGTTGTGGAGAGACATGATCGCCTAAACCTGTAGAAATAGAAGGTTGTGGAGTGACATGATCGTCTAGACCTGTAGAGATAGAAGGTTGTGGAGAGACATGATCGCCTAAACCTGTAGAAATAGAAGGTTGTGGAGTGACATGATCGCCTAGACCTCTAGAGATAGAAGGTTGTGGAGTGACATGATCGCCTAGACCTGTAGAGATAGAAGGTTGTGGAGTGACATGATCGCCTAGACCTGTAGAAATAGAAGTTTGTGGAGAGACATGATCGTCTAGACCTGTAGAAATAGAAGTTTGTGGAGTGACATGATCGCCTAGACCTCTAGAAATAGAAGTTTGTAGAGAGACATGATCGTCTAGACCTGTAGAAATAGAAGTTTGTGGAGAGACATGATCGTCTAGACCTGTAGAAATAGAAGTTTGTGGAGAGACATGATCGTCTAGACCTGTAGAGATAGAAGTTTGTGGAGAGACATGATCGCCTAGACCTGTAGAGATAGAAGTTTGTGGAGAGACATGATCGTCTAGACCTGTAGAAATAGAAGTTTGTGGAGAGACATGATCGTCTAGACCTGTAGAAATAGAAGTTTGTGGAGAGACATGATCGTCTAGACCTGTAGAGATAGAAGTTTGTGGAGAGACATGATCGTCTAGACCTGTAGAGATAGAAGTTTGTGGAGAGACATGATCGCCTAGACCTGTAGAGATAGAAGTTTGTGGAGAGACATGATCGCCTAGACCTGTAGAGATAGAAGTTTGTGGAGAGACATGATCGTCTAGACCTGTAGAAATAGAAGTTTGTGGAGTGACATGATCGCCTAGACCTGTAGAAATAGAAGGTTGTGGAGAGACATGATCGCCTAGACCTGTAGAGATAGAAGTTTGTGGAGTGACATGATCGCCTAGACCTGTAGAAATAGAAGTTTGTGGAGTGACATGATCGCCTAGACCTGTAGAAATAGAAGTTTGTGGAGAGACATGATCGCCTGCGCCGGCGGACGTCACATTGATAATGCTGTTTGCCAGGACAGAGCAGCCTAGTATGACCAGAAATTTATTTTTCCCGTGCTTGAACCAAGTCCACAATAATCTTCCTGGCAACTCAACAACCTACTTCCAAGCGTCTGTAGAGACGGGTCCATGTGTTGGATAATCACCCGCGATAAGGAACCAAATTTGTGTTTGCATTTCTGTATTGGCTTCTAGGATCTGTAGTGCCTTATCTGCCTCAGAGTCTTGCTATCTGCAGCTTGTGAACAATTTGTGTCTATTTTCTGTTGCCAAGTATCTAGTCCGTTGTTCACAATGTGTGGGTCGTGGCGCTACTTTCTAGAACGGAGGGAAGTGGGTCGTGGCGCTACTTATGGGATGGAGGGAAGTGGGTCGTGGCGCTACTTCTGGGATGGAGGGAAGTGGGTCGTGGCTCTACTTCTGGGACGGAGGGAAGTAGG